>JAVIAB010000001.1:83592637-83780137 GCA_032433765.1 Megaustenia siamemsis | reverse complement strand
CCCAGCCCCCCCCCCCCCTTTTCCAAATCCTTTATGTTTATAGCAAAGTCATGAAAGACTGAATTTAGCGTGGATATTGCTTTGTCATATATTTTACTCCGGCAGTCGCGTGCTCAAGTATCCCTCGCCATACAGGAAGATGTTCTCCTACCTCAGAAGTATTCTCTTTTTTATCGTCGAGATCTTAAACTTTTTGAGTAGATTTTCGTTATCCTATTAATTTTGCCCGGACAGAGGCCATTTTTGTCCTACTCTTTTCGATTTCTAATTGCTAAGGGTTCTTTATCGCCTGCATAATGTTTTCCGATAGGGCTAGACATAGGATTTCACTTCCCAGATAGGGCTAGACATCGGATCTCACTTCCCGGATAGGGCTAGACATCGGATCTCACTTCCCAGATAGGGCTAGACATCGGATCTCACTTCCCAGATAGGGCTAGACATCGGATCTCACTTCCCAGATAGGGCTAGACATCGGATCTCACTTCCCAGATATGGCTAGACATCGGATCTCACTTCCCAGATAGGGCTAGACATAGGATCTCACTTCCCAGATAGGGCTAGACATCGGATCTCACTTCCCAGATAGGGCTAGACATCGGATCTCACTTCCCAGATAGGGCTAGACATCGGATCTCACTTCCCAGATAGGGCTAGACATCGGATCTCACTTCCCAGATAGGGCTAGACATCGGATCTCACTTCCCAGATAGGGCTAGACATAGGATCTCACTTCCCAGATAGGGCTAGACATAGGATCTCACTTCCCAGATAGGGCTAGACATAGGATCTCACTTCCCAGATAGGGCTAGACATAGGATCTCACTTCCCAGATAGGGCTAGACATAGGATCTCACTTCCCAGATAGGGCTAGACATAGGATCTCACTTCCCAGATATGGCTAGACATCGGATCTCACTTCCTAGATAGGGCTAGACATAGGATCTCACTTCCCAGATATGGCTAGACATCGGATCTCACTTCCCAGACATGGCTAGACATAGGATCTCACTTTCCAGATATGGCTAGACAGGATCTCACTTCCCAGATATGGCTAGACATCGGATCTCACTTCCCAGATATGGCTAGACATCGGATCTCACTTCCCAGATATGGCTAGACATCGGATCCTACTTCCCAGATATGGCTAGACATAGGATCTCACTTCCCAGATAGGGCTAGACATAGGATCTCACTTCCCAGATAGGGCTAGACATAGGATCTCACTTCCCAGATATGGCTAGACATCGGATCTCACTTCCCAGATAGGGCTAGACATAGGATCTCACTTCCCAGATATGGCTAGACATCGGATCTCACTTCCCAGATAGGGCTAGACATAGGATCTCACTTCCCAGATATGGCTAGACATAGGATCTCACTTCCCAGATATGGCTAGACATCGGATCTCACTTCCCAGATATGGCTAGACATCGGATCTCACTTCCCAGATATGGCTAGACATCGGATCTCACTTCCCAGATATGGCTAGACATCGGATCTCACTTCCCAGATATGGCTAGACATCGGATCTCACTTCCCAGATATGGCTAGACATCGGATCTCACTTCCCAGAGCCCAGGAGAGGGTAAAGTCAAGAAAAAACCATAAATTGAGGTGTTTTTTTTTTATTCTTCCGCAGCCTTTAGTGGAAATCGAATCTGGAACCTTCTAGTCCAGAGGCCGGAGTCTTATATCTGAAGCACCCACCTCATAAATCCATCCTTTAAATGTAGCAAAAACTAGGAGTTATTTATTTTTATCGTTCTTAATGTTGGTATTTTATTGCGGCTTTTTAAATTTTTTTTTTTTTTTTGTATTTGTGGTACAAACAATTAAATGGGAACTTTCTGACTTTTTTTTGTTAATGAGAACTTTGTAGAATAATGTTTGTAATGAGATCTTTGTAGACTAATGTTTTAGTGATGTCTTTGTAAACTAGTGTTGTAGTGATGATATCGATGTAGGCTAATGTTGTAGTAATATATTTGTAGACTAATGTTCTAGTGATATCTTTGTAGACTAATGTTGTAGTGACATCTATGTAGAATAATGGTTTAGTGATATTTTGTAAACTAATGTTTTGGTGATATCTTTGTAGTCTAATTCTGTAGTGATATAATTATACACAAATTTTATAGTGACATATTTGTAGGGTAATGTTGCAGTGATATCTTTGTAGACTAATGTTGTAGTGATATCTTTGTAGACTAATTTTGTAGTGATGTATTTGTAAGTTAAAGTTTTAGTGATATCTTTGTGGGCTAATATTGTAGTGAAATCTTTGTAGGTTCATATAATAATGATATTTTTGTAGACTAATGTAGTAGGGATATCTTTACAGATTAATCTTGTAGTGATATTTTGTAGGTTAGTGTTGCAGAGATATCTTTGTAGACTAATGTTTTAGTGATATCTTTGTAGACTAATGGTTCAGAGATATCTTTGTAGACTAATGTTTTAGTGATATCTTTGTAGACTAATGTTTTAGTGATATCTTAGTAGACTAATGTTGCAGAGATATCTTTGTAGACTAATGTTTTAGTGATATCTTTGTAGACTAATGTTGCTGAGATTTCTTTGTAGACTAATATTTTAGTGATATCTTTGTAGACTAATGTTGCAGAGATATCTTTTTAGATAATGTTGCAGAGATATCTTTGTAGACTAATGTTGCAGAGATGTCTTTGTAGACTAATGTTGCAGAGATGTCTTTGTAGACTAATGTTGCAGAGATGTCTTTGTAGACTAATGTTGCAGAGATGTCTTTGTAGACTAATGTTGCAGAGATATCTTTATAGGCGAATGTTTTACTGATATCTTTGTAGACTAATGTTTTAGTGATATCTTTGTAGGTTAATGTTTTAGTGATATCTTTGTAGACTAATGTTTTAGTGATATCTTTGTAGACTAATGTTGCAGAGATATCTTTGTAGACTAATGTTTAGTGATATCTTTGTAGACTAATGTTTTAGTGATATTTTTGTAGACTAATGTTGCAGAGATATCTTTGTAGACTAATGTTTTAGTGATATCTTTGTAGACTAATGTTTTAGTGATTTCTTTGTAGACTAATGTTTTAGTGATATCTTTGTAGACTAATGTTGCAGAGATATCTTTGTAGACTAATGTTTTAGTGATATCTTTGTAGACTAATGTTGCAGAGATATCTTTGTAGACTAATGTTGCAGAGATATCTTTGTAGATTAATGTTTTAGTGATATCTTTATAGACGAATGTTGTAGTGATATCTTTGTAGACTAATGTTTTAGTGATATCTTTGTAGACTAATGCTGCAGAGATATCTTTGTAGACTAATGTTGCAGA
The DNA here is from genome assembly GCA_032433765.1 of Megaustenia siamemsis. Taxonomy (NCBI): domain Eukaryota; kingdom Metazoa; phylum Mollusca; class Gastropoda; order Stylommatophora; family Ariophantidae; genus Megaustenia; species Megaustenia siamemsis. The sequence goes on along the minus strand of JAVIAB010000001.1, from coordinate 83,776,810 downwards.
GATATCTTTGTAGACTAATGTTGCAGAGATATCTTTGTAGACTAATGTTTTAGTGATATCTTTATAGGCGAATGTTTTAGTGATATCTTTGTAGACTAATGTTGCAGAGATATCTTTGTAGACTAATGTTGCAGAGATATCTTTGTAGACTAATGTTACAGAGATATCTTTGTAGATTAATGTTTTAGTGATATCTTTATAGGCGAATGTTTTAGTGATATCCTTGTAGACTAATGTTGCAGAGATATCTTTGTAGACTAATGTTGCAGAGATATCTTTGTAGACTAATGTTGCAGAGATATCTTTGTAGATTAATGTTTTAGTGCTATCTTTATAGGCGAATGTTTTAGTGATATCTTTGTAGACTAATGTGGCAGAGATATCTTTGTAGACTAATGTTACAGAGATATCTTTGTAGACTAATGTTACAGATATATCTTTGTAGACTAATGTTTTAGTGATATCTTTATAGGCGAATGTTTTAGTGATATCTTTGTAGACTAATGTTTTAGTGCATCTAACAACCAGCCAATCCTCCATTCTAACAACCCATCAATCCTTCCATCTAACAACCCATCAATCCTTCCATCTAACAACCCGTCAATCCTCCCTTCTAACAACCCGCAAATCCTCCCTTCTAACAACCAGCCAATCCTCCATTCTAACAACCCATCAATCCTTCCAACTAACAACCGCCAATCCTCCCTTCTAACAAACCGCCATTCCTCCCTTCTAATAACTCTCCAATCCTCCCTTCAAACAACCCTCCAACCCTCATTTCAAACAACCCTCCAAACCTCCCTTCTAACAACCCTCCAATCCTCCCTTCTAACAATCCACCAATTGTCCCTTCTAACAACACGCAAATCCTCCCTTCTAACAACCCTCCAATCCTTCCTTCTAACAACCCGCCATTCCTCCCTTCTAACAACACGCAAATCCTCCCTTCTAACAACCTGCCTTTCCTCCCTTCTAACAACCCGCCTTTCCTCCCTTCTAACAACTTTCATCATCATCCTCCCTTCTAACAAACCGCCATTCCTCCCTTCTAACAACCCGCCATTCCTCCCTTCTAACAACAGGTAAATCCTCCCTTCTAACAACCCTCCAATCCTCCCTTCTAACAACCCGCCATTCCTCCCTTCTAACAACACGCAAATCCTCTCTTCTAACAACCCGCCTTTCCTCCCTTCTAACAACCCGCCTTTCCTCCCTTCTAACAAACCGCCATTCCTCCCTTCTAACAACCAGCCAATCCTATTTCTAAAAAGGCAACAATCCTCCCTTCTAACAACCCGCCATTCCTCCCTTGTAACAACCAGTCAATCCTCCCTTCTAACAACCCGCCAATCCTCCCTTCTGACAACCCACCAATCCTCCCTTCTAACAACCCGCCAATCCTCCCTTCTGACAACCCACCAATCCTCCCTTCTATACCTGCCATTGCTCCCTTCTTACAACCCACCTTTCCTCCCTTCTTACAACCCACCATTTCTCCCTTCTAACAACCCACCATTCCTCCCTTCTAACAACCCACCATTTCTCCCTTCTAACAACCCACCATTCCTCCCTTCTAACAACCCACCATTTCTCCCTTCTAACAACCCACTATACCTCCCTTCTACCAACCCTAACATACACAACATGGTCACGCAGATCGTGCCCCAGCCTAACTGACGTCATATCCTGTCAACTTCCACTTCCACCCAGCCAGAAAGAAAGACAGCTTGAGGCTTGAGATTTTTTTTAGACCAGAAAACAGAACAGAAAATTGAAGCCTTTGAAATGTGGATTTATAGAAGAATAGGTAGAATTGGATGGAATGAAAAGAAAACAAATGAGGAAGTTTTAAAAGAACTAAAAATAAAAAGAGAACTACTAATCACAATTAGAGCAAGACAAATGAAATTTGTGGGTCATGTTAAAAGACACAACAGCCTAATAAAAGTAATATAGGAAGGGAAAATGCAAGGTAAAAGAGGCAGAGGCAGACCAAGACTAACATGGACCAGTAACATCAAAACAAGGACAAGTCAGCCTATGACAATCTGCACCATCAAATCAAGAGACAGAGTGGAATGGCGCTCCATGGTAGCCAACCTTCGATGTGAAAACGGCACTCAATGATGATGATTCCACTTAAGGACACTGAGAGTATAAAATATAAATTCAGTTCTTCCACTTTAAAGACACAGAGAGTATAAAATATAAATTCAGTTCTTCCACTTCTAGACAGTTGAATATGGCTTCTTTTGTCCCACTGTTTTTCCTGAATCCGAATTGCTGCTCATATAATTCCACTCAGGACACTGAGAGTATACAATTTCAGCCAGTTCTCTATTTCTGAGTTCACTTACACTTAATGTAACCTTTGAGGAAAGAGCTGACACAACTCAGCACGGAGAGAGAGAGAGTCACATCTATAGTTTGACTAAGGCCAGCTGGCTAAAAGGATCAACCAGTGTTTGTGACGTTTTCAGTATTCTGAGCAGGATTTGTTTAGGGTTGCCGTCTATAGCTTGTATAGCTGAAGACGTCACAAACTTTGAGTGATTCCTGGATTTCCCTCTGAGCCCGTAGATTTTAGTAAAACTGTTGATGGCTGTAGGTCAGCCTTGTTTTCCAAAAATGCGGACCGGGATTGATTTCCCATAAAATTACGTCTTTTTCTATGGATTTTGAAGTAAAACCCTTTGGCCTATACGCTGCGCAGCGACTGCATTGGTGCCTTTGGCATTAATTCTCAAGCCGTGACATATTTCTCAGGGCAGACACAAAACAGGAACAAAAAATGTAAATATTGGTTTGTGTTATTATCCTTAAGGTGATTCTGTTTATGTCTTTATCTGTTGAGTAAACGTGGAAAATGGGTAGCTGACTTTATTATGTTTTACTCTTCTCTGTCTCTGCTGTCTCTTAGAATGGAAGGAAAGCGTGGTGTGATGTCAGTGTTTTCTAGTGTATATCATCTACATAGTCTATCTATCTATCTATCTATCTATCTATCTATCTATCTATCTATCTATCTATCTATCTATCTATCTATCTATCTATCTATCTATCTATCTATCTATCTATCTATCTAGTTGGTGGGTTAGTTAAATGTTTAGTTAGTTGGTGGGTTAGTTAAATGTTTAGTTAGTTGGTGGGTTAGTTAAATGTTTAGTTAGTTGGTGGGTTAGTTAAATGTTTAGTTAGTTGGTGGGTTAGTTAAATGTTTAGTTAGTTGGTATGTTAGTTAAATGGTTAGTTAGTTGGTGGGTTAGTTAAATGTTTAGTTAGTTGGTGGGTTAGTTAAATGTTTAGTTAGTTGGTGGGTTAGTTAAATGTTTAGTTAGTTGGTGGGTTAGTTAAATGTTTAGTTAGTTGGTATGTTAGTTAAATGGTTAGTTAGTTGGTGGGTTAGTTAAATGTTTAGTTAGTTCGTGGGTTAGTTAAATTTTTAGTTAGTTGGTGGGTTAGTTAAATGGTTAGTTAGTGTGTGGGTTAGTTAAATGGTTAGTTAATTGGTGAGTTAGTGAAACAGTTAGTTGGTGGGTTAGTTAAATGTTTAGTTAGTTGGTGGGTTAGTTAAATGTTTAGTTAGTTGGTGGGTTAGTTAAATGTTTAGTTAGTTGGTGGGTTAGTTAAATGGTTAGTTAGTTGGTGGGTTAGTTAAATGTTTAGTTAGTTGGTGGGTTAGTTAAATGGTTAGTTAGTGTGTGGGTTAGTTAAATGGTTAGTTAATTGGTGAGTTAGTGAAACGGTTAGTTGGTGGGTTAGTTAAACGGTTAGTTGGTTGGTATGTTAGTTTAATGATTAGTTAGTTGGCGTGTTTTGGTATGTTAGTTAAATGTTTAGTTGGTATGTTAGTTAAATGGTTAGTTGGTGCGTTAGTTAATTGGTTAGTTAGTTGGTGGGTTAGTTAAATAGTTAGTTAATTAAATAGCTTGTTAGTTAATTAATTAGTTAGGTGGTTGATAAGTTAGTTTGTTTGTTATTTAACTGGCTAGTTGGTTAGCTAGCTAGAAAGCTAGTTAGTTAACTATTTATATGGTTGGTTGGTTGGTTGGTTAGTTAGCTAGTAAATCAATTATTTAATCAGTTAACTGGGTAGTTAGTTAATAAATTATTTAGTTAACTAGAAACTTAGCTAGCTAGTTAGTTGGTTTGTTATTTAATTACCTTAAATATAAACATGACAATATCTTCTCTTGCTACAAAAACACTTTTTGCAATCATTCTTTAACTATGACACAACTTAATCTTTACAATCTCTACAAAAAAGAGAACGATATTTACCGAAGGCTTACCGAAAATAAACTCAATTTCTGCCAAGAATAAAATGACAATAAAACATTAACCCTCCAATCTCCTCATTTGCTAATTACGAGCATCGTCGGAATCACAGACCTCTTCTATTTTCTTCATATTTGATTCGCTTCTTCTACAAGATCAACAAATTCAGCCCCAGAAAACACGAGAAGAGCCCTTATTATTAAAGATATTTTTCTAAGCAAGTCAAAGCGACCTTGCACTTCATCTATCGCGTCATAATTTGAGACAAGAACACAGGCCAGTGTGACAAAGACGCGCTCGTGTAGAAAACGAACATGGGGATAGATTTGAAGTGTTGGTGTGGAGACACAAGAGACAGGCATTAATCATAGAGTAATTGCCAGTTTGTTTAGGATTGTTTACCTAGCTCTTTATACAGATAAATATGTGAGCAGAAGTGAGATAAAATGTGTGGCAATTATCTAGAATGAAGACAGAAATAAGAGAAAGGTTGGAGTAACAAAAATAGATTAAATAAAGCAAAGACTGGATATTTCAGAAAGAAAGAATCGATGTCTGGATTAGGATTATGTTCTAGTTATTGAGGTTAAGAGGGCTTGGTTATTGCAAACTGAGATAAATGGGATTTTATTATTGCTCCGAATAAAATCACAAATTTTTAGATTCCAATTTAGAAGTCGTTTTCTTCCGTGATTGCTAATTGATAATCAAAGATTTGAAGAATTTGTGGCCAGTGTTTAGATTTGGCGGCTGTAATTGCATTTCAAATGGAGAAATGAAATTATTGTGCTTTCATGTATCAGTGTTATAAATGAAAATAATATTTTGTAAATGGAAATAATATTTTGTAAATGGAAATAATATTTAATAATGCCCTTTCATTACTTATAAGATAAGCAAAAATAATAAGAGAATAACAAAGACCACGGTGTTATAAATGTTGATGATTTTGCGGGTTATATATATATCGATAGATTCTCCGCCTTAGGCGGTTGGAAGTTTCCACCTCGAATCCCTGGTTTCTCGTGGCTTTAGCCTCCTCTGGTTTCTGGATTTTGTTGATTTGTTCTCTATCCCTCTCGAGAAACAGGGGAAAATAGGAGATCCCGTGTGCACTCGCGCACGTTAAAGAACCCTTGACAATTACAAGTCGAAAGGAGTAGGTCGAAATAGTCGATGTCTTAGGCAAGATTGTTAAGAGAATCAACTCATGCCGAAAACGGATGTTTCGGACCGAAAGGCGTAGATAACGCTGTTTTAGGCGTAAACCAGCGACACAGCGCATCAACGCCCACTTAACGGGTAAAGTCTAAGAGTTGTTGTTGTTAGATCAACATCACTGTACACCAGACGATTTCATAGATTCCCTGATAGTCCCCGCCAAAATCTCACGAAAATTCCAGGAAAATTCCGTCCCATATGCAAGAACTTCGTAGTACTTCCTTGGGTCCTGCGTTTGAGAATGGTAAATCCTATATCCATATTTTTTTTAAAATTAATTTATACGGGAGTCATTCATTTTGGAGTCACACATCTTTGAGTCGTACTTCCTGTCGTCGAATGACACAACTTCTGGAACGACGAAGCCAGCAAACTAGCATTCTTCTTCTAACATCACGCTGTGGTGGAGAAGAAGGAGACACTATTGGAAGCTATGAGACAACACTTCAACAAACTATATAAGCTATTAGTCTCATTTGTCCGGTTTCATACAAGAAATGATGTCTTTCTTTCTTTCTTTCCGTATTTTTATTTCTTTATGTCTTTCTTTCTTTCTTTCTTTTTTATTTCATTCTGTTTCTTTCAGTCTGCCTTTCTTTCCTTTTCTTTCATTTCTTTCCCCATTTGCCTTTAAGCGTGGAGGGGGGATATGTTTTCCCCACCGGTTCTAGCTATCAACTGATCTCTTCTGCTGTTATACCTCCGAGTGTTTCTTGTATTTCTTTTATCCACCATTTTTCTTGGTCGGCCTCTTGGTCTGGTGTTCTTGTATAGTTTGTTCCTGACTCCTTGTTTTAGACTTAGGAGCTAGTGATGGGGTGTAGCGTACACTCCTAGAAAATATGGTGACAATGTTCTAAAGGAAAAACGAGACAAAATCATGACGCTCCGGCCAACATGCTGCCTTCTTCAGAAAACTCAAACGCAGAAACGGACAACGATATGAAGAATAACTAAACTTCATCTTCTAGAAGTGACCAGAACTAGCGAATCTAGAAGTAACCAGAACTAGCGGATTTAGAAGTAACCAGAACTAGCGAATCTAGAAGTAACCAGGACTAGCGGATCTAGAAGTAATCAGAACTAGGGATCTAGAAGTAACCAGAACTAGCGGATCTAGAAGTAACCAGAACTAACAGATCTAGAAGTAACCAGGACTAGCTAATTTAGAAGTAACCAGAACTAGCGGATCTAGAAGTAACCAGAACTAGCGGATCTAGAAGTAACCAGAACTAGCGGATCTAGAAGTAAACAGAACTAGCGGATCTAGAAGTAACCAGAACTAGCGGATCTAGAAGTAACCAGAACTAGCGGATCTAGAATATAAAATGAAAAAAAAAGGCAAAACATTATCACCATCATCGAGTGCCGTCTCCGCAACGAAGGTTGGCTACCATGGATCGCCATTCTACTCTGTTTCTTGCTTTGACGGTGCAGGTTGTCATAGATTGACTTGTCCATCTTTTGATGTTACTCGTCCATGTTAGTCATGGTCTGCCTCTGCCTCTTTTACCTTGTATATTCCCTTCCAATATTACTTTTATTAGGCTGTTGTGTTTTTTAACGTGTCCCAAAAATGTCATTTGTCTTGTCTTAATTGTATTTAGTAGTTCTTTTTTTTAATTTTTAGTTGTTTTAAAACTTCATCGTTTGTTTTCTTTTCTTCCCTTTCAATTCTACCTATTCTTCTATAAATCCACATTTCAAAGGCTTCAATTTTCTATTCTATTTTCTTGTCTAATGTCCATGTTTCTGCACCATACAGGAATATTGAGAAGATGTAACATTTTGTATTCTTAGTTTCATCCCCACTGTTATTTGTTTTGTTGTAAGTATATTTTTCATGGCATTAACATTACTTGATGACTGAAGGGAAAACAAAATACGATATTACAGGAAAATTATTAATTTACAAAATAAATTAAATTAAATGTATAAATAAAAAAAATATAAAAACACTTGGCCGGAAGTCTTAGGATGAGGCTCCGATCTGCACCCGACTGGGAGTGAGATATAAATGAGAGATAAGGTAAGGGGTGGATCGAGCCACGGTGTGGGAGAGATGGGGCTCTAGATTTCGTTCTTTATGTCTTATCACATGCCCGAATCACGTGATCTGTTATCACTTTATGCATTCAGTATCCTGGTTCTGTTCCCAGTCCGTTTTTTTTCCATAAGCATTCATTTCTATTCGTTGCTTGGTTACAACAGGAAAAATATACAAGGAAAGAGAGATCGCGGACGACATAGAGAGAAAATACTAGATAGCTTGGTGTCATGGTATGGAAAACAGTCAACAACAGAACTGATTCGATGCACTGTAGATAGATGATTGTGGAAGGACATGATCGCCTACGCCAACCGGTATGGCACATAATGATGATGAACTATTCATTTGTAAACCATCTCTCAGGCTGTTTCCTGTCATGCATCTGACACGCTCCATTTATGTGGTGGTTATTTTTCTAATAGTTCTTGAGTTTAATGTCCATGTCTGGCACGCACAAAGTTGGGGATAGTCTTGTTAGTAGCTCGTTTCTAACATTATTTCTGTATTAACCAGTGGTGGTGAGATCTGTCCAATAACATAACTTTCAGAAATGAAGAACTGAGAGAAAAGCTAATAATAATCAAGCATTGAATATATAAAGAAATAGCAGATACAATTTTTTGGCCACGTGACAAAGCAGAAAGATCAAAACACAGCACAACGAGCTTTTTTTTTTAAAACGTTGAGAGAACACCAGACCCATGGGCCAGCCACGAAAAAGATGGATTGGCGGAATATTATAAACACTAAGAGACATAACAGCAGCAGAAGCGAACAGAAGAGCAAAAGACCTCAAATTATATCTCCCCTCGACGCTGAAAGACAAATGAGGAAGTAAAGAAGAAGATGATCTTAACCAGCTTTGTTACATCTTGAAAGTGTTTCTATTGTTTAAAAAAAAAAAAAAAAGTAAAGAGCCTGTCCCTCCAAGTGGCGTATAGGGAATATGGTGTTAGTGACCATAAATTTTACAGATCTTCAGCAAATGACTTTTGGGGTAGTGTGGTCGGTATTACGCCGTGCCGCTTTAATTTCTCAGAAAATTCGGTACCCATTTAAGGCTGGGTGAACCTGGCAGCCGTCGATCAGGATCGAACCCTACCTCTTGTCCTTTGTAGACCACTTCACTAACCACTGAGCTATCGCGGCTCGCAGTTCTATTGTTTACATGCTGTTATATGTCAGGGTTGTGTTTGAATTCCTTCATACGAGCAGCTCCGACTTCACAAATTCACAATCGCTATTTGAGAACCGGGCTTCAAAACCTCGATTAGACAATTCCTACTTCAAAACGTCCATGTCACCATTCGATTTCAAAACTTCAATTCACAACCGTTTATCAACGAACTGGTTTTAACGACTGCCACTCAATTTTAAACATAATTGTAACTCTGTTTTTGACTTCATAGAGTTTTATCACAACTACTTCAACTTAATCATTCTAAATTCTCAACTTAAACTATGTAAGATTCCTTTCACAAATTAGAAAAATTAGATAATTCCAATTTCATAACTGCAACTTCATTTTTCTCACTCTTTCAAATATGTCATTCCAGCTATACTATTTCTTATTCATCATTAACTTCTTCATCATCATCATCTTTTTCATCAATATATTCATCAACATAAACTTCATGATCATCATCATCTTCATTTTCATCATTATCATCATCTTCTTCTTCACCTTCACATATTCATCTCAGTAACATAAACTCAACATCATCTTCACATATTCATCTCAGTAACATAAACTCAACATCACCTTCACAAATTCATCTCAGTAACATAAACTCAACATCACCTTCACATATTCATCTCAGTAACATAAACTCAACAAAAATTAAACCAATAAAATCAACTTCATAAATAATATCAACTCACAATATTATCTTCACCACTTCAACTCCACCGCTTCAACTCCACCACGCAGCTTCTAACAGCGCTTTAATCTCAACTAACTTCGCAATCAAATTTCTGCTGTTTCTTTGACAACACAAGACCTGTTTACTCAGGCACTATTTTTGTAACCTTCTTTATTGACCGCATTTACACAAGTTTTTTTTATTCCTTAAAATCCCCAATCTCTCACAGCTGAAATATCTTCTGCTGCAACATTATCAGGGCCATGGAATATTTGTCTTCATGATTCTTTAATGACGACACCGACAACGTATGGCCCACTAGAATTTGTGTCAGCTTAATTGATCAGCTGTCCACCAGATGTCTTGATTTCTGAAGGTGTCTCAGAAATTTCTGCGCCCCCTAATTCGTTGTTGGGAACTGAGTGAGATTCATCGTTTGTACTCGTACAGACTTGTTAGATGCTTTGTCATCTTGGAGTCACAATAGCTGAAAATTAATAATTGAGCGAAAATGTATTTGTTTTGTTTGCAAAATGCATGTGTTATAGTTTATGGTTGTGAGTAATAGATAGAATAGGCCAGGCCAAAATAGCATTTCAGAAAATGAAAAACGTCGTATTGCAACAAATCTATGTCAATAGAGGTTAGAGAGTTCATCGGTGCTATATAGAGGCAATCCTGACATATGCAAGTGAATCATGGACATTAAACAAACAAAGGAAAAGACGACTGGAGGCCACAGAGATGAGGTTTCTCAGAAGAATGTTGAAAGTTCCCAGGACAGTTAAAAAGATTAAATCCTCAAAAAGGCCAACATAGAAAGGAAGCTCTTAAAAAACATCAGAAAGAAACAATGAATTTTTTTTTTCGTTCACCTCTGACGAAATCCCTAGAGACTAAAAACTGAATGTTGCGTGTTAATCCACTTTTCCCTGGCAGCCGTGTACACAGGGGTTCCTCGCCCCGCAGGCAGATAACTCCGACTTCGGAGGTACTCATATTTTTTTCCGTCGATGAGTAATTGACGTTTCAAGCCGGGCCTCGCTGCTGAGACCAGGGGTGGTTGCCGCAGAGAGAAATCATAAATAAAAATCCCAACCCCAATGTGGAAGGATATGATCGCCCACGCCAACCGGTATGGCACATATCGGCTCTAGCCCATAATCATCATCATCATGTGTCATACCGGTTAGCGAAGACGGTTATGTTCTTTGACGGTTCAGTTAATTTTTTATTCACAGTACATGGTATCAAGTCTGTTGTTGACTGTTTTCCCGTGCCATGACACCAAGTAGTATTTGTTCCTCAGTCCGTGAGGAAAGATAGATAATCCCTGTGAAGACAATGACTGCGATCTCCGACTAATAGTCACTGCCAAGAAGGAAAAGAATGGCAAACTATCTTTCCATATTGCTGAAATAATGTCAAGTAAAAAATATTAGAAAGAAACATTCGACATTTTTCGGGCACATCAAGAGAAGAGGAAAGTTGGAATACTTGGTTACAACCTGAAAAATACAGGGAAAGAGAAGTCGCGGACGACAAAAAGAGAAAATACTGACCTATAACAACAACCTTATTTTGTATATTTGACGTGATGTCAAAATAAACTATTTTAGCTTCATAAATCTAAAAACACAATTCTGACTACAAAAATCATTCTTCTTCTTTCTTTCTTCTATATCTTTTTTCTTCTTCTTCTTTTCTTTTTGTATTGCTTCTTTTCTTGCTTCTTCTTTCCTTTCTCATTTTGCTTTTATCGTCAGCGGAGATTAATGTGCGATATTTTTTTTTTCTGTTGTTCTGTCCTTCTGTTATGTTTCTTAATGTTTTTAATATTCCATCAATCCATCTTTTTCTTTTCCTGCCCTTGCATCTGGTGTTTTCTTACAATCTACTGAAGGCCCATTGTGTCGTATTGTGTCTTCTTTACGTCACATGTCAAAACCTTTTACTCCTTGTTTCTTTTATGTATTCAAAAGCAGTAATTATTTGTATCAATTTGCTTATTTCTTCATTCACGAACTTTCTTTCAAGCTCTTTTCTGTCTGATACTTAATTTCGTTCTTCTTTCTTTCCCCACTTCCTCCTGTACCCGTTCGGGTGTCGAGCGAGATACAAAGTTCTGGTTCTCGCCGTTTTTGGCGGCTTCACTCATTGTCATTGATGTTGTTGTAGCCCTTCTTTCATGTTGTATGTCAATCTTACGCTTGGTCTGCCTCTTGATCTTCTCCCTTCTCTGTCCTTTGTAGGGTAAGGAATTACACTGCATTCTTTCTAGATGGGCAAATCAGTTTATTCGTTGTTTCTGTATGTAGCTTAAGATTGATGCAATGCTTACTCGTTCTATTATAATATCATTTCTGGTTCTGTCTTTTCTGTTTTATCCAAGCACTTTTCTCAGACATCTAAACTCTGTGGTGACAAGCTTTCTTTTATGCTTGGCCGTCAGTGATCATGTTTGGTATTGGTAGCATAGTGTATAAGATGTTTCTTGGTGCTAATGGATATTGCTTTAAGTTGAAGTATAGGGATAGCTGTCGTAACATTTGGTTTCCTTGTTGCAACGCATATCTATATTTATTTATTAATTTTGCCATCTTCAGAGAGTATTGTTCCTAGGTATTTAAAGTTTGTTACTTCTTTTATAACATGATGTTCTAAACTATGTTTAGTGTCTTCTTTTATCTTAATATCGATATGACTTATGTATTTTTTTATCATGTACTTATTCTCATCTTATTATTTTTACATTCTTTATTCAAAGACAACAGTTATTGTTGAAGTTCTGTTTCTTTGAAAGCTGTTAGGACCTGGTCGTCAGCAAAAGGGAGTTCATTGATATCTTCAAACTTTCAGTTGGGGCATCCTTGCATGTTTTGTCACTGTAAGTGATAAACAAGAATGGTGACAACACGCAGCCTTGTCTTACTCCAGATATTACTGCAAGTGATTTTATGATCCTTTACTTGTTCTAATCACACTTCTACAGTTACTATATAAGCTCTTGTAACATCTAATAATATGGTCATTTACTTGCTCGAGGGACTGGTTGGTCTCGAGGCAAGACGCCGGCCTCAAGACAGAGAGGTTGTGGGTTTAAATCCCAGCTACACCGGTTGGGATTTTTATTTATGATTTCTCTCTGTGGCAACCACCCCTGGTCTCAGCAGCAGTGCCCGGCTTGAACGTCAATTATTCAACGACGGAAAAAATATAAGTACCTCTGAAGTCGTAGTTATCTGCCTGTGCGGCGAGGGACCCCTGTGCACACGGCTGCCAGGGAAAAATGGATTAACACGCAAAATTCAGTTCCTAGTTTCTAGGGACTTCGTCAGAGGTAAAAGCTGGCGTACGAAATTAAAAAAATACCTGCTCTAATCACACTTCTACAGTTACTATATAAGCTCTTGTAACATCTAATAAGGTAGTCATTTACTTGATCTAATCACACTTCTACAGTTACTATATAAGCTCTTGTAACATCTAATAAGGTGGTCATTTACTTGCTCTAATCACACTTCTACAGTTACTATATAAGCTCTTGTAACATCTAATAAGGTGGTCATTTACTTGCTCTAATCACACTTCTACAGTTACTATATAAGCTCTTGTAACATCTAATAAGGTGGTCATTTACTTGCTCTAATCACACATCTACAGTTACTATATAAGCTCTTGTAACATCTAATAAGGTAATCATTTACTTGCTCTAATCACACTTCTACAGTTACTATATAAGCTCTTGTAACATCTAATAATGTAGTAATTTACTTGATCTAATCACACTTCTACAGTTACTATATAAGCTCTTGTAACATCTAATAAGGTAGTCATTTACTTGCTCTAATCACACTTCTACAGTTACTATATAAGCTCTTGTAACATCTAATAAGGTAGTCATTTACTTTCTCTAAGCACACTTCTACAGTTACTATATAAGCTATTGTAACATCTAATAATGTAGTAATTTTCTTGCTCTAATCACACTTCTACAGTTACTATATAAGCGCTTGTAACATCTAATAAGATTGTCATTTACTCTGTCATGTGCCAATGTTTCCCATAATATATTTGTATCTGCCCTATTGAAAGCTATCTCCTGGTCCACAAATGATAAGCACAGATTCCTCTATATTCTATTTATTTCTCCACAAGCTGCCGGAGTGAAACATCTGTGCAGCTTCTCTTTTTAAACCCTCCTCAGTTCTTCCGCCAACTGGGGTTCTATAATAGGTCTCTTATTCTTGTTTTTATAATCTTGGCATACCTTTTGCCTGCGTGATTTGCACTGCTTGAGCAGTGATATACCACGGCATTGTGAACATTCTCTTTTGTTTTATTTACTCTTCTAAAGGAGAATTATTATTGCTAGTTGCCAGTCAGTAGGTGTTTGTTGTTGTACCCATGCTGCATTGACAGTTCTTTCTAACCATAAAAAAAGTAAAGTAAAGTACCCCCCGTCGCGCCAAGTGGCGTATAGGGAAATATGGTGTTAGTGACCTATATTTTACAGACCTTCAGCACATGATTTTTTGGGGTAATGTGGTCAGTATTACGCCCGTGCTGCTTTTACTTTCCCAGAAAAAATCCGGTACCCATTTAAGGCTGGGTGAACCCGGAGCCGTCGGTTGAGATCGAACCCTACCCCTTGTCCGTAGTAGTCCAGTTCACTAACCACTGAGCTATCACGGCTCCTACTAATTTTTAGGGAATTAGTAAAACCCAGGTGTCCTCGCCAGGATTACGAACCCCGGCTGTTGCCGTGGTAAGCCAACCGCCTATCGATTGCGCTAACCGGACACCCATTGACAGTTCTTTCTAACCATCGGCGGCTAAACTCTCCTGCTGCTTGAGTTATTTCTGTTGGTAATATTTATTTTTCGGCGACTGTTTAACAACCCTTTCTACTTTTTACAAATGCTGGTTGTGGTTCTAATTACTATTGAGGCTAACGTCTAAGTCTAGCATTTATAGCACAATTTTGGGACGAAGATTATGCTGCAGAATGCCAGTTTGACCTCTAGTTTTAAGTCTTTATTGGACAACAGTGGTGTCAACTACCTGATTATTTGACAAGCCGTGTTGCTTCTCGAGCCTGTTTCTGCCGCTTGAGAAATATCAGAAGTCATAAACTTCTAGGTATTTAAGTCCACCACCTTCAAGTTTCCTGACAAATCTAACAACAAAACTGCATTCCCACAACAGCATCTCCACAACAGAATCTCCACAAACCAAACAACAAAACTACATCCCCACAACAGTATCTCTACAAACCAAACAACAAAACTACATCGCCACAACAGTATCTCCACAAACCAAACAACAAAACTACATCCCCACAACAGTATCTCCACAAACCAAATAACAAAACTACATCCCCACAACAGTATCTCCACAAACCAAATAACAAAACTACATCCCCACAACAGTATCTCCACAAACCAAATAACAAAACTACATCCCCACAACAGTATCTCCACAAACCAAATAACAAAACTACATCCCCACAACAGTATCTCCACAAACCAAACAACAAAACTACATCCCCACAACAGTATCTCCACAAACCAAACAACAAAACTACATCCCCACAACAGTATCTCCACAAACCAAACAACAAAACTACATCCCCACAACAGTATCTCCACAAACCAAACAACAAAACTACATCCCCACAACAGTATCTCCACAAACCAAACAACAAAACTACATCCCCACAACAGTATATCCACAAACCAAACAACAAAACTATATCCCCACAACAGTATCTCCACAAACCAAACAACAAAACTACATCGCCACAACAGTATCTCCACAAACCAAACAACAAAACTACATCCCCACAACAGTATCTCCACAAACCAAATAACAAAACTATATCCCCACAACAGTATCTCCACAAACCAAATAACAAAACTATATCCCCACAACAGTATCTCCACAAACCAAACAACAAAACTACATCACCACAACAGTATCTCCACAAACCAAACAACAAAACTACATCGCCACAACAGTATCTCCACAAACCAAACAACAAAATTACATCGCCACAACAGTATCTCCACAAATCCAACAATACAACGTAAATCCATAAATCTAACAACACAAATATAACTAAAACAACAACACGATACTGATTGCACAAAAGCAATAGCACATTACCATATAATATATTCTGAAGAAGCATCTTCCTTTCGTTACGACCATTACTTGTATCGTGCTTGTTGTTGACACTGGAATAATAGCCGGATTTCATGAAGCAACAAAGGTGGAGAAACAGTCCAAGAAATGAACACCAATACAAGTATAGCGTGCATTATGAAAGATTAGAGTTATTTATTTTTCCGAACGTGACTCGGCATCTGGATTCCCTCGCCATATTGTTGGATAACTGACTCCATTTAAAGATTGGACGCGTAGGCGGCTCATATTTGAAAAGCTAAATTAATAATGGAGAATGGATGAAGCATCAATGGTTTTTTTTTTAATTTGTTTGCGATATTTTAGTTGTGTTATGTAGCTTTCTAAATAGATGGCGTAAATGTTGAAGGATAAACGGTATAACGATTGATAAGAGTTGATATATCGGAGACATAGTATTTCTCATCGAGGGTAGGTCAAGTACAGATTTTCAGGTTGTGAATTGAAATGAAATAAATGAAAAGGTAAAATAAATATCCACAGATGCGTGGATGTTTCATGTGCAAATGTTGATATCTGGTACTGTCATGGATGTCATCGAAAGGATAAACAAAAAAAATAACAAATTACCACCACGCGCGTGACCGGAAATATAATCTTGTAAAGAAAAGCTCAATTTACAGAAACAAATTCATGTAGGTGGAGCATGTTAGCACTAGCGGAAAAGGAAAGAAGTAAGCTTGACACAAACCCCGGTTTTCTGTTTTCCTTGTAGAGACAGCTCTGATTTATTTCAACTGCTGCCTTGCAAAAAGGCTCAGGCAAACTAGAGGCCACAGATCCAGGCTTGAAATTTCGTGTACTAAAAAGAATGCACTCAACTGTAGTATGTAAAATAGAGTTAACGTAATTCGGTAATAATAATAGGAGAAAGAACATTTTGCACTGGCCACTTCAGCGAATATATGTACAAATTGTGTGGAGAGAAAACTAGCCAGCATGTCATGTCTGTCCAGGGCTGTCAGCTACACAAGCTCTGCAGAGTTATGGCGCAGCTTCCCTGGTCTGTCTGAGATGCACGCTCATTTATATGATTAAATGTGGTTAAAAGTGAGTGGAGCAGCTGACATGGTTATCGTTGGTTGCAGAGGTTAGTTAGTGTGGTTATATTTAGTTGTGTAAGTCAATATGCTGTTCTGTTCCTTTTCCTCTAGCTTCATACTGCTGTCTTCCTAATTTAAACTGTCCTATTTCTTGTCATCTAATTTTATACTGTTTCAAATATTCTTATGTTATCTTTCTCTATTTTTATACAGCCCTCCACCTACTCTATCTCTAGTTTTGTATTTCCCTGCTCGTCCAGTGTTATTCTGACTGCTTCATCTATAGTCTTCTACTGTCATCCTCCTAGATTTTTATACAAATCTACTTCTCTAGTTTTATATCCCTTTATTCCTTCTCTAGTTTTATATTCACTGACTCCTTCTATAGTTTTACTACCATTTCCTCTAGTTTTATTATCTTTCCCTCTAATTTATTACCTTCTCCTTTAGTTTGTTTGATCCTCTCCTCTAGTTTTATTACCTTCTCCCGTAGTGTATTACCTTCTCCTGTAATTTATTACTTTCTCCTCTAGTTTATTACCTTCTCTTCTAGTTTTGTTACCTTTTCTACTCTAGTTTTATTACATTCTACTCCAGTTTTATTACATTCTCCTCTAGCTTATTACTTTCTCCTCTAATTTATTACCTTCTCCTTTAGTTGTATTACTTTCTCCTCTATTTTATTACCGTCTCTTCTAATTTATTACCTTCTCCTCCAGTTTTACTCTCCTCCTGCACCAATTTTATTTTCCTCCCCACCTCTAGTTTTATTCTAATCTCATCTACTTTTATTTTCTCCTCTTCTACTATTATTCTCTCCTCTTCTACTTTTATTTTCTCCTCCTCTACTTTTATTCTCTCCTCTTCTATTTTTATTCTCTCCTCTTCTACTTTTATTCTCTCCTCTTTCTAAGTATTTTTCTCCAGTCTGACCCCACATTTTTATTTCTCCACTCTCCGACTGTTGCTATTCCAAAAAACAGGAAGTGACGTGTCATTCATTACAAAAACTGAACACAAATACGTCATCTGTGCACGTGGAGTTGCTTCAAATACTGGACCTGGAGTCCCCACCTATTTTTATTGGCTCTTTCTCTGCATGCGTCGCTGACTTCCATCTTCGCATCCCAGACCAGAACTATAATTTCATTTTAAAACTGAAACTAAAAACTGTGACAGGCAGACGACATTTGGAAGCCATAACGTGGAGAAGTGTGCGGGAAATTGCATGTTTTGTTTTTGCAAGGAATGTTCAAATGAAGATCATCAACGTCGACATCTTGATTCGTTCATTCTTTTCTTTTTTTCGTTCGGAAAAAATCTGGGTAATTTCACCCATTTGTTTGCGCGTGCTGCAGATCAAACAGGGGAAGTTTGCCTCTCTCTTCATCAACTTCACTCTAAACTTCACCAGATCACTGGCGGTATTTTAGCAGGTCATAACGTCAAGGCCATCCCCGACAATTCCTGGAATTAAGTGACAAGGTGTTCATGTAGCGCGGCGGTAAGTGGCAGGAAGATCATGTAGCACAGCATCTAATAATATTAGACTGGACGATTTTCTTTAAATTAGGTCCCTGATACTAGGTTCACCCAGCCTTAAATGGGTACCGGATTTTTTCTGGGAAAGTAAAGCGGTACGGGCGTAACCCCGACCACATTACCCCAGAAATCATGTGCCCAAGATCTGTAAAAATTATGGTCACTAACACCATATTCCCTATACGCCACTTGGCGTGACGGGGGTCTTTACTTTTTACTTACTTATGTCCCGGATACTGATTAAGTTTAATAACATTTTATTTATAGGTATTTATACGGATCTCTCCTGTCTATACAACTCGTACATTGTCAAATAACTATATAAATAAGTGGACATGACATTGACATTCTCTGAAGGTCTTATCCGGCTGATCTTCCAGCACGTCAGCCACGCCCACCATGCCTGCAAGTTTTGGATCTTCGTGGTCGTCAGTAGAAACTTTACCAAGAACCTCACACAAACTTTGGTGGACGTTACCAAGTGTATATATTAGTCGTGGCTTATATCTTGGTGGTTGTCTGTGATAACCATGGCTCATATCTTTGTGTGTGTATGTGATAGCCATGGTTCCTATCTTGGTGAGTGTATGTGACAGCCATGGCTCAATTCTCGGTGTATATCCGTGCTAGTCGTAGCTCATATCTTAGTGGGAGTATGTGATAGCCATGGCTGATTTCTTGGTGGGTATATGTGCTGGCCATGGCTCATATCTTGGTGTGTGTCTGGGCTGGCAATGATTCATATCTTAGTGTGTGTCTGTGCTGGCCATGGTTCATATCTTGGTGTATATCCGTGTTGCCATGGCTCATATCTTAGAGGGTGTCTGTGCTGGTCAAGGTTCATATCTTGGTGTGTTTCTGTGCTAGCCATGGCTCATATCTTAATGTGTTTCAGTTCTAGTCATATTTTCATATCTTGGTGTGTTTTCGAGAAGCCATGGCTCATATCTTAATGTGTTTCTGTGCTAGCCATGGCTCATATCTTAGTGTGTTTCTGTGCTAGCCATGGCTCATATCTTAGCTTGTGTGTGTGTGTGTGCTAGCCATGGCTCATATCTTGGCGTGTGTCATGTTAGTCATATCTCATATCTTAGTGTGTATCTGTGTTAGTCATGTGTCATATCTTTGTGCGTGCATGTCTGTGTATTCATATATCATATCTTTGTGTGCATGTCTATGTTAGTCATATCTCATATCTTTGTGTGTATGCCTATTGTAGTCACATCTCATATCCTTGCGTGCATGTCTATGTTGGTCACATCTCATAGTCTATGATAGTCACATCTCATACCTTTGTGTGGTGTGCATGTCTATGTTAGTAATGTCTCATATATTTGTGTGTATGTCCATGCTAGTCACATCTCATATCTTAATGTGTGTCTGTCTATATTAGTCATGTCTCATATCTTTGTGTGTTTGTTTTTAGTCATATCTCATATCCTTGTGTGTGAATGTCTATGTTAGTCACATCTCCTATCTTTGTGAGTGCATGTTTAAGTTAGTCATGTCTCATATCCTTGTGTGTGCTTGACTGTGTTTAGTCATATCTCATATTTTAGAGTGTGTCTGTGTTAGTCACATCTCATATCTTAGTGTGTGTGTGTGTGTGTGTCTGTGTTAGTCATATCCCATATCTTAGTGTGTGTGTGTGTCTGTGTTAGTCATATCTAATATCTTGGTGTGTGTCAGTGTTAGGCATGCCTCATATCGTTGTGTGCACGTCAGTGTTAGTCACATCTAGTGACTCGGGCAGATGGTGCTCATAAACCTGGGAGGGCCGATCATCTAAGGGCAGAATCCCCATACAGAAAAGACAATCTGCTGCCTTGCAGGAAGATTGGGGACAAACAAAGGCTAAGGAAAGCAAATCTGAATAAATGCTGGCTGAAATCGGATGCACTGTGCCACTGGCGCAGAACACAGTGCAACGTTTTAACAGGTAGTCAATCAGAGTGGATCTAACAGACTCTAATTATGATGTTCTGTCTGTGGGGTCGATCAATTCACTTAAACAGACAGCTGTCTTCATGTGAGAGTCTGGAATCCTACTCTGATTGAGTCTTGATAACAGAGAGAGATTTACTCCATAAACTAATACTCACACATCAATTATTCCATAAACTCATACTCAAACACCAATTATTCCATAAACTCATCCTCAAACACAAATTATTCCATAAACTCATCCTCAAACACCAATTACTCCATAAACTCATCCTCAAACACCAGTTATTCTATAAACTCATCCTCAAACACCAATTATTCCATAAACTCATCCTCAAACACCAATTATTCCATAAACTCATCCTCAAACACCAGTTATTCTATAAACTCATCCTCAAACACCAATTATTCCATAAACTCATCCTCAAACACCAATTATTCCATAAACTCATCCTAACATGATTTGATCTTTTCACCTCTCAATCATGAAGCGCTCACACAAGTTATTACAAATGACCTACACAAAACTGGATTTCATCATACTAAAAGCAATGGACAGCTCAAATATTTCACTAACAAAGAAACTGATTGGTAATGTGTCTCTATGGTAAAGATTAGTGTTTTAAGCTCATATTGCAACAAGCTACATACAAAAGGGAAGAAATGAGAAAATAAAGAAATGTGAAAAACGTACTAATCACAATTAATTTGTAGAGTCGTGAATACCGGAAAATAACTGAGTGATTAAATAAGAGAATGCATCTCTCATTTTCCTATGACTTGTAATCTCTGATGTCATCGTGGGCATATAAAGATATTAACGAGGATGTTCTAAGAAGACAAATGAATGCTTAGGGAAAAAAAAATATATTATTTTTCGCAATTAATTAGAGAAAAAAGATCAGGAATGTATAGAGCAAAGATATTAAGAAGAAAGAGCAAAAAAGAAAAGATGCAAGACAGCTTTTGGGGGTGGGGGGGGGGGTTAACAGTATGTGGAAAGTTGATAGCAAAATTATTTTTTTTAATATCATGATTATCAGGTCACGTGTTCAATGGAGAAAGTTGTAATCACCACAGCCCGTCTGAGAGAATCTCTGTCTCTAGCCAGATCTCCCACAGAACGTTGCATTCACCACAGTCTGTCTGAAAGAATCTCTGTCTCTATAGCCAGATCTCCCACAGAACGTTACATTCACCGCAGCCCGTCTGAAAGAATCTCTGTCTCTAGCCAGATCTCCCACAGAACGTTACATTCACCGCAGCCCGTCTGAGAGAATCTCTGTCTCTAGCCAGATCTCCCACAGAACGTTACATTCACCGCAGCCCGTCTGAAAGAATCTCTGTCTCTAGCCAGATCTCCCACAGAACGTTACATTCACCGCAGCCCGTCTGAGAGAATCTCTGTCTCTAGCCAGATCTCCCACAGAACGTTACATTCACCGCAGCCCGTCTGAAAGAATCTCTGTCTCTAGCCAGATCTCCCACAGAACGTTACATTCACCGCAGCCCGTCTGAAAGAATCTCTGTCTCTAGCCAGATCTCCCACAGAACGTTGCATTCACCACAGTCTGTCTGAAAGAATATCTGTCTCTAGCCAGATCTCCCACAGAACGTTGCATTCACCACAGTCTGTCTGAAAGAATATCTGTCTCTAGCCAGATCTCCCACAGAACGTTACATTCACCGCAGCCCGTCTGAAAGAATCTCTGTCTCTAGCCAGATCTCCCACAGAACGTTGCATTCACCGCAGCCCGTCTGAAAGAATCTCTGTCTCTAGCCAGATCTCCCACAGAACGTTACATTCACCATAGCCCGTCTGAAAGAATATCTGTCTCTAGCCAGATCCCCCACTTCTTCTGTTGTCAGGTTCAAGGTCTCCTTGATATCCTGCACCGCCTTCTTCTTGGTCTGCCCCTGTCTCCTCGCTTGGAACCATGTCTTGCTGCATTATTCTTTCCAGCCCATGTTTTTTTTTCTTGACCTGACCACAGTTTCTTTTTATTTCCGCTGTCGAATGTTGTTTATGCAATTTTAAAGAAATTTTGAAGGAAATATTTGCGGAGAAACCTGACCACCTACACCAGCAAATTTATGATGATGACGACAGTGACTTTTTAAAGCGGAAAATAGTTTTAAGCTTCCAAACCAAATCTAGAAAAAGATGGCCAAATAAAGTATTAGAAACACTAAGAAACCTGGCCGCAAAAAAAAAACAACAGACCAACCAGGCAGTAAAAGACAGCAAACTATCTCTCTATTATGCCCCCCCCCCCCCACCCCCTTACCATTCATCCAACTCTGAAACTTAAATGAGGAGAATAAAAAAAAAAAAATACAGAATTAGTCACCAAATGCAAACCATTTTGCAAGTTTCCACAACGCTTTAAATTTGAAACTATTTGAGCGTTAGTGTTGAGCAATTGCATCCGATCAGTTGCTTTGATCTTTCAGAAGACAATGATTGATTGCTGCTTTCAATTGGGTTGATCACAGGCCTAAATTATGTTATTACATTTTTTTTTATATTTAAAATGCATTTATTTATTATTCATTTTAGCCCGGATACATTTAATATCGTTTAGTAAATGTATGAAAGATGTTAAAATCTATATAGAATGAGACAAATACAGACATAAATACAGACATCATTACAATCATAATTACGTGCATGCCGTGGGCGTTGTCTGTCATGGATGGAAGTAACGTAAGTTTTCACTCAATACTTTAAATAGTTTGGGAGATGTGGCGTGCGTGCCAGTACTTTTCAATGACCAGCTGCAAATTTTAGTGCGTGCGTGTGTGTGGTCAGTATCACGCCAGATCGCTTTGTTTTTCCTGAAAAATCTTTACAAACCTATTTCAAATGGCAGGTGAGATTCAGAGCCACATCGATTCGATTCGAATAAAAGTGGGCTCATCTTGAAATTGATCGAACCCATCAGCGAGGGCAGTAATCACTCAACAAACGGATGTCTACCGTGCCTCTCCACACTCCAGTCCCCAGTGTTTAAGGGAATACCAGCACTTACAAAGTACACTTCATGCCTTCTAGCACATCAGTAATCAAGTGTAAATAGCCCCATATCTTTCCGTGAACACAAGCATATAGGTATGGCCAGTCGCACGTCAGGCCGCTTCACTATAACAGATATACCATCTGGTATCAGTTGTAGGATGAATCAGTGGCGTATTCTCTATGATACCGCAGCTACCGCCGGTAGCCTGAACATATTAACGAAATGTAAAAAGAAATAATAATTTATTATATTTTTTTTTTAGAATTATATTACAAATTTTCGAATGTTCTATTACACATTTCATAGGCCAATATGATTTATTTGTTTTGATTTGCATTTATTAAATCAAGGTTTTCCTCTGGCCACTAAAATGTTTGTGAATGAAACCGAAACTACATTGAAACCTTTATTAGCCAGCGGTATATTTTTCCTCTAATCCGAACCTTGTATTAACGACCTTGACATTCAAAAATGGGAGTCAATATAGTGCGGCAAAGATACCTCTATACTAATGCAGTTTCATGGGTTATTTTTAGCTCTAGCCAATCAGAATCGTCACAAAGTGAAAGTGAAACAATGTCTGATTACCGGAACTTCCTTAGCTATTTATAACTACGTTGTGCACATCATCATCTGTAGAAAGAACTTTTTCCGCTCTCAAGAGAATCAAATTTTATTGTCGTTCAACTCAGACACAGAAACGCTTATCTGGTTTGGCATTAATGTCCATTGAGAAATAATTCCCTCAGAAACTTAGAAACCAACCCAACAGTACTTTCAATGACAAAGTCATCGAGACATTTTCGTCCCAAACAAGACGGATATAATTAACATAAATAAGTAATTTAAAATGTAGTGATGTCAATAGAAAATATTACTTTATGTTAGCCTACTGAATATAATGTATGTTTTTATTTATTATGTCAGCGGTAGCCCAGACCCCAAAACCAGTATACGCCACTGGGATGAATTTTGACCTCCTATCATCCCTCAAAAAATAAACTTTTTGATAGTCGAACCCTGACCTACCGGCGATGTAAACTGCGCACTAACTGCGGCTCTAAGATGTTAGTGTCTAAATGTTTCAATAACCAAAAACGCAATTATAATTGCCATAGTCATTACCACGCCTTGTCGCCTTAATGTTCCAGATAAATTATCTGGTCCTTATTTAACGAGCCAGGTGGACTTCGTGGTTAGCGCACTAGCGTGACGACCTTAAAGTTCGCGGTTTAAGAACCATCTGAGGCAAAATTTTCCTCCCAGTTAAAAGACTCTCTGGGTCCACTCAGCCGCTTTAAATGGGTACCAGAAATAATTTGTGGGAAGGAAAGTCAGCGAAGATGGGAAATAACCATCCCACCTCCTGAAGATGAGCCTTAGTATAATGACGTCACTACACTTCATCAGGCAACGACGATTGCCATGTGACTAGCTTTACCTTTTATATCTATTTAACGAGATTGGATGAGTCGTGAAGCCATGTCTTTATCAGAAATAAATAACTCTCCATATTTGTGGTAACCAGTGTGCTAACGTCCTTGTATTTGATCTGTAATATTTATATTATATAATTCTTGCAAATGCAAGCTAAGAACAGACAAGAAGACAGATCAGAACATTGAAGCCTTTGAAATGTGAATTTATAGTAAAATGGGTAGAATTAGATGGAAAGAAAAGAAAACAAAGTCTTAAAACAACTAAACATGGAAAGAGAACTACTAAACACAATTAAAACAAGACAAATGCGATTTTTGGGGCATGTTAAAAGACACAACAGCCTACTAAAAGTAATATTGGATGGGAAAACACAGGGTGCAAGAGGTTGATGCAGACCAAGACTAACATGGACGAGCAACATCAAAAAATAGACAAGACAGTTTATGAAACCTGCACCATCAACGCAAAAGACAGAGCGGAATGACGCTCCATGGTAGCCAACCTTCGATGCGGACTCTATCAAGATGATAATGATGATTATGATGATGATGATGATGATGAAATGCAAGCTACACAATATATATACATACATATATATATATATATATATATATATATATATATATATAGTTTAAAATATATTTAATGAAAGTGTAATTTCAACATGTGATGATATTTTGTGTAATTATTTGAACATTTTTTTTGCATAAAAAAATAATAACTATAATTATATATAATAAAGCTCAGTAAATATGTATGCTTTTAATTGGGTCATTTGCAAATTACATCTCTTGATGTGGCGCGCATTTCTGTTGATCTTTCGATAATCTAGTCATCTGCAATGTTTTCCCTTCTCTTTTTTCTTCTTCTTCTCCTCATTTTATGTTCGTTGCCTCCTTGTCACATGTTTTCCATTTTCTCATTTGTCGCACAAAAGAAAACGAAAAGGCCTTTCAAAGATACATAATAAGAAATTATCTTCCTGCCTCCTTTTGTATGAAACTCCGATAATTGGGAATCAAGACAGGTACGAGTTGGACTGAGTAAACAAAACAAAGGATTAAAATTGCATGTAATAAATGTTGAACAGTGTAGAAATAAGATAAACAATAAAGCATCAAAAACAGCATCTAAAATACCATCTATAATCAAGAGAAGAAGGAAATATGTTGTTGGGTATTTGATAAGAAGAGACAGTAAGAGAATCTCAAAGCAAGACCTCAAATAGGAACCAGAGGGTAAAGAGAAGAAGAGGCTAACCTATAGGAATACTAAAAAGCACTTATGCGAGAGGCAATAATAGCAGGCGTCAGCTGCCTTGAGGGGGATGAGATGTTCACTTATACAAGTTTGATAAAGGGTGTCACAAAACGTTAAGGAGAACGAGATGTTCACTTATACAAGTTTGATAAAGGATATCACAAAACGTTAAGGAGGATGAGATGTTCACTCATACAAGTTTGATAAAGGATGTCACAAAACGTTAAGATGTTCACTTATACAAGTTTGATAAAGGATGTCACAAAACGTTAAGATGTTCACTTATACAAGTTTGATAAAGGATGTCACAAAACGTTAAGATGTTCACTTATACAAGTTTGATAAAGGATATCACAAAACGTTAAGGAGGATGAGATGTTCACTCATACAAGTTTGATAAAGGATGTCACAAAACGTTAAGGAGGATGAGATGTTCACTCATACAAGTTTGATAAAGGATGTCACAAAACGTTAAGATGTTCACTTATACAAGTTTGATAAAGGGTGTCACAAAACGTTAAGGAGGATGAGATGTTCACTTATACAAGTTTGATAAAGGGTGTCACAAAACGTTAAGGAGGATAAGATGTTCACTTATACAAGTTTGATAAAGGGTGTCACAAAACGTTAAGGAGGATGAGATGTTCACTTATACAAGTTTGATAAAGGGTGTCACAAAACGTTAAGATGTTCACTTATACAAGTTTGATAAAGGGTGTCACAAAACGTTAAGATGTTCATTTATACAAGTTTGATAAAGGGTGTCACAAAACGTTAAGACGTTCACTTATACAAGTTTGATAAAGGGTGTCACAAAACGTTAAGATGTTCACTTATACAAGTTTGATAAAGGGTGTCACAAAACGTTAAGCTGGGAACGTCCCCCGGGACAACATGTCTGCCTCCTGGGAGATCTTAGGGGTAACACTGTCAGTTTTCTCATGTTTCTATGAGCATGTGGTTGGGTGTAACACACTGTCAGCTCTCTTATGTTTCTATCAGCATGTGGTTGGGTGTAACACACTGTCAGCTCTCTCATGTTTCTATCAGCATGTGGTTGGGTGTAACACACTGTCAGCTCTCTCATGTTTCTACCAGCATGTGGTTGGGTGTAACACACTGTCAGCTCTCTCATGTTTCTACCAGCATGTGGTTGGGTGTAACACACTGTCAGCTCTCTCATGTTTCTATCAGCATGTGGTTGGGTGTAACGCACACACCTACAGGGTGACAACTTTACGAAAAAAAGGAACACATCAAAATACTCCACATCGAAGGTTAGCTACCATGGAGCGCCATTCCGCTCTGTCTCTTGCTTAAATATTGCAGGTTGTCACAGGCTGATTTGTCCATCTTTTGATGTTACTCGTCCATGTTAGTCTTGGTCTGCCTCTGTCTCTTTTACCTTGTATTTTCCCCTCCAGGATTACTTTTAGTAGGCTGTTGTGTCTTTTAACATGGCCCAAAAATCGCATTTATCTTGTTTGAATTGTGTTTAGAGTTCTCTTTTCATTTTTAGTTGTTTTAAAACTTCATCGTTTGTTTTCTTTCCTTTCCATCCAATTCTTCCTATTCTTTTATAATGGGGAACTGGTTGGTTGGACGAGGCCGGCGTCTTGCCTCGAGATAGAGAGGTTGTGGGTTCAAATCCCGACTGCACCAGTTGGGATTTTTATTTATGATTTCTCTCTGCGGCAACCACCCCTGGTCGAGACAACTACCCCTGGTCGAGACAACCACCCCTGGTCGAGACAACCACCCCTGGTCGAGACAACCACCCCTGGTCGAGACAACCACCCCTGGTCGAGACAACCACCCCTGTCGAGACAACCACCCCTGGTCGAGACAACCACCCCTGGTCGAGACAACCACCCTTGGTCGAGACAACCACCCTTGGTCGAGACAACCACCCTGGTCTCAGCAGCGAGGTCCGGCTTGAAACGTCAGTTACCCATGGACGGAAAAAATATGAGCAACACCGAAGACGGAGTTATCTGCATGTGCGGCGAGGGACCCCTGAGACACGGCTGCCAGGCAAAAACGGATTAATTAACACACAAAATTCAGTTCTTTTCTCTAGGAACTTCGTCAGAGGTAAAAGCTAGCAAACACAAAAAAAACTGTTTTGTTACATTCACCTGTGAGATTTAATGATTCACTTCTTAAATTAAGCCGTGGATAAACACACAAAAATGACATTTTAAATAATCTATTTGTTAAGATCTTATTTATAACATCCCCCTGCCTTCAGGAATGACAGATCTGTGGCTGTGTTACAGTTCAGGAGAAATCTGCGCACAACTCAAAGGTGAACTCAGATTAATGTCGCCTGTATTTTAAAATTGGGAGGTCGGAAACAAATGGTTCTTCAATAAATGCTAAAGATAGAATAATAAATTCTTTCCATTATTTATTTAAAATATTTAATTTTTCGAATTTGTTAGGAAATAAAACATTTCAAGTCAATTTAAAGATCAATTCAATGACAATTATTGTTATCGTTATTTTATTTAAATCCTGGTTGTCTCGAATATTTCTTTTATGAAGCGGAAGAATATCAAATGTTTACTAAAAATAAGAAATATTGCAAGCATTAAGATTGTATCTATTGTAGATGTTGCATTGGTGCATATTGTTAAAATATATAAGACAGAAACTGTTGTAGGTATTATAATAGAAGTAAAGACGAAGACTATACATTTCACAAATTTAGCCTGACAGTTGTTCACCTCGGACATAACGGAAATAGATACAAACATAGTGTTACGCCACTGTAGAGCTGAATGAAGCAAGGAAACGAATATAAACATGTAAAAGGTGAGTTCTGCAATATGGAATTGAGTCATGGATGATAAGTAAGACTCATCATCATCAAGTACCGGGCCTGCTGGCGTAGGTGATCATGTCTCTCCACAACTTTCGATCACGACAGTTATTTATCATTCCTGTTGTTGACCTTCTGCCAAGCCATTCTCTTAAGCTGTCTGATATTTTTTCTCTTTGCTTCCCTCTATCTCTTCGCCCCTAAATTGTCCCAGTAGTTACAATATATTCCATTAGTTCTCTTCTCATTACATGGCCAACAAATGATGATTGTTTCTTCCTAATATTGGAAATTAGCTCTCTTTTTGCTTTGGGATCTTTCAGAACGTTTTCATTACTCTTCTTAGCTGTCCATGGTATTCTCAACATTCTTCTGTAAAACTACATTTCTACAGACTCTAGTCGTTTTCTTGTCTGTTGCCCTATTGTCCATGATTCATATCCATATGTTAGGACTGGCTCTACATAACATTTAAGAACTCTTTTTCTTGTTTCTATTGTCAAAAATGGATTGCATAGTATCTTCCTCATTTTTTTGGAAAGCTGCTTTTGCCTGAGCCATTCTGCATCTCACTTCTTTTGTACATCTTCCGTCTGAGGTTAACAAAGTTCCCAAATATTTAAATTCATTTCCTTTTTTAGTATTGTTTCACTTGTCTTTATCATTGAGGTGATGTTTTTTTTCTTTGTTGTTACCATTGTTTCTGTCTTTCTGCTATTAAAGATGAGTCCATTATTTTTGCTTTCTTTCACTATAATGTCTAACATTTCTTGCAACTCATTTTTACTCTTAGCGATTAAGAATGTATCATCAGCATACCTTAGATTATTTATATTATGACCTCCAATTGTTATTCCAGGCATGCCCCTTATGGATCTTAAAATAATCTCACTATAAATATTAAACAAATCTGGTGACAGCACACAACCTTGTCTAACACCCTGTTTTATTTGTTGAAACATTCCCAATTGGTTTCCAGTTCTTATGGCCACTGTTTGTTGCCAGTACATGTTCTTTATTATTCTTAGATCTTTGCTGTCCACGTTTATGCTTTCTAAAATTTTGATTATTTCTTGGTGCTTTACTTTGTCAAATGCCTTGGTATAATCTATGAAACATAGGTATAGATCTGTTTTCACCTTTATGGCTCTTTCTACTAAAGATCTTATGATATAAATGGCATTGCTTGTTCCTTTATCTCTAACAAAACCACCTGTTCATCGCTAATTTCTGGATTGATTTTGTTTCGCACTCTTCGCATGATGATTCTTAGTAATATCTTAGTCATATGACTCATAAGGCTTATTGTGAGATGATCATCGCATTCAATCGCACCAGATTTCTTTGCAAGGGCTATAAATGTTGATTTCAGCAGGTTGTCTGGTATATATCCAGCGTTGTAGATATTATTAAATATATGACTACATAAAGAACATTAGAGGCAGCTGAGATGTGATTTATCAGAAGAATGCTACGAATTACATGAATAGTAAAAATTACAAATGAAGAATGTTTAAAACAAGCTGGAGAAACCAGTCTGTCTTCATCAGTTGAAATGCCAACAAAGACGTACAAAACAACGATACCAACACATGTTAAGCTCCCAACATACAGTGTCTCATGAAGTTGGAGAAGGCATAGACGGAATGGGAGTAATTGGACGAGAATATGTTTTTATTTGTTACGACATAAGCGATACACACAGACAGATGCAAGCAACGCAAAAATCTAAAGCAAAAATAAAGTAGATTTTAAAAAATAATATATTTCTATATCAACATCATCATCATCATCATCATCATCTACCGTGCCGGTTGTCGTTGGCGATCATGTCCTTCCACAATCTTCTATCCACGGTGCATCGTATGAGTTCTGTTGTTGACTGTTTTCCATGCCATGACACCAAGCTATCCAGTATTTTCTCTCTTTGTCGTCCGCGATCTCTCTTTCCTTTTATTTTGCCAGTTTTAACCAAATATTCCAACTTTCCTCTTCTCATGATTTGCCCAAAAAATGTTGATTGCTTCTTTGTGATGTTTTTTTAAGAGCTCCCTTTTGTGTTGGCCTCTTTGAGAACTTTCTCATTGGTCTTTTTAGCGTGTCCAGGGAACTTTCAACATTCTTCTGAGAAATCCCATCTCTGTGGCCTCTAATCGTCTTTTCATCTGTTTGTCTATTGTCCATGATTCGCTTCCATAGGTCAGAATTGGTTCTATATAGCATCGATGAACTCTCTTTCTCATTTCTATTGACATAGATTTGTTGCATAAGATATTTTTCATTTTCTGAAATGCTATTTTGGCCTGAGCTATTCTAGTTTTTATTTCTGTGGTGCATCTCCCATCTGATGTTATCACTGTGCCCAAGTATTTCAAACGTTGCACTTGTTTCAGATTTGTCTTGTTTATTTTTATGCTGCATGATGGTGACGATTATTTCTTCGATATAACTATTACTTCTGTTTTCTTACTATTCAGACTGAGACCTTTCTTGTTGCTTTCTTTTACTATTATATCTATCATTTCTTGTAGCTCATTCTCTGTCTCTGCTATTAAGACTGTCATCCGCATATCGTAAATTATTTATGTTGTGACCGTTAACTTCAATTCCTTTTTCGCCTACTATTTATCTCATAATATGTTCGCTGTAAAGTGAAAACAAATCCGGCGACAGAACACAGCCTTGTCTGACGCCTTGTTTTATAAGTTGAAATTGTCCTGTTTGGTTGCTAATTCATATAGCTGCTGTTTGTTGCCAGTACATGTTTTTTATGATTGGCAGATCCTTGTCATCAATGTTTAATTTCTCCAGCATATTGATTATTTCCACATGCTTTACTTTGTCAAAATCCTTCGTGTAGTCTATAAAGCACATATATAAATCTTTCTTTACCTCTATAGATCTTTCTATCAATGTTCCTTAGATGTATATTGTATTATTGGGCCCCTTTCCTTCCACAAATCCACATTGTTCCTCACTTATTTCTGGTTTTATTTTGTTCCTTACACGTTTCATGATGATTCTTAGTAATATTTTAGTCATATGGCTCATGAGACTAATAGTGCGATGGTCTTCACAATCAGTGGCGCCTGACTTCTTCGGTATGACTATAAAGATATATTTTAGTAGATCTTCAGGTATGTGTCCAGTGTTATATATGCCATTGGGTAGTTTTGTTATGACTTGTACTCCCAGCTCTCCTAATGCATTTATCTCTTTGATTGTTATATTGTCGGGACCTGGAGCTTTGCCTCTTTTCATGTGTTGATTTGCGCCCTCCACTTCACTCTGCATTATTGGTGGTCCTGTGTCTTGATTTGAATTGTTTAATTCTGGTCTTTTATCATCATAGTGTTGACTGATATATTCTGTCCATCTTTCCATTGTCTTCTCCAGCCCTATTATTATATTTTCCTCCTTTGACTTTACACATCCTGAAACTTTGACTTCTTTTCTTCCTGTTAATTCATTTATCTGATTGTGCATAAATTTTGAGTCTTTCTTTTGTTGTTTTTCAATTTCTTCACATTTCTGTTTTAACCATCCTTCCTTTGCTTCTCTGCATTTGTTTTAGATCTCTTTGTGCAATATTTTGTATGACAGTTATTCTTTCTTATCTTTTCTTCTTTCGTCCCTAGTTGTAATATTTCTTCTGTCATCCATTTCTTTTTGTTGATTTTTTTAGTCACTGGTATTACTTCTTTTGATGTTAGTTGAATCGATTGTCTGAATTTCCCACTGCTCCTGGATGTCCTGTATTTTCTCAATAGCATTATATCTATTTTGTACTATCGTGCTGTACTTATCACTCATCTGTTTATCTACTGTTAGCATATCTAGTTCTAATTGTATATTTTTTTGTGATTTCTGTGCCTTCCGCAGTTTTATTCTTATCTTTCCAACTACTGGTACATGGTCACTATTGCAATCTGCCCCTGGCCTTGTTTTAACAGATGTTAGCCCATTCCTGAATCTTCTCTGTACCAGTATAACATCATTTTGATTGTGTACTTTTTTGTCTGGGCTTTGCCATGTCCATAGTCGTCTAGGGTGTTGTTTGAACAAGGTGTTACCTATAATCATTTCGTGTGTCTTTGCCCAATCTATCAACCTATCCCCTCTATCATTCGTCTCTCCAAGGCCATGTCCCCCAGTCACATTTTGTACTTTAGCTGTTCCTATCTTTACATTGAAATCCCCTGATATAATAGTTATTTCTTGGGATTTACACTGTTCCATGGTCGCCTCTAGTTCTTCATAAAACGTGTCAGTGTCTTCTTCTTCGCTATTACTTGTTGGTGCATAAACTTGAATTATGTTTTCTATTAAGAAATAAGAAATAAATTATATAGTATAATAATAAAGAATTCTATTAAGATAGAATAATAAATTCTTTCCATTATTTATTTAAAATATTTAATTTTTCGAATTTGTTAGGAAATAAAACATTTCAAGTCAATTTAAAGATCAATTCAATGACAATTATTGTTATCGTTATTTTATTTAAATCCTGGTTGTCTCGAATATTTCTTTTATGAAGCGGAAGAATATCAAATGTTTACTAAAAATAAGAAATATTGCAAGCATTAAGATTGTATCTATTGTAGATGTTGCATTGGTGCATATTGTTAAAATATATAAGACAGAAACTGTTGTAGGTATTATAATAGAAGTAAAGACGAAGACTATACATTTCACAATTTAGCCTGACAGTTGTTCACCTCGGACATAACGGAAATAGATACAAACATAGTGTTACGCCACTGTAGAGCTGAATGAAGCAAGGAAACGAATATAAACATGTAAAAGGTGAGTTCTGCAATATGGAATTGAGTCATGGATGATAAGTAAGACTCATCATCATCAAGTACCGGGCCTGCTGGCGTAGGTGATCATGTCTCTCCACAACTTTCGATCACGACAGTTATTTATCATTCCTGTTGTTGACCTTCTGCCAAGCCATTCTCTTAAGCTGTCTGATATTTTTTCTCTTTGCTTCCCTCTATCTCTTCGCCCCTAAATTGTCCCAGTAGTTACAATATATTCCATTAGTTCTCTTCTCATTACATGGCCACAAATGATGATTGTTTCTTCCTAATATTGGAAATTAGCTCTCTTTTTGCTTTGGGATCTTTCAGAACGTTTTCATTACTCTTCTTAGCTGTCCATGGTATTCTCAACATTCTTCTGTAAAACTACATTTCTACAGACTCTAGTCGTTTTCTTGTCTGTTGCCCTATTGTCCATGATTCATATCCATATGTTAGGACTGGCTCTACATAACATTTAAGAACTCTTTTTCTTGTTTCTATTGTCAAAAATGGATTGCATAGTATCTTCCTCATTTTTTTGGAAAGCTGCTTTTGCCTGAGCCATTCTGCATCTCACTTCTTTTGTACATCTTCCGTCTGAGGTTAACAAAGTTCCCAAATATTTAAATTCATTTACCTTTTTTAGTATTGTTTCACTTGTCTTTATCATTGAGGTGATGTTTTTTTTCTTTGTTGTTACCATTGTTTCTGTCTTTCTGCTATTAAAGATGAGTCCATTATTTTTGCTTTCTTTCACTATAATGTCTAACATTTCTTGCAACTCATTTTTACTCTTAGCGATTAAGAATGTATCATCAGCATACCTTAGATTATTTATATTATGACCTCCAATTGTTATTCCAGGCATGCCCCTTATGGATCTTAAAATAATCTCACTATAAATATTAAACAAATCTGGTGACAGCACACAACCTTGTCTAACACCCTGTTTTATTTGTTGAAACATTCCCAATTGGTTTCCAGTTCTTATGGCCACTGTTTGTTGCCAGTACATGTTCTTTATTATTCTTAGATCTTTGCTGTCCACGTTTATGCTTTCTAAAATTTTGATTATTTCTTGGTGCTTTACTTTGTCAAATGCCTTGGTATAATCTATGAAACATAGGTATAGATCTGTTTTCACCTTTATGGCTCTTTCTACTAAAGATCTTATGATATAAATGGCATTGCTTGTTCCTTTATCTCTAACAAAACCACCTGTTCATCGCTAATTTCTGGATTGATTTTGTTTCGCACTCTTCGCATGATGATTCTTAGTAATATCTTAGTCATATGACTCATAAGGCTTATTGTGAGATGATCATCGCATTCAATCGCACCAGATTTCTTTGCAAGGGCTATAATGTTGATTTCAGCAGGTTGTCTGGTATATATCCAGCGTTGTAGATATTATTAAATATATGACTACATAAAGAACATTAGAGGCAGCTGAGATGTGATTTATCAGAAGAATGCTACGAATTACATGAATAGTAAAAATTACAAATGAAGAATGTTTAAAACAAGCTGGAGAAACCAGTCTGTCTTCATCAGTTGAAATGCCAACAAAGACGTACAAAACAACGATACCAACACATGTTAAGCTCCCAACATACAGTGTCTCATGAAGTTGGAGAAGGCATAGACGGAATGGGAGTAATTGGACGAGAATATGTTTTTATTTGTTACGACATAAGCGATACACACAGACAGATGCAAGCAACGCAAAAATCTAAAGCAAAAATAAAGTAGATTTTAAAAAATAATATATTTCTATATCAACATCATCATCATCATCATCATCATCTACCGTGCCGGTTGTCGTTGGCGATCATGTCCTTCCACAATCTTCTATCCACGGTGCATCGTATGAGTTCTGTTGTTGACTGTTTTCCATGCCATGACACCAAGCTATCCAGTATTTTCTCTCTTTGTCGTCCGCGATCTCTCTTTCCTTTTATTTGCCAGTTTTAACCAAATATTCCAACTTTCCTCTTCTCATGATTTGCCCAAAAAATGTTGATTGCTTCTTTGTGATGTTTTTTTAAGAGCTCCCTTTTGTGTTGGCCTCTTTGAGAACTTTCTCATTGGTCTTTTTAGCGTGTCCAGGGAACTTTCAACATTCTTCTGAGAAATCCCATCTCTGTGGCCTCTAATCGTCTTTTCATCTGTTTGTCTATTGTCCATGATTCGCTTCCATAGGTCAGAATTGGTTCTATATAGCATCGATGAACTCTCTTTCTCATTTCTATTGACATAGATTTGTTGCATAAGATATTTTCATTTTCTGAAATGCTATTTTGGCCTGAGCTATTCTAGTTTTTATTTCTGTGGTGCATCTCCCATCTGATGTTATCACTGTGCCCAAGTATTTCAAACGTTGCACTTGTTTCAGATTTGTCTTGTTTATTTTTATGCTGCATGATGGTGACGATTATTTCTTCGATATAACTATTACTTCTGTTTTCTTACTATTCAGACTGAGACCTTTCTTGTTGCTTTCTTTTACTATTATATCTATCATTTCTTGTAGCTCATTCTCTGTCTCTGCTATTAAGACTGTCATCCGCATATCGTAATTATTTATGTTGTGACCGTTAACTTCAATTCCTTTTTCGCCTACTATTTATCTCATAATATGTTCGCTGTAAAGTGAAAACAAATCCGGCGACAGAACACAGCCTTGTCTGACGCCTTGTTTTATAAGTTGAAATTGTCCTGTTTGGTTGCTAATTCATATAGCTGCTGTTTGTTGCCAGTACATGTTTTTTATGATTGGCAGATCCTTGTCATCAATGTTTAATTTCTCCAGCATATTGATTATTTCCACATGCTTTACTTTGTCAAAATCCTTCGTGTAGTCTATAAAGCACATATATAAATCTTTCTTTACCTCTATAGATCTTTCTATCAATGTTCCTTAGATGTATATTGTATTATTGGGCCCCTTTCCTTCCACAAATCCACATTGTTCCTCACTTATTTCTGGTTTTATTTTGTTCCTTACACGTTTCATGATGATTCTTAGTAATATTTTAGTCATATGGCTCATGAGACTAATAGTGCGATGGTCTTCACAATCAGTGGCGCCTGACTTCTTCGGTATGACTATAAAGATATATTTTAGTAGATCTTCAGGTATGTGTCCAGTGTTATATATGCCATTGGGTAGTTTTGTTATGACTTGTACTCCCAGCTCTCCTAATGCATTTATCTCTTTGATTGTTATATTGTCGGGACCTGGAGCTTTGCCTCTTTCATGTGTTGATTTGCGCCCTCCACTTCACTCTGCATTATTGGTGGTCCTGTGTCTTGATTTGAATTGTTTAATTCTGGTCTTTTATCATCATAGTGTTGACTGATATATTCTGTCCATCTTTCCATTGTCTTCTCCAGCCCTATTATTATATTTTCCTCCTTTGACTTTACACATCCTGAAACTTTGACTTCTTTTCTTCCTGTTAATTCATTTATCTGATTGTGCATAAATTTTGAGTCTTTCTTTTGTTGTTTTTCAATTTCTTCACATTTCTGTTTTAACCATCCTTCCTTTGCTTCTCTGCATTTGTTTTAGATCTCTTTGTGCAATATTTTGTATGACAGTTATTCTTTCTTATCTTTTCTTCTTTCGTCCCTAGTTGTAATATTTCTTCTGTCATCCATTTCTTTTTGTTGATTTTTTTAGTCACTGGTATTACTTCTTTTGATGTTAGTTGAATCGATTGTCTGAATTTCCCACTGCTCCTGGATGTCCTGTATTTTCTCAATAGCATTATATCTATTTTGTACTATCGTGCTGTACTTATCACTCATCTGTTTATCTACTGTTAGCATATCTAGTTCTAATTGTATATTTTTTTGTGATTTCTGTGCCTTCCGCAGTTTTATTCTTATCTTTCCAACTACTGGTACATGGTCACTATTGCAATCTGCCCCTGGCCTTGTTTTAACAGATGTTAGCCCATTCCTGAATCTTCTCTGTACCAGTATAACATCATTTTGATTGTGTACTTTTTTGTCTGGGCTTTGCCATGTCCATAGTCGTCTAGGGTGTTGTTTGAACAAGGTGTTACCTATAATCATTTCGTGTGTCTTTGCCCAATCTATCAACCTATCCCCTCTATCATTCGTCTCTCCAAGGCCATGTCCCCCAGTCACATTTTGTACTTTAGCTGTTCCTATCTTTACATTGAAATCCCCTGATATAATAGTTATTTCTTGGGATTTACACTGTTCCATGGTCGCCTCTAGTTCTTCATAAAACGTGTCAGTGTCTTCTTCTTCGCTATTACTTGTTGGTGCATAAACTTGAATTATGTTGATATCCATTGGTCTACCTCTCAATTTTACTAGCAGAATTCTGTCTGATACTGGCCAAAATCCCTTCACTGTTTTGCTTCTTTCTCTATCTAACACGATGCCTACTCCAATTTCGTGTGTGGTTCCCCCAGAGTAAATTACATTTCCACTGGCGCGTTGTAATAATCCTACTCCTTTCCATCTCATTTCACATTGTCCCAAAATGTTCAATTTCATTCTCTTCATTTCTTGACTGATGTTTTCTAGTTTTCCAACCAGAAATGCTGATCTAATGTTCTAAGTTCCTATTGCTAGTGTCTCTTTATTTTTTATCTTGCATACAGTAGCATGATGACGATTGGGTTTCACCTGTAGCACATGACGCTCCCTACCGGACGAGGTGGCTGTGAAGTCTCCATTAACGTTGTTAGCTGTAAATATAAAGTTGTGGTTTGTCATGATTATTTCAGGCAATATAAGAAGGTAGTTTGCCATTCCTTTCCTTATTGGCAGTGACTGTACTAGTCGGAGATCGCAGCCATTGTCTCTATACATGAGATCCTCTGCCTGCCATCGCGGTGTGGGGACCATAACCGGCACTACTTGTCGGCTGCTCCCACAGCACCATCCACCACCTGCTCCAATGGCTTCACATAACCCTGATAGGGGGCTAAACGGGAGCTCCACCTTGCCCAAGGGTGTCCCGAAGACTAGCGAAGGAATGGAGACGTCTTACTCCTCCCACTCCATTCCCCACACGAAACATCACGACGAAAGATCACCCCACCACATTCTCCCTTTGACGTGAGGTCAACGAGAGGTCACCCCGCCGCGATGAGAGGTCATCACGATCGACCGCCCATGTTCAGGTAGACTATTTATATAAGGAACAATTCTGAACATGCACGGGTAGACTTATTATATAGCCAAAAATGCACCGGTTGAGACACAAAAGGAGCGTGTAATGCTGTACCTTCTACTACTGAGGTCACAAAGTTACACACTAGCGAGGTCACAAAGTTACACAACTAGCGAGGTCACAAAGTTACACAACTAGCTAGGTGAGACGTTTGTACAACTAGGGAGATCACATGTTACACAACTAGGGAGATCACATGTTACACATATTTCAGGCCTGCAACACTTCACTGTAGGACAAACATGGAAGCAGAAACTCCTACCTTAAACTCATAATCACGTGTTGTCTGCACCTGAACACTCGGTAACCCCCACCTTTATCGGAACCCAGAAATGAGAGATAATACCGTAAGCATATTATTTTTATAAAAATTTCATAGAAAATTAGACCTACAGTTGGTTACTACTTTATCATTATTTCTTTTTATACTGTTGTTACAGCTATATTTAGATACGTGCAAGTAATGTAATTATTATTTTTTGCATTGGTAGTTACTGTTACTATATAAATCTTGCTAGTTACTATTTTGTTATAAAGTATCTTATTATTCCTATTATTTTCTTGTTTAAGAAGCTTATCATTATCAACCATTTCTAGGCTCACTTGAACTCCACAATTACTCCGTCCTGCTATTTATTTTTCGTCTCCTATTATTGCTACACTCCTAGGGTACGAGGGTATAGATCCATTTGTTAACAGTAGTCCATTCACATGCATGTGTTACTCTAACGAGATTCCCTTTTTGTCCAGGGACAGAACATACCTACCTAGACTATACTTGTACTTTTACTCTTATCTCTGGTAACCAATAGTAACAATATTTTATGTAATGGTTCGTTATTACTAAAATTCCCATAGAAATGCGTCCCTTTCCCATAGTAACAAGAGAAGATAACTACTATTCAAAATGTCATACCACTGTATTTATTCTCCCCATAGCAACACGAGGAGAGCATTCTTGAGAACTATTAAAGATGGTTTGATTATGTTTCTTATGCATTGATTCTCTGATTGCAAGTTTGAATTACATCACAATCATCGTGTGTCTTGAATAAAGATCGTGATAAAAATATCAATAGCTTGCTTTCTTTAGCATTACTGTTATTGTAACGTTTGCAAGTACGTGTGTAGACGAGACCTAAAGGAAAGCGAGGAAGTAATTGCTCTAAAAATTACTTTTTTTTCATTTAATTAAATTGTAAGATCATTTTCATTACTGCCTATCATCTCTAATAATGATGGATATACATCGGTGTCAAATTGGGGAAGATATAATGTACGATTCCTCTACTTCTTTCCTTCCTCACTTGCTTTTCAGCGTCCATGGGAGATTATGATTTTCAGTCTTTTGCTTCTCTGTTGCCTCCGCATCCGTTATGTTTCCTAGTGTTTCAAATATTACATCAATCCCTCTATTTCGTGATCGACCCATGGGTCTGGCGTTCCCGCAATGTTTATTGAAGGTATATCAGTATTTTACATTTGTTCTCCCATCTTGACTTAACTATGATTCCTGGTTGCTGACTTGGTTGTCCTCGACAGTGATTTATCACATAAAATGATTGCTCTTATTATACATTACGATTAGCACATTCAATGGAATTGATAACTCTCAATGTTTGGATCAGTCTTTATTCTTATGTCTACAAGTCTGCACGTAACAAATCAAACAGCAATGGAATCATATCTCTGCTGTAGTAAAAGTAAGTAAAGAGCCCCCGTCACTCCAAGTGGCGTATATGGAATATGGTGTTAGTGATCATACATTTTACAGACCTTCAGCACATGATTTTTGGGATAATGTGGTCGGTATTACGCCCGTGTCGCTTTACTTTCCCAGAAAAAATCCGGTACCCATTTAAGGCTGGGTCAACCCGGAAGCCGTCGGTTGGGATCGAACCCGACCTCATGTCCTTTGTAGTCCAGTACACTAACCACTGAGCTATCGCGGCTATATCTCTGCTATACTGCATTCGAATTGTGTGGGTCCACTTATTCAATCTATTGTGTTGATACGGCCACGCTGTGACATCTGCCGTGATATCTTATCATGCCTAACTTCCCTGTCTGAATGTACTTAAGTTTTATCATATCTAACTTGATACTTCCCGTATAATCCTCCGTACTCAATTATCAATATCCTTAGGAATTCTGTAGACAGCTCTTCTCTAGTTTATATTGTTGTTGTTGTTGTTACGTTCACCAGCTTTCAACTCTGACGAAGTCCCTAGAGACTGGGAACTGAATTTTGCGTGGTAATCCATTTTTCCCTGGCAGCCGTGTGCACAGGGGTCTCTCGTCGCACAGGCAGATAACTTCGACTTCGGAGGTACTCATGTTTTTTTCCATCGATGAGTAACTGGCGTTTCAAGCCGGGCCTCGCTGCTGAGACCATGGGTGGTTCTATCTATTGTCCTTTCGAGCCGAAGACGGCACATAGGGCAGAACTACAATCTCAAAAACAGAAACCTTGCGTGCCAAAATGGCACATAATGCAGAGATCACTGCTCTAAAATATATGGTTCTGTTTCCATAACAATGCTTTTTACAATGACAGCTTGTTAAGCCATCAATCAACCTCCTTAGTCGCCTCTTACGACATGCCTGGAAGGTCACAGTGTCACTATTCTTTACTTCCCACATAATGAGGCCCCGGTAACACATGGAAATTGCCGCAGAGAGAAATCATCAATAAAAATCCCAACCATTTATATTAACTCCCCTGCCCTGGAATTCACTGGCAGATTCTATATCTCCTTCCGACTCTGTTACTATTGTAATGGCTCTACAAATATGCTAATAACTTCTAACACTTCCTGGACATCAGAGAAATCTTTGAGTCTACTACTACTGGACATCAGAGAAATCTTTGAGTCTACTACTACTGGACATCAGAGAAATCTTTGAGTCTACTACTACTGGACATCAAAGAAATCTTTGAGTCTACTACTACTGGACATCAGAGAAATCTTTGAGTCTACTACTACTGGACATCAGAGAAATCTTTGAGTCTACTACTACTGGACATCAGAGAAATCTTTGAGTTTACTACTACTGGACATCAGGGAAATCTTTGAGTCTACTACTACTGGACATCAGGGAAATCTTTGAGTTTACTACTACTGGACATCAGAGAAATCTTTGAGTTTACTACTACTGGACATCAGGGAAATCTTTGAGTTTACTACTTCTGGACATCAGAGAAATCTTTGAGTTTACTACTACTGGACATCAGAGAAATCTTTGAGTTTACTACTACTGGACATCAGAGAAATCTTTGAGTTTACTACTACTGGACATCAGAGAAATCTTTGAGTCTACTACTACTGGACATCAGAGAAATCTTTGAGTCTACTACTACTGGACATCAGAGAAATCTTTGCGTCTACTACCGCTGGACATCAGAG
The DNA here is from genome assembly GCA_032433765.1 of Megaustenia siamemsis. Lineage (NCBI taxonomy): Eukaryota > Metazoa > Mollusca > Gastropoda > Stylommatophora > Ariophantidae > Megaustenia > Megaustenia siamemsis. Next base: position 83,734,683 of record JAVIAB010000001.1, on the reverse strand, counting down.
AAATCTTTGCGTCTACTACCGATGTACATCAGAGAAATCTTTGCGTCTACTACCGATGTACATCAGAGAAATCTTCGTGTCTACTACCGATGTACATCAGAGAAATCTTTGCGTCTACTACCGATGTACATCAGAGAAATCTTCGTGTCTACTACCGATGTACATCAGAGAAGTTAGAGTCCTTGAAACCTCCGTACGGTCTCCACGGACAAGTCTTTTCCGTCCTGGAAAGGTCTGTTATGAGATTTGTCTGTTTCATCTCTCCGCTGCCCATCAGCCGTGGCCAGAAATATAACAAATTAATGACGTTCCTCTGGTCATGGAATGCCTGCGAGTCACCAGCTACATGTCGTCATTATTACAATTCTAAGTCAGCGTTTCTGTTTGTCAAAGTTCAAGCAATTCAAAGTTAGGCTGATGGTCTCTCAAAGTTTGTTTGTTTATTCATCCTAACTGTTGTTTGTTTATTCATCCCAACTGTTGTTTGTTTATTCATCCTAACTGTTGTTTGTTTATTCATCCTAACTATTGTTTGTTTATTCATCCCAACTGTTGTTTGTTTATTCATCCTAACTATTGTTTGTTTATTCATCCCAACTGTTGTTTGTTTATTCATCCCAACTGTTGTTTGTTTATTCATCCTAGCTGTTGTTTGTTTTATTCATCCTAACTGTTGTTTGTTCGTTATTAGGATTGTTCACACAATAACAAAAGCTCGTTGTATTATGTTTTGATCTTTCAGCGACATCATATCGTGTAGCCAAACAATTTTATCTGTTGTTTCTTTATGTATTCCATGGCGGGGATTATTCCTAGCTTTTTTTCAATTCTTTCTTTCTGATCTTATCTCTCAGGCTGCTTCCTGTCATTTCTCTAAAATATTTAATCTCGGTAGTGTTTATTTTTCTTATAGTTCATGAGTCTAGAGTCCAGGTCTCGCGTTGGTAGCACAAAGTTTTAATAAAGATTGTATTGTAGAGTGCCCGTTTTGTCTTTAGGGTTATTTCCTTGTTAGACAATAGTGGTGATAGCTGTCTAATGATTTGACAAGCTTTGTTGCATCTTGTGTCTATCTCTGCTGTTTGTGAATTGTTGTCTGTCACAACTTCATAGGTATTTGAATTCCTCTACTTGTTTTAGTTGCTTCCTTTCTATAGTTATGTTAATGCTCTGTTTTTCTTCTGCGATATTCATGACTTCTGTTTCGCTGATGATGATTTTCGTGATGGATGTTGTGTCTGTGCTGTTGAATCTGTTTAAGTTTTCTTGTAGGTCTTCTATTTCCCAAAGTATTAGTGCCTGATCGTCTGCAAATAGAAGCTCATTGATCTCCTCTGCCTCGAATGGGTTGGCAACTTGCACGTGTAGTAGTACATGTAGGGACAAGTACGATCATTATAAAAAAATGGAAGGAGATGTGATACCATTCAGAAGATTAGCGCGTGGGATGATAGTTAGTGATGATGGTTACATTTGAGAGTGAAGATTATCAGACTAGTTAAAAGGAAAATAGCTTCGACAAGTAAGAAAATTATGACAAAATTAAAGTATTCATGAAAGATAACGGATGTAATATAAAATGTCGTAAGATCACATTTCTGGGTACTATGACACAACATTTGTTAATTCTTTTACTCGCTATTGTGACCTTCCTCAACTCTTAGCCTCATACGTGTTCTTTGTATGTGTTGAACTAAGAAAACGAGACTAGAAGTGAATCAAAGTGAGAGCTCTACCAACTACACCACTGACACACGTACTCAGTAAAAGGAAGGTAAATTATAAAAGTATAGAAAGTGAGAAAGAGAGGCTATCGGTGCTATATACAGCAAATTCTGATCTATGGAAGTGAACCATGGACAGTAGACAAGCAAATGTAAAGACGATTAAAAGCAACATAGATGGGATTTCTAGAAGAATATTAATAGGCGGCAGGAACCATTGAAGGCTATATCTGAAAAGCGTTCCTTGTTGAAGTTTCCTCATATTTAGGCTTGTCGCAGGAGCTACTGAGTTAAGTGCTCTGTGCACACCGTGGGCTGTGTGTTTCATCCGTTTTGATCGTGTTTCGACATTCCAATTTTTTACGATGAATGATGATATCGTATGACAGGGAACGGTTGGCTGTGTTCACTTTCTGTGCGGTTTTGCCTTGTGTCTTTTGGCGTGTGCTGAGACTGCTATGATGGAGACTACAGCTACCTTTCTTTGTTTGGGAGATGAGATAGTATTTCCAATGATTCCACTGGCACGGGCGGTTGAGCAATAATGGATTTTAATTCGTTTGCAGTGATACCGGGGCCTCCCATAACCAAAGTGAGGGATCTCTGGATAACAAAAAAGATCAAGGAGAAAATTATCAAAAGAGGCCAATACAAAAAGGGAGCTTATAAAAAGACACCAGAAAAAAAAAACAATCGACATTCTTCAAGCACAACATAAGAAGAGGAAAGATGAAATACTTGGTTGCAACTGATAAAATACAGGGAAAGAGAGGTCGCGGACGACAAAGAGAGAAGATGCTGGATAGCTTGGTGTTATGACACCGAAAACAGTCAACAGAATTAATACGATGATAGAGAATTGTGGAAGGACATAGTCACCTGCACCAACCGGTATGGCACATGATGGTGGTGATGAAATTATAGAAATAACTTAAATGAATAGACTAATGAGAGGATTAAAAACAGACCACAGTATGCTAAAACGATTACTGTCCCAATGTAATCTGGGTACGCCTATGACATCCGTGTTACTAAATTGTTCTTCTACACTGTTGCTTTGTCATTTTTCTGTACGGTGATCAATATTGCTACGTCGCGTGTTCAAACCCTGATTATCGCAATAACGTGCCGAAAAACCGATAATTGCTTATACCTGGTCCGTCCTGGAAGTCGTGTCTTCAGACTGCATGTGATGGAGTTACGACGTGGAGATGTAATCAGCGAGCTGTATGAACCATGTATAAGTGTGTCATGTGACAGACAATTTAACGAGACTAATCACTTGCTTTAAGTTATGGCTATGTGATCAAATAATAAGAAAGAGACACACAGAGATCGGGTGCCTGAATGGACTGAGTTTGTTTTCTAATCAAGTCAGCGTGCGGTCGAACATCAGTTTGTTCTCTGCATATTTTTGGGGGAGGGGGTGGGGTTGAATTGTAAACTTTGATCTGTACATCACGCGGAAACTGCACTGTGACATACAGACTGTATTATTGCGCCTAAAGAACTTTCTCACCTCGCTAGTACTGTAACATTCTAGACATCGCTAGTTGTGTAACATTCTAGACATCGCTAGTTATGTAACTTTCTGACCTCGGTAATTGTGTGAATTTCTGAACTCGCTGAATGTATAACTTTCTCACCTCGCTAGTTGTGTAACTTTCCTACCTCGCTAGTTGTGTAACTTTCTTACCTCGCTAGTTGTGTAACTTTCCTACCTCGCTAGTTGTGTAACAGTCTGACCTCGCTAGTTGTGTAACTTTCTTACCTCGCTAGTTGTGTAACTTTCTTACCTCGCTAGTTGTGTAACTTTCCTACCTCGCTAGTTGTGTAACTTTCTTACCTCGCTAGTTGTGTAACTTTCTTACCTCGCTAGTTGTGTAACTTTCCTACCTCGCTAGTTGTATAACTTTCCTACCTCGCTAGTTGTGTAACTTTACTACCTCGCTAGTTGTGTAACTTTCCTACCTCGCTAGTTGTGTAACTTTCCTTTCTCGCTAGTTGTGTAACTTTCTTACCTCGCTAGTTGTGTAACTTTCCTACCTCGCTAGTTGTGTAACTTTCCTACCTCGCTAGCTGTGTAACTTTCCTACCTCGCTAGTTGTGTAACTTTCTTACCTCGCAAGTTGTGTAACTTTCCTACCTCGCTAGTTGTGTAACTTTCCTACCTCGCTAGTTGTGTAACTTTCCTACCTCGCTAGTTGTGTAACTTTCCTACCTCGCTAGTTGTGTAACTTTCTTACCTCGCTAGTTGTGTAACTTTCCTACCTCGCTAGTTGTGTAACTTTCCTTTCTCGCTAGTTGTGTAACTTTCTTACCTCGCTAGTTGTGTAACTTTCCTACCTCGCTAGTTGTGTAACTTTCCTACCTCGCTAGTTGTGTAACTTTCCTACCTCGCTAGTTGTGTAACTTTCTTACCTCGCAAGTTGTGTAACTTTCCTACCTCGCTAGTTGTGTAACTTTCCTACCTCGCTAGTTGTGTAACTTTCCTACCTCGCTAGTTGTGTAACTTTCCTACCTCGATAGTTGTGTAACTTTCTTACCTTGCTAGTTGTGTAACTTTCCTACCTCGCTAGTTGTGTAACTTTCTTACCTCGCTAGTTGTGTAACTTTCTTACCTCGCTAGTTGTGTAACTTTCTTACCTCGCTAGTTGTGTAACTTTCTTACCTCGCTAGTTGTGTAACTTTCCTACCTCGCTAGTTGTGTAACTTTCCTACCTCGCTAGTTGTGTAACTTTCTTACCTCGCTAGTTGTGTAACTTTCCTACCTCGCTAGTTGTGTAACTTTCTTACCTCGCTAGATTGTGTAACTTTCCTACCTCGCTAGTTGTGTAACTTTCTTACCTCGCTAGTTGTGTAACTTTCCTACCTCGCTAGTTGTGTAACTTTCCTACCTCGCTAGTTCTGTAACTTTCTTACCTCGCTAGTTGTGTAACTTTCTTACCTCGCTAGTTGTGTAACTTTCCTACCTCGCTAGTTGTGTAACTTTCTTACCTCGCTAGTTGTGTAACTTTCCTACCTCGCTAGTTGTGTAGCTTTCCTACCTCGCTAGTTGTGTAACTTTCCTTTCTCGCTAGTTGTGTAACAGTCTGACCTCGCTAGTTGTGTAACTTTCCTACCTCGCTAGTTGTGTAACTTTCGTTTCTCGCTAGTTGTGTAACTTTCTTACCTCGCTAGTTGTGTAACTTTCCTACCTCGCTAGTTGTGTAACTTTCCTACCTCGCTAGTTGTGTAACTTTCCTACCTCGCTAGTTGTATAACTTTCTCACCTCGCTAGTTGTGTAACTTTCCTACCTCGCTAGTTGTGTAACAGTCTGACCTCGCTAGTTGTGTAACTTTCTTACTTCACTAGTTGTGTAACTTTCCTACCTCGCTAGTTGTGTAACTTTCCTACCTCGCTAGATTGTGTAACTTTCCTTTCTCGCTAGTTGTGTAACTTTCCTACCTCGCTAGTTGTGTAACTTTCTTACCTCGCTAGTTGTGTAACTTTCCTACCTCGCTAGTTGTATAACTTTCTCACCTCGCTAGTTGTGTAACTTTCCTACCTCGCTAGTTGTGTAACAGTCTGACCTCGCTAGTTGTGTAACTTTCCTACCTCGCTAGTTGTGTAACTTTCTTACCTCGCTAGATTGTGTAACTTCCCTACCTCGCTAGATTGTGTAACTTTCCTACCTCGCTAGATTGTGTAACTTTCCTACCTCGCTAGATTGTGTAACTTTCTTACCTCGCTAGATTGTGTAACTTTCCTACCTCGCTAGATTGTGTAACTTTCCTACTTCGCTAGTTGTGTAACTTTCCTACCTCGCTAGTTGTGTAACTTTCCTACCTCGCTAGATTGTGTAACTTTCCTTTCTCGCTAGTTGTGTAACTTTCTTACCTCGCTAGTTGTGTAACTTTCCTACCTCGCTAGTTGTGTAACTTTCCTACCTCGCTAGATTGTGTAACTTTCCTACCTCGCTAGTTGTGTAACTTTCCTACCTCGCTAGATTGTGTAACTTTCCTTTCTCGCTAGTTGTGTAACTTTCTTACCTCGCTAGTTGTGTAACTTTCTTACCTCGCTAGATTGTGTAACTTTCCTACCTCCCTAGATTGTGTAACTTTCCTACCTCGCTAGTTGTGTAACTTTCTTACCTCGCTAGTTGTGTAACTTTCTTACCTCGCTAGTTGTGTAACTTTCTTACCTCGCTAGTTGTGTAACTTTCTTACCTCGCTAGTTGTGTAACTTTCCTACCTCGCTAGATTGTGTAACTTTCCTACCTCGCTAGTTGTGTAACTTTCCTACCTCGCTAGATTGTGTAACTTTCCTTTCTCGCTAGTTGTGTAACTTTCTTACCTCGCTAGTTGTGTAACTTTCTTACCTCGCTAGATTGTGTAACTTTCTTACCTCGCTAGATTGTGTAACTTTCTTACCTCGCTAGATTGTGTAACTTTCTTACCTCGCTAGATTGTGTAACTTTCCTACCTCGCTAGATTGTGTAACTTTCTTACCTCGCTAGATTGTGTAACTTTCTTACCTCGCTAGTTGTGTAACTTTCTTACCTCGCTAGATTGTGTAACTTTCTTACCTCGCTAGATTGTGTAACTTTCTTACCTCGCTAGATTGTGTAACTTTCTTACCTCGCTAGTTGAGTAACTTTCTTACCTCGCTAGTTGTGTAACTTTCCTACCTCGCTAGATTGTGTAACAGTCTGACCTCGATAGTTGTGTAACTTTCCTACCTCGCTAGTTGCATAACAGTCTCACCTCGCTAGTTGTGTAACTTTCTCACCTCGCTAGTACTGTAACATTCTAGACATCGCTAGTTGTGTAACATTCTAGACATCGCTAGTTATGTAACTTTCTGACCTCGGTAATTGTGTGAATTTCTGAACTCGCTGAATGTATAACTTTCTCACCTCGCTAGTTGTGTAACTTTCCTACCTCGCTAGTTGTGTAACTTTCTTACCTCGCTAGTTGTGTAACTTTCCTACCTCGCTAGTTGTGTAACAGTCTGACCTCGCTAGTTGTGTAACTTTCTTACCTCGCTAGTTGTGTAACTTTCTTACCTCGCTAGTTGTGTAACTTTCCTACCTCGCTAGTTGTGTAACTTTCTTACCTCGCTAGTTGTGTAACTTTCTTACCTCGCTAGTTGTGTAACTTTCCTACCTCGCTAGTTGTATAACTTTCCTACCTCGCTAGTTGTGTAACTTTCCTACCTCGCTAGTTGTGTAACTTTCCTACCTCGCTAGTTGTGTAACTTTCCTTTCTCGCTAGTTGTGTAACTTTCTTACCTCGCTAGTTGTGTAACTTTCCTACCTCGCTAGTTGTGTAACTTTCCTACCTCGCTAGTTGTGTAACTTTCCTACCTCGCTAGTTGTGTAACTTTCTTACCTCGCAAGTTGTGTAACTTTCCTACCTCGCTAGTTGTGTAACTTTCCTACCTCGCTAGTTGTGTAACTTTCCTACCTCGCTAGTTGTGTAACTTTCCTACCTCGCTAGTTGTGTAACTTTCTTACCTCGCTAGTTGTGTAACTTTCCTACCTCGCTAGTTGTGTAACTTTCCTTTCTCGCTAGTTGTGTAACTTTCTTACCTCGCTAGTTGTGTAACTTTCCTACCTCGCTAGTTGTGTAACTTTCCTACCTCGCTAGTTGTGTAACTTTCCTACCTCGCTAGTTGTGTAACTTTCTTACCTCGCAAGTTGTGTAACTTTCCTACCTCGCTAGTTGTGTAACTTTCCTACCTCGCTAGTTGTGTAACTTTCCTACCTCGCTAGTTGTGTAACTTTCCTACCTCGATAGTTGTGTAACTTTCTTACCTCGCTAGTTGTGTAACTTTCCTACCTCGCTAGTTGTGTAACTTTCTTACCTCGCTAGTTGTGTAACTTTCTTACCTCGCTAGTTGTGTAACTTTCTTACCTCGCTAGTTGTGTAACTTTCTTACCTCGCTAGTTGTGTAACTTTCCTACCTCGCTAGTTGTGTAACTTTCCTACCTCGCTAGTTGTGTAACTTTCTTACCTCGCTAGTTGTGTAACTTTCCTACCTCGCTAGTTGTGTAACTTTCTTACCTCGCTAGATTGTGTAACTTTCCTACCTCGCTAGTTGTGTAACTTTCTTACCTCGCTAGTTGTGTAACTTTCCTACCTCGCTAGTTGTGTAACTTTCCTACCTCGCTAGTTGTGTAACTTTCTTACCTCGCTAGTTGTGTAACTTTCTTACCTCGCTAGTTGTGTAACTTTCCTACCTCGCTAGTTGTGTAACTTTCTTACCTCGCTAGTAGTGTAACTTTCCTACCTCGCTAGTTGTGTAGCTTTCCTACCTCGCTAGTTGTGTAACTTTCCTTTCTCGCTAGTTGTGTAACAGTCTGACCTCGCTAGTTGTGTAACTTTCCTACCTCGCTAGTTGTGTAACTTTCGTTTCTCGCTAGTTGTGTAACTTTCTTACCTCGCTAGTTGTGTAACTTTCCTACCTCGCTAGTTGTGTAACTTTCCTACCTCGCTAGTTGTGTAACTTTCCTACCTCGCTAGTTGTATAACTTTCTCACCTCGCTAGTTGTGTAACTTTCCTACCTCGCTAGTTGTGTAACAGTCTGACCTCGCTAGTTGTGTAACTTTCTTACCTCACTAGTTGTGTAACTTTCCTACCTCGCTAGTTGTGTAACTTTCCTACCTCGCTAGATTGTGTAACTTTCCTTTCTCGCTAGTTGTGTAACTTTCCTACCTCGCTAGTTGTGTAACTTTCTTACCTCGCTAGTTGTGTAACTTTCCTACCTCGCTAGTTGTATAACTTTCTCACCTCGCTAGTTGTGTAACTTTCCTACCTCGCTAGTTGTGTAACAGTCTGACCTCGCTAGTTGTGTAACTTTCCTACCTCGCTAGTTGTGTAACTTTCTTACCTCGCTAGATTGTGTAACTTCCCTACCTCGCTAGATTGTGTAACTTTCCTACCTCGCTAGTTGTGTAACTTTCCTACCTCGCTAGTTGTGTAACTTTCCTACCTCGCTAGATTGTGTAACTTTCCTTTCTCGCTAGTTGTGTAACTTTCTTACCTCGCTAGTTGTGTAACTTTCCTACCTCGCTAGTTGTGTAACTTTCCTACCTCGCTAGATTGTGTAACTTTCCTACCTCGCTAGTTGTGTAACTTTCCTACCTCGCTAGATTGTGTAACTTTCCTTTCTCGCTAGTTGTGTAACTTTCTTACCTCGCTAGTTGTGTAACTTTCTTACCTCGCTAGATTGTGTAACTTTCCTACCTCCCTAGATTGTGTAACTTTCCTACCTCGCTAGTTGTGTAACTTTCTTACCTCGCTAGTTGTGTAACTTTCTTACCTCGCTAGTTGTGTGACTTTCTTACCTCGCTAGTTGTGTAACTTTCTTACCTCGCTAGTTGTGTAACTTTCCTACCTCGCTAGATTGTGTAACTTTCCTACCTCGCTAGTTGTGTAACTTTCTTACCTCGCTAGATTGTGTAACTTTCCTTTCTCGCTAGTTGTGTAACTTTCTTACCTCGCTAGTTGTGTAACTTTCTTACCTCGCTAGATTGTGTAACTTTCTTACCTCGCTAGATTGTGTAACTTTCTTACCTCGCTAGATTGTGTAACTTTCTTACCTCGCTAGATTGTGTAACTTTCCTACCTCGCTAGATTGTGTAACTTTCTTACCTCGCTAGATTGTGTAACTTTCTTACCTCGCTAGTTGTGTAACTTTCTTACCTCGCTAGATTGTGTAACTTTCTTACCTCGCTAGATTGTGTAACTTTCTTACCTCGCTAGATTGTGTAACTTTCTTACCTCGCTAGTTGTGTAACTTTCTTACCTCGCTAGTTGTGTAACTTTCTTACCTCGCTAGTTGTGTAACTTTCCTACCTCGCTAGATTGTGTAACAGTCTGACCTCGATAGTTGTGTAACTTTCCTACCTCGCTAGTTGCATAACAGTCTCACCTCGCTAGATTGTGTAACTTTCTTACCTCGCTAGATTGTGTAACTTTCCTACCTCGCTAGTTGTGTACTTTCCTACCTCGCTAGTTGTGTAACTTTCCTACCTCGCTAGTTGTGTAACTTTCCTACCTCGCTAGATTGTGTAACTTTCCTACCTCGCTAGTTGTGTAACTTTTCGACCTCCCTAATTGTGTAACTTTTTGATTTCGCTAGTCGTGTAACTTTCCTACCTCGCTAGTTGTGTAACTTTCCTACCTCGCTAGATTGTGTAACTTTCCTACCTCGCTAGTTGTGTAACTTTCCTACCTCGCTAGTTGTGTAACTTTTCGACCTCCCTAATTGTGTAACTTTTTTATTTCGCTAGTTGTGTAACTTTCCTACCTCACTAATTGTGTAATTTCCTGACTTCTGACTGCTCCTACTGCATAGAATTATTTTCTCCCTAAACATATATGAATAATTATCCTGGTACTCTACTGGCGCAAAAGAATTCATTGGATTGCTTTTAATTAAACAGAGACCATTCAATCGCCGGCCCAGTGCACTATCTCTTTCTGTACATCGACCTCGCATCTTTGTGGAGTTCCATTAAATTTAACGGAAATTATGGGGAAGTGTAAGCGCCTGCTACATGAGGTCGCAATAGAAGGGTCGATGTACCACGAGCTGACCAAGACGTAGCGTTTTTTCGCACCTCGTGGTCTCCCCCGGAGTCAGTCTGCGACAAAACAGACAGTTCTTACCAATATAAAAGACGTAAAGGCATCAAGATGCACAAAGATGCGTAGAGATATGAAGCTGCTGTAAAGCTGATGATAATAGCGATACTAAAAAAAGGAAGAAAAAGAGTGGTATGGTGGCAGCTTTACGTGGTAATGGACGAAACAAAAGTCGACGTTTCGGTCAATTAGGCCTTCATCTGGACGAACAACAAACACAAACAGTATATATAACAATATATTAACAAATCTAACTACATGGCGATAATATGCTAGATACTAAAGAGAGGAAAAATAAAAAATGGTCACTTCCCTGTGTTCCTGAGCTGGGACAGTCTCCAAATGGACTGAATTGATACGACAGGACCGATTATAAATCTCTCTAGCCAGGGAGTCAGGTGAGAAGACGGAAAGGAAGGGTTCTAAAAATATGGGGAGGTGGGTACAGGATATGTGTAAACTATGCACGTCTAACTCTGTGTATGCAATATAGAAGACTTAGTATCGCAGTGTGTCTAGGCTGGACTAGAAGTTTCCCGGCATAGACTGGGATAGACGAAGTTCAATTTCTTCAGAAAAAGCCGGAAATGTCAGGAAAGCCATTACAACCCACAGCATCAATGAGTGAAAGGACAGCCAACCCACATCAACTCGTAGCATTACATCAACAATAACAATAACAATGAGAAAAGTAAGTCAGCATTTACGAACGACACCAGCTATTGAACACTGAAAGAGGCAATAGATAAAATATTTGAGCCAATCAGAAAGAGCTAAATGTTAATTAACCAATCATTAATAATCGCTACGAGAATACTAAAACGAATTGTCTCCCAGAGAAAAGATGTGGATGGATGGGATGCTAGAGGCACTAGGAAGCGTGTCAGCATGAAAGTCTGCAGGAACTGGTTTAAACAGCAAACAATATCTTCCCTCGACGCTGAAAGGCATGTGAGGAAGAAAAGAGGACGATAAAGGAAAAAAAGAAGAAATGACGATGTTGGTGGTGATTATGATGACGAAGAAGATATATGAGAAGGAGAAGGGGATAAAGATGATGTTGATGATGATGATGATAATGATGATCATGGAGAAAAATAAGAGGAACTGGGAGATGAAACAAATGGAGTAGAAGAAATAATGAGTAAGTTAAAGAAGAAGAAGAAATAGACGAGAAAGCCAAAGAAGAAGAATCAGAAATGTCAAGGAAGACAATGAAGTAAGGAAAAGAAATAAAATAAGACGAGGAAGACAAAAAAAAAAGAAGTAGAAATAGATGAATTAGAGTAATAAGAAGAATGCAATATAAATAACGTTTTATTTTATAGCAGAATTATTAAAAGGACACAAAAACAAACCTGACGTCATTCCCTGCGTGCTAAATAATAATTAACTGCCAGGCCTAGGGAACACTGGTTGAAGCTCATTAAATATATATATAGACCAACGTAGAAATGGAAGAATGCATACGCAAGAAAAATACACATTAAAACAAACTATTATATAGTGGATAAATGCAAAAAATATGTAATTTTCCCTGCTTGTCAGTAAAAAAAACCATAAGACCTACTGTGAAAACAAAAACAAATAAAATGCGACATTTAGACAAATAGATTAGTGTGAAATGTTTAGACAAATAGATTAGTGTGCAATGTTTAGACAAATAGATTAGTGTGCAATGTTTAGACAAATAGATTAGTGTGCAATGTTTAGACACATAGATTAGTGTGCAATGTTTAGACAAATAGATTAGTGTGCAATGTTTAGACAAATAGATTAGTGTGCAATGTTTAGACAAATAGATTAGTGTGCAATGTTTAGACAAATAGATTAGTGTGCAATGTTTAGACAAATAGATTAGTGTGCAATGTTTAGACAAGTAGATTAGTGTGCAATGTTTAGACAAGTAGATTAGTGTGCAATGTTTAGAAAAAATAGTGTGCAATTTTAGACAAATAGATTAGTGTGCAATGTTTAGACAAATAGATTAGTGTGCAATGTTTAGACAAATAGATTAGTGTGCAATGTTTAGACAAATAGATTAGTGTGCAATGTTTAGTGACAAATAGATTAGTGTACAATGTTTAGTAGATTAGTGTGCAATGTTTAGACAAGTAGATTACAGTACTAAAGAAAAGTGACCCTCAATTAGGTGACTCATCGCGTGCCTTCTCCGCAACGAAGGTTGGCTACCGTGGATCGCCATTCTACTGTGTTTCTTGCTTTGATGGTGCAGGCTGACATAGATTGACCTGTCCATCTTTGATGTTACTCGTCCATGTTAGTCTTGGTCTGCCTCTGCTTCTTTTACCTTGTATTGTTCCTTCAATATTACTTTTAGTAGGCTGTTGTGTCTTTTAACATGACCCAAAAATTTCATTAGTCTTGTCTTAATTGTATTTAGTAGTTCTCTTTTTATTTTTAGTTGTTTTAAAACTTCATCGTTTGTTATCTTTTGTTTCCATCCAATTCTACCTATTCTTCTATAAATCCACATTTCAAAGGCTTCAATTTTCTGTTCTGTTTTCTTGTCTAATGTCCATGTTTCTGCACCATACAGGAATATTGAGAAGACGTAACATTTTGCCATTCTTAGTTTAAGCTCTGCTGATATTTGTTTTGTTGTTAGTAATTAGGTGACTAGGCGAGGATAATTTAGTTTGTGTTCTACCTCCGCGCATGCTCGTTGGAGAATCAGTGTCAGGGACACTCCAGGAGTCCTTTCTTGAGAGCTTACAGGAATGCTCGTCATCTGCTAAGTGCGTGTCAATCGATGAGACCTACTTTAGCAATCTTATACTAACCAGTTGTTGTTGTTGTTTCTTTCTGTGGACAACCGCTGAAATAATTTGACAAACCTTTGAATAAATTTTATTTCGAATAGGTTTGCTTTATAACAGTAGAAAACATGTCGGAGTTTGTCTAGAATTTGACAAAAAGTTAATAGTAGTATAGGATCATGATCATATAGAACACGAGCTTCATCTATTGGGCCTGAGGCGTGAAAACGAAAAGAAGGCATTGAGTTTACTATAACAACAGGCAGAATTAATGCACAGAAAAGCAGGGGAAAATCAAGAGAATATAATATTGAACATCATGATTATGTGCCATACCGGTTGGCGTAGACGATCATGTCCTTCCACAATCTTCTATCTATCTCAATTCTGTTGTTGACTGTTTTCCATGTCATCACACTAAGCTATCTAGAATTTTCTCTCTTTGTCATCCGCTATCTCTCTTTCTCTGTATTTTGCCAGTTGTAACCAAGTATTCCAACTTTCCTCTTTTTATGATATGCCCGAAAAATGTTTATTGTTTCTTTCTGATGTTTCTTAGGAGCTCCCTTTTTGTGTTGGTCTCTTTGAGAACTTCCTCATTGGTCTTTTTAGCGTGTCCAGGGAACTTTCAACATTCTTCTGAAAAATCCCATCTCTGTGGCCTTTAATCGTCTTTTTATTTATTTGTTTACTGTCCATGATTCGTTTCCATATGTCAGAATTGGCTCTATATAGCACCGATTAACTCTCTTTCTCACATCTACTGACATCGATTAAATATTAAACAGCTTAACCAAATGGCATGATGAAAGGTAGGCAGCTGACATTTGTGACATGAATGAAAGACCGAAAGGTGTGGAGAGCGATACCAACCGATATGGCACTTGATGATGGTGATGAGTGTAAAACGCAAATATGGAAAACTTGGCAGTCGAAGAGCTGGTTTATGTGTCAATTAGTTAATGAGTTAGTCAGTCAAATAATCGCACAATCATTCAGTCAGTTAATAAGTCAGTGAATCAATCTGTCAGACAATCAATAATTCAGTCGATCGGATAGTCAGTTAGTCAGCCAAACAACCGTTCAATCTATAATAAAATCAGTCAACTAATGGATTAGTCAATCAGTCAAGCGACGTTTCATTCGGTTATATAGGCAGTCAGTTAATCGATCTGTAAGTCAATCAGTCAGGCAATAATTCAGTATGTCATATAGTCCGTTAATCGGTCATTCAGTGATTAGTCAGGCAATCTTTCGATCAGTCAGTTATTCTGTCAGTCAGTCAGTTATTCAGTCAGTTATTTAGTCCGTTTTTTTAGTCAGTTATTCAAACAGTCAGTTATTCATTCAGTTATTCAGGCAGTCATTTGGCCAACGAGAGCTACAACGTTTATATTTTCCTTAACACCCGAATGTGAATACATATCTTGGCGTCACCATGAATCGTAGAATGACTTTGAAAAATCAGATAGACAGAGCAAGCAAAAAAGCCAGAAAACGAACTAATATTATGAAGAAATTGGCAGGAACGGACTGGGGAGCAGGCAGCAATATCTTGAAACGACTATATGTAAGAAGAGTCAGACCAGTCCTAGAGTATGGAGTCACAGCCTGGGCTATAGCTTCCAAATCACACCTTAGCAAAATTAACAGAACACAGAATAAAGCTGCCCATATCATCACTGGTGCTATGAAATCTACACCTATCAAGACTCTAGAAACAGTTACAGGCTTACAACCCTTAGATGACAAACGGGTCGCTAAAGTATTGCAACAAGCTGAGAAATATAGAAGGCTCCTTAGCCACCCCATGCACCAAAGAATATCTGGTTTCGGAATAGTACGACTAAAGAGGAGCAACTTCGCTGCAATCTCCAATGAACTAACTACTAAAGACCCAGTACTATCCCAAACCATACGGAAACCCTTGGGCCCATCTGATATGTCTCCTCATGGGATACACAAAATACTAGAATTTAACGAAGATAGAACAGGAATCATGAAAAAGGCACCCAATTAGACACAGAAAGAAAACACGTAGCAGAAAAACACATAAACGATAACTACCCACAGGACTCTTGGTCCCACATATACACAAATGGCTCTGCTACAAATGCCACCAGAAATGGAGGTGTTCTTGACGCTGAATAATCAGGATGAGATCACCAAGTCAATAGCTACTGGGAAATTCTCAAACAACTTTAAAGCAGAAACTGAGGCCCTCAGAGATGCTGCAACACTGGCTATACTGAACACAAAAATAACATGCACAATAAATTGGTGATTCTGACTGATGTACTGTCTGTACTATCAGCTCTAAAAAGCCCCAAGATCAATGAACTAGATGACTTGAGAACAACCCTAGACCAACTATGCAATAACTTCCAGAGAGTAGTCATTCAGTGGATACCATCACACTGTAATATACACGGGAACGAACGCGCAGACAAATTAGCTAAAGAGGGAGGAAGATTACACAAGAGAACCATCGGCTCAGTTATGATGAAGCCAAACCCATCCTCAAAGGTCATTTCCATGAAAAATGGAAATAAGAACACCCAAAGCATAACGAGAGTGACGGATACCACCAACTATCAATGAGGGATAAAGTCATCATACTTCGCCTACGCACTGGCCACAAAAGAATGAGAAATCACATATTCACCAAATTCAAAATAGGTACAACCAGACTATGCCACTGTACACTAGACAATATGACTACAAAACGTGTTCTACAGGATTGCCCCCAGTACACAGACCTGAGAAGGCAATGTGGTCTACACCCACCTCCCTGGAAGATAAACTATATGGTGCAATCGACTCACTTAAACAAGCAGTTGACTTCATGAGAGAGTCTGGAATCCTACTCTGATTGAGTCTTGATTACAGAGAAAGAGAGAGAGAGAGAGAGAGAGAGAGAGAGAGAGAGAAAATACAAAATGTTGTGAAAAAGAAAACGAAGAAGGAAAACAAATAAGAACAACCACTATTACACCTTAGTTCCCTCGCTGAGTTTTGAATACAACATTCCCGATTAAGTGTTGCATGTTGGTTTCCATTACTTAGAGTTAAACTATGAGAAACACATAAATATGAGAAAGTGTCAGTTCAAGAACTAACATAACGTAAACTAAAACAACAAAACACTAACCCAAAATCATCATCAAAAGTAAAGAATTTGAAATTGTAAAAAAACAATGAATATCGTGGATCTGTAGTAACTAACAATAAAGGCTGTCAGAAAGAGATCAAAAGATTAGCAATAGAAGCAAAACAATTAAACGCCATGGATAATATTGAGTTACTGGGTTATGAGTTATTAGCGGGTCATCATCATTGCATTCCGAACATGTCCATAAGTACTCAGATCCCCTCAGCAAGTCTCGAAGCGTCCAGCGACTGACGACTCTGTGTTGGTTGATTATTACATGAAGAGTATGTGGCACAATAGCAGCATGGCAGTAACATTAAATTACTAACTATTATTAGTTTTTCTTCCAGATACAAACCTATTGTTGTGAATCATGGACAATCTTGCAAAAAGCAAGGGAAAATAATGGTTCACTCTAAACAAAATGGGGAGCCGCGATAGCTCAGTGGTTAGTGAACTGGACTTGGGTTCGATCCCAACCGACGGCTTCCGGGTTCACCCAGCCTTAAATGGGTACCGGATTTTTTTCTGGGAAAGTAAAGCAGCACGGGCGTAATACTGACCACATTACCCCAAAAATCATGTGCTGAAGGTCTGTAAAATATAGGGTCACTAACACCATATTTCCCTATACGCCACTTGGCGTGTACTTTACTTACTTTTTACTAAACAAAATGCTACAGAATATTACTTAAGATACATTAGATAATGAAAACGATCTTTGAGGACATTAAAAGATTTAAATATAAAACGAACTGGCTTATAAACGCCATTCTACAGAAGAAATTAAAATACTATGGCCACGTCTAAAGTCACATCAGGCTGGAAAGATGGACGGCATGGTTCCTGGACGGCGCATCAGCGACAGACCAAGAGGATGGTGCTTTCAAGACATTAAGGGGACCTTGAAGATGACAACAGAAGAGGTGGAAAATCTGGCTAGACAGAGATTCTTTCAGACGGGCTGTGGTGAATGCAACGTTCTGTGGGAGATCTAGCTAGAGACAGAGATTCTTTCAGACAGGCTGTGGTGAATGTAACGCTTTGTGGGAAATCTGGCTAGAGACAGAGATTCTTTCAGACGGGCTGTGGTGAATGTAACGTTCTGCAAAAGACATACGACCTGATGATGATAATGATGATGATGATGATGATGTTCAGGAAAAGACAACCAGTAGGAAAAGTGATGTGATAAAGACGATGAAGTTGAACAGGTGAGACCCTTCAGAAGAGATTTGCACTGAGAGTATAACACAGCAGGTTCCTTTTTGGAATCCTCATGGGAGGAGACAAAGAGAAAAGCCTAAATATCGGAAGACAGGTGGAAGCAGAGATGAAGAAGATGGAGGGCATTGAATGATCTTTGGAAAGTTGCTGTTGTTCCGAGTTTTAGATGGAATCGAAAGGATGAAGAATATGATGTTCATGATGTTGTTAATGATGAAGATGATGATAACGATGTTGTTGGAAATGAGGAGGATGCGTAGGAGGAGAGGTGGATGAGGAAACATAATAAAACAAGCATATACTATGTATAGACCGCCAATTCGCCCAAAAATTTTACATAGAATAAGTTCTTTATTATAATAAATATAGAATATAGTGTAGTTATTATAATAAATATAGAATATAGTGTAGTTATTATAATAAATATAGAGTATAGTGTAGTTATTGTAATAAATATAGAGTATAGTGTAGTTATTGTAATAAATATAGAGTATAGTGTAGTTATTGTAATAAATATAGAGTATAGTGTAGTTATTGTAATAAATATAGAGTATAGTGTGGTTATTATAATAAATATAGAGTATAGTGTAGTTATTGTAATAAATATAGAGTATAGTGTAGTTATTGTAATAAATATAGAGTATAGTGTAGTTATTGTAATAAATATAGAGTATAGTGTAGTTATTGTAATAAATATAGAGTATAGTGTAGTTATTATAATAAATATAGAGTATAGTGTAGTTATTATAATAAATATAGAGTATAGTGTAGTTATTGTAATAAATATAGAGTATAGTGTAGTTATTATAATAAATATAGAGTATAGTGTAGTTATTGTAATAAATATAGAATATAGTGTAGTTATTATAATAAATATAGAATATAGTGTAGTTATTTTAATAAATATAGAATATAGTGTAGTTATTTTAATAAATATAGAATATAGTGTAAGCTTTAGAGTCAATGCAGCAGGAGGTCGGTGTCTTGGAGTCATGACCCAGGCGGACCCTCCTCCCTTAGAGCGTCAAGAGGCTAATGGGCCGAAATACTTGGTCGATGGGTGACTTCGGATGATCAGATTGTCTCCCGCTGCCACGCTTTGTGTAAAGTGTTTCCCATTACTGAAGAATATGATGATATTGATGGCTACGATGACAGCTGATGATGATAATGGTGATGATGATAACAAAAAAATATGCAGGCATGGAATCTTCTTTTGTTTTACGCTTCCTCACTTGCCTTCCGGCGTTTGTGTGGAGATTATCATTGCGGTCTTTTGCTCTTCTCTTTACACCTGATGTTATGTTTCCTAGTGTTTCTAATATTCCGTCAATCCATCTTTTGCTCTTCCGTTTACACCTGATGTTATGTTTCCTAGTGTTTCTAATATTCCGTCAATCCATCTTTTGCTCTTCCGTTTACACCTGATGTTATGTTTCCTAGTGTTTCTAATATTCCGTCAATCCATCTTTTTCGTGGTCGGCCCTTGTGTGTGGTGTTTTGACAACGTTTATTTAAGGCTCTTTGTGTTGTGTTTTCATCTTTCAGCCTTATCACATGGCCAAGCCATTTTATCTGCTGTTTTTTTTATGATATTCTATGACATTCTATGACTGGGATTACGCCTAGCTTTTTTCTCAGTTCTTCATTTCTGATCTTATCTCTCAGACTGTTTCCTATCATTCGTCTAATACATTTCATCTCTGTAGAGGTTATTTTTCTTAGTGTTCTTACATGTAGGGTCCAGGACTGGCATTGATAGCACAACGTTGGGATGTATTGTAGAGTGCTCGTTTTGCCTCTAGAGTTGTTTCCTTGTTGGACAATAGTAGAGATAGCTGTCCAATATTTGACAAGCTTTGTTGCATCTTGAGTCTATTTCTGCTGTTTATGAATTGTCGTTTGTCTCTAGACTTCCTAGGTATTTAAATTCCTCTACTTGTTTTAGTTGTCTGCTGTCTATAGTTATGTTGATGTTCTGGGGGGGGGGGGGGAGGCATGGAATCATCTTTAGAGAAGTTCGTTGTTGTGTACAGGAGTTGAAAGGATGAGAAAGATGATGATGAAAAAGAAGGAGGAAAAGGACATTCTGAAGAAGAATTATAGACACGTTTTTCAGTGTTGAACATAATCTTATCAACCAACACAACATCAATGTCGTTAGTCGCTACTGTTGATGGGTATTCTTCGAATTAGATCTGAGCACTTGTAGACTTGGGAGCCGCGATAGCTCACTGGTTAGTGAACTGGACTACCACGGACAAGGGGTAGGGTTCGATCCCAACCGACGGCTTCCGGGTTCACCCAGCCTTAAATGGGTACCGGATTTTTTTCTGGGAAAGTAAAGCAGCACGGGCGTAATACTGACCACGTTACCCCAAAAATCATGTGCTGAAGGTCTGTAAAATATAGGGTCACTAACACCATATTTCCCTATACACCACTTGGCGTGGCGGGGGTACTTTACTTTTTTTTTACTTGTGGACTTGTCCGATGTGAAATGAGGACCTGGCCTGTCGACTAAACTAAGCAAAACTGAAGGGAAGTGAACTGAATTAAAGTAAACTAAACTAAACTGAAGTAAACTAAACTAAATTAAACTAAACTGTGCTAAACTAAACTAAACCATTCTAAACTAAACTAAACTAAATTAAACTAAACTAAACAACTAAACTATAATAAACTGTTATAAACTATTAAACTAAACTATTATAATGTGTATAACACGTAGTCAGAAATACTAAACGCCGCACGTAGAAAAGATAGAGCAAGGCCAAGACATCAATTATTTTGTAAACTAAAGATAGCGAACTTGATATGTATGGACAAAAATAACCACATCATTTATAACAAACACAACATCTAGATAGACATAAACAACAACTGCACGGAAACTTCACACAAGCAGCAGCAGAACACTGACATCCTCTTGTCAGATGAAATTGAATAAAACCAAATCAATAAAACAACAATTAAATGAGCCGT
The DNA here is from genome assembly GCA_032433765.1 of Megaustenia siamemsis. Taxonomy (NCBI): domain Eukaryota; kingdom Metazoa; phylum Mollusca; class Gastropoda; order Stylommatophora; family Ariophantidae; genus Megaustenia; species Megaustenia siamemsis. Next base: position 83,714,181 of record JAVIAB010000001.1, on the reverse strand, counting down.
ATAAGAGATAATCGAACTCAAATCGATCGGGTAAAAAACACTAAATAAACAATCGAGAACCCACAAAACAAAACAAACAATATCGATCGCCTCATGGGAACTGTCGCGTTGCTGCTAAAACTGTGACCTTTCTGAAGACTTCTTGAATGTTTAATTTTGGTAACAGATTGTCATTTCTCAGAATTGTTAGTTGAAACAATGTTATTTCTTGGAAACTCAATAACAATTGTTCGATGGGGTTATGGTAGAATGCCAGGTCAAGGAGGTAGAGTATTTTCTCTATTTTCATCTGATTCATGTCCGGGGTTTTTTCTTAATAAAAAATAATTCAATACGTGCATGAGTACTCTGATGATGTTGCTGGTTGTGGCGTGATAATGATGAGACCCAGTGTAATGAAGAGCGCCAGTAAGACAGACAGAAAAAGTTACACAGACACATACACATTTATATATACATACATATACATATATATATATATATATATATATATATATATATATAGAGAGAGAGAGAGAGAGAGAGAGAGAGAAAGAGACAGTGAAGAAAGACGGTGAGATATATTTTAGATAGATCAGGTAGATAGATAGATAGATAGATAGACAGACAGACAGACAGACAGACAGACAGACAGACAGACAGACGGACAGACGGACAGACAGACAGACAGACGGACGGATGGATGGATGGATGGATGGATGGATGGATGGATAGATAGATAGATAGATAGATAGATAGATAGATAGATAGATAGATAGATAGATAGATAGATAGATAGATAGATAGATAGATAGATAGATAGATAGATAGATAGATAGATAGATAGATAGATAGATAGATAGATAGATAGATAGATAGATAGATAGATAGATAGATAGATAGATAGATAGATAGATAGATAGATAGATAGATAGATAGATAGATAGATAGATAGATAGATAGATAGATAGATAGATAGATAGGTAGACAGATAGACAGATAGACAGATAGACAGATAGACAGATAGACTGATAGACAGATAGACAGATAGACAGATAGACAGATAGACAGATAGACAGATAGACAGATAGACAGATAGATAGATAGATAGATAGATAGATAGATAGATAGATAGATAGATAGATAGATAGATAGATAGATAGATAGATAGATAGATAGATAGATAGATAGATAGATAGATAGATAGATAGATAGATAGATAGATAGATAGATAGATAGATAGATAGATAGATAGATAGATAGATAGATAGATAGATAGATAGATAGATAGATAGATAGATAGATAGATAGATAGATAAAAGATAGATAGATAGATAGAGAGAAAGATAATTCAGTACCATTTCATATATATATATATATATATATATATATATATATATATATATATATATATATATATATATATATATATATATATATATATATAATTAAATTTTTAAAAATAATTATATTACAAATTTTCGAATATTCTATTACACATTTCGTAGGTCAATATGATTTATTTGCTTTGATTTGCATTTATTAAAGCAAGGTTTTCCTCTGGCCACTATAACGTTTGTGAATGAAACAGAAACTACTCTACATTGAAACCACTAGTAGCCAGATGTACTTTTTTTCTCTATCCGGACCTAGTATTAACGACCTTGACATTCAAAAATGGTAGTCAAAAATATAGCGAATTCTACTGCTAGAGGAATGCGGTTTCATGGGTTGATTTTTAGGTCTAGCCAATTAGAGCGTTAAAAGTGAAAGTGAAACTATGTATGATTTTTGGAACTTCCTTAGCTATTTATAACTAGGTTATGCGCATCAGCATATGTAGAGAGAACTTTTCTGCTCTCAAGAGAATCAAATCTTGTTATCGCTCAACTTGGACACAAGAACGCTTATTTGGTTTGGCATTAATGTCCATTGAGAAAGCATTCCCTCATAAACTTAGAAACCAACCCAACAGTACTTTCAATGACAAAGTCATCAAGACATTTGTGTCCCAAACAAGACGGATACAATTAACATATAAATAAGTAAGTAATTTAAAATATAGTGAAGTCATTAGAAAATATTACTTTATGTTAGCCTACTGAATATAATGTATGTTTTTATTTATTATGTCAGGTAGCCCAGACCCCAAAGCCAGTACACGCCACTGGTATATACATATACATATATGTGCACCCACACACATTCATTCATAGGGTGCTGTCTCCCCATCTAAACGGGGCTACCTTAGAGCGTCATTCTACTTTGTCTCTTGTCTTGATGGTGCACGTTGTCATCGGTTCACCTGGGCACCTCTTGATATTGGCAGGCCCATTTATGCTTGATCTGCGTCTGCCTCGACTACCTTGTCCTTCTCCTTTCAAGATGACTTTTATAAAGGTATTATGTCTCTCCACATGTCCCCAAAATTTCAATTGTCTTTTTCGAATTGTGTTAAGTAGTTCTTTTTTTCATTTTTGTCAAATTCAAAACTTCATTCTTTGTCTTCTTTTCCTTCCACCCAATTCTCATCATTTTCCTATAGATCCACTTTTCCTTCCACCCAATTCTCATCATTTTCCTGTAGATCCACTTTTCAAATGCTTTAGTTTTCTTCTGTGCTTTCTTTTTTGAGAATGCTCGTTTTTCTACACGAGACAACATTGTTGAGTAAATATAACATTTTACTAGTCGTTGTTTTAGTTTGTATAATATAATATAATATAATATAATATAATATAATATAATATAATATAATATAATATAATATAATATAATATAATATAATATAATATAATATAATATAATATAATATAATATAATATAATATAATATAATATAATATAATATAATATAATATAATATAACATAACATAACATAACATAACATAACATAACATAACATAACATAACATAACATAACATAACATAACATAACATAACATAACATAACATAACATAACATAACATAACATAACATAACATAACATAACATAACATAACATAATATAATATAATATATATAATAATATAATATAATATAATATAATATAATATAACATAATATAATATAATATAATATAATATAATATAATATAATATAATATAATATAATATAATATAATATAATATAATAGAATAGAATAGAATATAACATAATATAATATAATATAATATAACATAATATAACATAATATAACATAATATAATATAATATAACATAATATAACATAATATAATATAATATAACATAATATAATATAACATAATATAACATAATATAATATAATATAACATAATATAATATAACATAATATAACATAATATAATATAATATAACATAATATAATATAACATAATATAACATAATATAATATAATATAATATAACATAATATAATATAACATAATATAACATAATATAATATAATATAACATAATATAATATAATATAACATAATATAACATAATATAATATAATATAATATAATATAATATAATATAATATAATATAATATAATATAATATAATATAATAATATAATATATATAATATAATATAATATAATATAATATAATATAATATAATATAATATAATATAATATAACATAACATAACATAACATAATATAATATAATATAATATAATATAATATAATATAACATAATATAATATAACATAATATAACATAATATAATATAATATAATATAACATAACATAATATAATATAACATAATATAACATAATATAATATAACATAACATAACATAATATAATATAACATAACATAATATAATATAATATAATATAATATAATATAATATAATATAATATAATATAATATAATATAATATAATATAATATAATATAATATAATATAATATAATATAATATAATATAATATAATATAATATAATATAATATATATAATATAACATAATATAACATAACATAATATAACATAATATAATATAATATAACATAACATAATATAACATAACATAAACATAACATAATATAACATAATATAACATAATATAATATAATATAATATAATATAACATAATATAACATAATATAATATAATATAATATAATATAATATAATATAATATAATATAATATAATATAATATAATATAATATAATATAATATAATATAATATAATATAATATAAAATAATATAATATAATATAATATAATATAATATAATATAACATAATATAATATAACATAATATAACATAATATAATATAATATAACATAATGTAATATAATATAACATAATATAACATAATATAATATAACATAATATAATATAATATAACATAATATAATATAACATAATATAATATAATATAATATAATATAATATAATATAATATAATATAATATAATATAATATAATATAATATAATATAACATAATATAATATAACATAATATAACATAATATAATATAATATAACATAATATAATATAAAATAACATAATATAATATAATATAATATAATATAATATAATATAATATAATATAATATAATATAATATAATATAATATAATATAATATAATATAATATAATATAATATAATATAATATAATATAATATAATATAATATAATATAATATAATATAATATAATATAATATAATATAATATAATATAATATAATATAATATAATATAATATAATATAATATAATATAATATAATATAATATAATATAATATAATATAATATAATATAATATAATATAATATAATATAATATAATATAATATAATATAATATAATATAATATAACAATACATTACGGGAGCCGCGATAGCTCAGTGTTTAGTGAACTGGACTTCACGGGACTAGAGGTATGGTACGATCCCAACCGACGGCTTCCAGGTTCACCCAGCCTTAAATGGATGCCGGATTTTTTTCTGGGAAATTACAGCGGCACGAGCGTAATACCGACCACATTACCCCAAAAATCATGTGCTGAAGTTCTGTAAATTATATGGTCATAAACACCATTTCACTTGGCGTGACGGGGCTCTTTACTTTTTTTTTACATTATATTACATTACATTGTATTGTATTGCATTGTATTGTATTGTATTGTATTGCATTACATTGTATTATATTGTATTCTATTGTATTGTATTGTATCGTATTATGTGGGTGTTTGTTTCCGAGCAAAGCAGTAAGAGGGGGAGAAACGTGTATAGGTTTTTGTTTGAGTATATGGAGAAAACATAATATACATGTTGTGAAATGTTTAGCTGATCTTCTTGTCGATTCAGCTGAAAAAATTTGGTGCCTGACTTACTGAATTTGGTAAGATAATGGCAACGAGAAGCATTTCTGTCCTATCTCGTCTTGTGCGTTTTTACTGTTAACTTTAATACTTTCTTCCCCAACGACATTATGTGACTTCCTTTACCTAGCTTCAACAACCAATGCTCCGTGGCGGAAAAGACACCTCACAGTAGCAGAGCTAGAAGTTGTTATACCCATAGCCTGATGGCTTACACCAGGATTTAGTGAACCAGAATCATCCAGACTCTACTCCACCTCTTCGTTGTACTTCCAAAAACAGACTAAGCTGTTTAGACAGGCCAACGAAGTAGGGGTTGAAGAGGGAAGGCAACCCGGTACTCAAAAATGCCGTGCTTAAGTCGGATGTTTTGGGCCAAAAGGCGCAAATAAATTACAAGAGAATGCAACGAACATACACCCCTTAACGTCCTTGTAAGGAAGGATGAAAAATAGGACAACCAATTATTTTAGTAGTCACCAGATGAACAGAAAAATGCAAGAAAGAAAGAAAGAAAGAAGAGAAGAAAGAAAGAAAGAAAGATTAGAAAGAAAGAAAGAAAGAAAGAAAGAAAGGAAGGAAGGAAGGAAGGAAGGAAGGAAGGAAGGAAGGAAGAAATAAAAAAGTAAACAAGAAAGAAATAATCCTGAACACGGTTGTTTGTTTTCATCTCAAAGTGACATTTACGTTCTAATCATGGAGATTGCACATCGTTTATGGATGAAGATGTCCTGAACCTACTACATTTCTCTCATTCTTAATAGTGGCATTTCATGGGAGTGGTTCCAATTTGTGACACCACACCCAATAGGTAAGAGATTTCCAGCCAAAGTAAATATGTACACGTGGATGGTATTTTAGTAGGTCACGCGCGTAACAAAAACATCAAAGATTATCAAATGTGACTGTCATCACGATAGAATATTTAGTTTTTAACCACATATTTTTCAAAACGTTAAGACACAACTTCTTTTAATCACTTTGAATGTGTAATAGCAGAAGTATGTGTATTTTGTTATACTGGAACGAAACAAATTATACAATTAATTAGAGTAAGTAAAAGTAAAGTACCCCCCGTCACGCCGAGTGGCGTATAGGGAAATATGGTGTTAGTGACCCTATATTTTACAGACCTTCAGCACATGATTTTTGGGGTAATGTGGTCGGTATTACGCCCGTGCTGCTTTTACTTTCCCAGAAAAAATCCGGTACCCATTTAAGGCTGGGTGAACCCGGAGCCGTCGGTTGGGATCGAACCCTACCCCTTGTCCGTAGTAGTCCAGTTCACTAACCACTGAGCTATCGCGGCTCCTACTAATTTTTAGGGAATTAGTAAAACCCAGGTGTCCTCGCCAGGGTACGAACCCCGACTGTTGCCGTGGTAAGCCAACCGCCTATCGATTGCGCTAACCGGACACCCAATTAATTAGAGTACCAGTGGTAAATAACTTAATAGAAACAACATAAGTCATAGAACATAGCTATAGAACATAAAGTTATAAAAAACATAGCTATAGAACATAAAGTTATAAAACATAGCTATAGAACATAAAGTTATAAAACATAGCTATAGAACATAAAGTTATAAAACATAGCTATAGAACATAAAGTTATAAAACATAGCTATAGAACATAACGTTATAAAACATAGCTATAGAACACAAAGTTATAAAACATAGCTATAGAACATAAAGTTATAAAACATAGCTATAGAACATAAAGTTGTAAAACATAGCTATAGAACATAACGTTATAAAACATAGCTATAGAACATAAAGTTATAAAACATAGCTATAGAACATAACGTTATAAAACAAAGCTATAGAACATAAAGTTATAAAACATAGCTATAGAACATTAGGTAATAAAACATAGCTATAGAACATAAAGTTATAAAACATAACTATAGAACATTAGGTTATAAAACAAGTAACAAACTTTAAATTTCTGGGAACAACATTCATTGAAGATGGTAAAATCTATAAAGAAATAGGCATCCGATGCAACAAGAAAAATCCATTATTGGGACAACTATCCCCTATACTTCAACATAAAGAAATCATGATTATCACCAAGAAACATCTTATTCAGAGTATATTCATCCCAACATAATGCTATCAATGTCAATCGTGGTCATTTACGTCTAATCATAAAAGAGAGCACGTCACCACAGAGATGTAACGACTGAGAAAATCTCCTGGAATAACCAGAAAAGGCAAAATTAGAAATGATATTATAAGAGAAAGAGTAGGCGTGACGCCAATCCTAAGCTACGTACTATTAAACAATAAACTGGTCTGCCCGTCTAGTAAAAATGTCGTGTGATATGTTGCCATACAAAAGCATGTATTAAAAGAGGAGAAGGGAAAAGAGGAAGAGACAGACCCGGAGTAAGATATACAGACAACACCAAAGAAACGTTACAACATCAACGAACACTGAGTGAAGAAGGCAGAAGAGCGAGAATAAGAACTTTGTATCTCTCTTGATACCCAAACAGATACAAGAGAAAGTGGAGAGAGAAAGACAAACAACGGTAACAAATATTTCCTATATATTTGAAAACCGAGATTTTTAAAAATGAACTTGTTCACCGAAGCGCAAGATGGCGACGAAATGCTGAGAGTAATATTCATCTTGACAGCATCTTCCTGGAGTCTGGAATCATTTTAAGAATCTGTTCTGAAATCAGATAAGACTGCTTGGCGTAGAAGATGTTATGCAACCTGACAATTAATCCTGGAAAGTTTTTGGTCCCGTCAGAAAAGGCTAAAGCCAATCGGGATGTCCATGGATCAGATGCTTGGCGTGACAAGCGTTCGATGACAGCATGTCAGTTACCGGTCATCGTTTTAATCTCCAGGATAATAATTATTGATGGCGGACAGATATTACGGAAGCAGCGGTTTTCAAGTTTTCAGATGATGTCATTATCATCATCTTTCTCTTCTTTTTCATCGTTCGCTCTTAATTTCTTCTTAACTTCCATTTTCCTATTTTTCTACATCTTCTTCTTCTTCTAGAGAATTACTCCTCTTAGTTCCGAAACCTGAACTCAGAACTTCGAACCAACGCTTAGGCTAGGAAGATTTGATACGGTCTTAATCAGCTACGGTTCGCTGATCCTCAATCAAGCAGTCGGTTTTGAGTTGCCAATATCTTTCAGCCAAGCCGTTTTCTCATAAAACCTATATCTCTCACTTTCTCATAAAACCTATATCTCTCACTTTCTCATAAAACCTATATCTCTCACCTTCTCATAGAACCTATATCTCTCACTTTCTCATAAAACCTATATCACTCACTTTCTCATAGAACCTATATCTCTCACTTTCTCATATAACCTATATCTCTCACTTTCTCATAGAACCTATATCTCGCACTTTCTCATAGAACCTATATCTCGCACTTTCTCATAGAACCTATATCTCTCACTTTCTCATAGAACCTATATCTCTCACTTTCTCATAGAACATATATCTCGCACTTTCTCATAGAACCTATATCTTGCACTTTCTCATAGAACCTATATCTCTCACTTTCTCATATAACCTATATCTCTCACTTTCTCATAGAATCTATATCTCGCACTTTCTCATAGAACCTATATCTCTCACTTTCTCATAGAACCTATATCTCTCACTTTCTCATATAACCTATATCTCTCACTTTCTCATAGAACCTATATCTCGCACTTTCTCATAGAAACTATATCTCTCACTTTCTCATAGAACCTATATCTCTCACTTTCTCATATAACCTATATCTCGCACTTTCTCATAGAACCTATATCTCGCCCTTTCTCATAGAACCTATATCTCTAACTTTCTCATGGAACCTATATCTCTCTCTTTCTCATAGAACCTATATCTCGCACTTTCTGATTGAACCTATATCTCTCTTTGTCACAGAACCAATGTCTCTCGTTCTTATAGAACCTATATCTCTCTTTCTCACAGAACCTATATCTCTCACTTTCTCACATAACCTATATATCTCACTTTCTCATAGAACCTATATCTCTCTTTTTCACAGAACCAATGTCTCTCGTTCTCATGGAACCTATATCTCTTTTTCTCATAGAACATATATCTCTCACTTTCTCATAGAACCTACATCTCTCTTTCTCACAGAACCTATGTCTCTCGTTCTCATGGAACCTATATCTCTCTTTCTCACAGAACCTATATCTCTCTTTCTCACAGAACCTATATCTCTCTTTCTTACAGAACCTATATATCTCTTTCTCACAGAATCTATATCTCTCTTTCTCACAGAACCTATATCTCTCTTTCTCACAGAACCTATATCTCTTTTTCTCACAGAACCTATATCTCTCGTTCTCATGGAAAATATATCTCTTTTTCTCATAGAACCTATGTCTCTCTTTCTCACAGAACCTATATCTCTCTTTCTCACAGAACATATATCTCTCTTTCTCATAGAACCTATATCTCTCACTTTCTCATAAAACCTATATCTCGCACTTTCTCATAGAACCTATATCTCTCACTTTCTCATATAACCTATATCTCTCTTTCTCATGGAACCTATATCTCTCTCTTTCTCATAGAACCTATATCTCGCACTTTCTGATTGAACCTATATCTCTCTTTCTTACAGAACCTATGTCTCTCGTTCTCATAGAACCTATATCTCTCTTTCTCACAGAACCTATATCTCTCACTTTCTCGCATAACCTATATCTCTCACTTTCTCATAGAACCAGTATCTCTCTTTCTCACAGAACCTATATCTCTCTTTCTCACAGAACCTATATCTCTCTTTCTCACAGAACCTATATCTCTCTTTCTCACAGAACCTATATCTCTCTTTCTCACAGAACCTATATCTCTTTTTCTCACAGAACCTATATCTCTCACTTTCTCATATAACCTATATCTCGCACTTTCTCATAGAACCTATATCTCGCACTTTCTCATAGAACCTATATCTCTCACTTTCTCATAGAACCTATATCTCTAACTTTCTCATAGAACCTATATCTCTCTTTCTCATGGAACCTATATCTCTCTCTTTCTCATAGAACCTATATCTCTCTTTCTCACAGAACCTATATCTCTCACTTTCTCACATAACCTATATCTCTCGTTCTCATGGAACCTCTATCTCTTTTTCTCATAGAACCTATGTCTCTCTTTCTCACAGAACCTATGTCTCTCTTTCTCACAGAACCTATATCTCTCTTTCTCACAGAACCTATATCTCTTTTTCTCACAGAACCTATATCTCTCGTTCTCATGGAACCTATATCTCTTTTTCTCATAGAACCTATATCTCTCTTTCTCACAGAACCTATATCTCTCTTTCTCACAGAACCTATATCTCTTTTTCTCACAGAACCTATATCTCTTTTTCTCATAGAACCTATATCTCTCGTTCTCATGGAACCTATATCTCTTTTTCTCACAGAACCTATATCTCTCGTTCTTACAGAACCTATATCTTTCTTTCTCACAGAACCTATATCTCTCTTTCTCACAGAACCTATATCTCTTTTTCTCACAGAACCTATATCTCTTTTTCTCACAGAACCTATATCTCTCTTTCTCACAGAACCTATATCTCTTTTTCTCACAGAACCTATATCTCTTTTTCTCACAGAACCTATATCTCTTTTTCTCATAGAACCTATATCTCTTTTTCTCAAAGAACCTATATCTCTTTTTCTCACAGAACCTATATCTCTTTTTCTCACAGAACCTATATCTCTTTTTCTCACAGAACCTATATCTCTTTTTCTCACAGAACCTATATCTCTTTTTCTCATAGAACCCCAACCATATTGCCTTCTGTGTGGTCTTCTGTATGTCCCTGCTTGCCTCAGTCAGTGATATATGAATCCGACATATACAGTTTTGCAGCAGTCTTAACCATCAGAAAGGGTCTACTTTTCCTGTTTGTATTTCAGCCCCTTACATTCATGAAGCTCTGAGTTGGACGGGCCCACTTTGGTTTTATCTCATAGCTGTACCCTTACAGCTCATTTCTGAGGCCGAAATCTCGCAAAACGTCAAAGAGTTGAACCACAGCCGTCTATATATTTACTTAAGCCTGCGGGATGAGATGGACTTGGTGAAAAAAAAACCCAACCAGCATGACGTTTTCAGCTTTTAAGAGCAGGTGTGGTTGTGGATAGAGTGAGGTCAGCCGTCCACATCTCCTATATTTGATCACCTTAAACTAGTTGGTAGACTTTCAACTTGTATTTTCTTCCCCGCGTGCCTTTATACATCTATAGTTTGCTGTGGTTTAACATTCAGGTTCAATAGGTCAAGCTATGTCTTTTTTATGACATCACCTCAGTGCAAAATAAAGACAAGTGGAACAATATTAAAACATGTAAATGAATTTAAATAGTTGGGAACTTTGTTAATCTCAGACGGAAGATGTACAAAAGAGGTGAGACGCAGAATGGCTCAGGCAAAAGCAGCTTCCAAAAAATGAGGAAGATACTATGCAATCCATTTTTGACAATAGAAACAAGAAAAAGAGTTATTAAATGTTATGTAGAGCCAGTCTTAACATATGGATGTGAATCATGGACAATATGACAACAAACAAGAAAATCACTGGAGGCTGTAGAAATGTGGTTTTACAGAAGAATGTTGATAATACCATGGACATATAAGATAAGAGGAGTAATGTAAATGTTATGAGAGAGGTCAAAGCAAAAAGAGAGCTAATTTCCAATATTAGGAAGAAACAATCATCATTTTTTTGGCCATGTAATGAGAAGAGAACAACTGGAATATATTGTAACAACTGGAAAAATTGAGGGACGAAGAGATAGAGGGAAGCAAAGAGAAAAGATACCAGACAGCTTAAGAGAATGGCTTGGCAGAAGGTCAACAACAGAAATGATAAAGAACTGTCGAGATAGAAAGTTGTGGAGAGACATGATCACCTACGCCAGTAGGCCCGGTACTTGATGATGATGATGATGATGATGATGATGATGATGTCTTTTTTGTCCTTTTTGTTCTCGTTGAGCAGAAGTAATCCTGATGGCTGACAGCGAAATCCCAAAATATCCTTATTAGCATGACGTTTTCATCTGTTGGAGCTATAGACGGTTGACGTCACTTTACCCACAACCGCCTTTGCTCAAAAAAACTGAAAACGTCACACTAGTTGGGTATTTTCCAGGCTTCCTTTTCCAGCCCTTGTGTTTACTTCTACAGAGGGTGATAAGTAGGAGTCAGCAATTTCTAAATAACGATTGACTGTAGATTACATTAAATTGTTTCAGCATAAAAAGAGCACCTCGTGTATATACACAATATCGGCCCGTCTACGTTTCCTCACATCGCTTCCGACAAAAGAACAATGTTCTAAAGGAACAAGTTTGTTATCAACACAGGAGGCAATGCTTAGCTTTTGTTTTGTTTTCTATTCGTTGATTGTACTTAGACAATGTAGACGTTTTGGTCCAGTTTCTAGAGTTTTTGTCTTCATTACATAAACCGTTTCTAGTGTTTTTGTATTCATTACATAACCCGTTTCTAGTGTTTTTGTATTCATTACATAACCCGTTTCTAGTGTTTTTGTATTCATTACATAACCCGTTTCTAGTGTTTTTGTATTCATTACATAACCCGTTTCTAGAGTTTTTGTCTTCATTACATAACCCGTTTCTAGTGTTTTTTTATTCATTACATAACCCGTTTCTAGTGTTTTTGTATTCATTACATAACCCGTTTCTAGTGTTTTTGTATTCATTACATAACCCGTTTCTAGTGTTTTTGTATTCATTGCATAACCCAATTGTAGTGTTTTGTCTCCATTACATAACCCGTTTGAGGTGTTTTTTTAATTACATAACCTGTTTCTAGTGTCTTCTTCATCATCATCATCATCACATAACCAGTTTCTAGTACCTTCTTCATCATCACATAACTAGTTTGTACTGTCTTCATGATCATCTTTTAACTAGTTTGTTATGCCTTCATCATCACATAACTAATTTGTTCTGTCTTCATGATCATCTTTTAACTAGTTTGTTATGCCTTCATCATCATCACATAACTAATTTGTTCTGTCTTCATGATCATCTTTTAACTAGTTTGTTATGCCTTCATCATCATCACATAACTAATTTGTTCTGTCTTCATGATCATCTTTTAACTAGTTTGTTATGCCTTCATCATCATCACATAACTAATTTGTTCTGTCTTCATCATCCATAACTAGTTTGTAATGTCTTTCATCATCATCACATACCTAGTTTGTAATGTTTTCATCATCATCACATAACTAGTTTGTACTGTCTTCATCATCTTCTCATGACTAGTTTGTTTTGTCTTCATCATCATCACATAACTAGTTTGTACTGTCTTCATCATCATCACATAACTAGTTTGTTCTCTCTTCATCATCATCATCATCACATAACTAGTTTGGTCTCTCTTCATCATCATCATCATCACATAACTAGTTTGGTCTCTCTTCATCATCATCATCATCACATAACTAGTTTGTTCTCTCTTCATCATCATCATCATCATCATCACATAACTAGTTTGTTCTCTCTTCATCATCATCACATAACTAACTTGTTCCGTCTTCATTATCATCATCATCATCACATAACTAGTTTGTTCTCTCTTCATCATCATCATCATCATCACATAACTAGTTTGTTCTCTCTTCCTCATCATCACATAACTAGTTTGTTCTGTCTTCATCATCATCATCACATAACTAGTTTGTTCTCTCTTCATCATCATCACATAACTAGTTTGTTCTCTATTCATCATCATCATCACATAAGTAGTTTGTTCTCTCTTCATCATCATCACATAACTAGTTTGTTCTCTCTTCATCATCATCATCATCACATAACTAGTTTGTTCTCTCTTCATCATCATCACATAACTAGTTTGTTCTCTCTTCCTCATCATCACATAACTAGTTTGTTCTGTCTTCATCATCATCATCACATAACTAGTTTGTTCTCTCTTCGTCATCATCACATAACAAGTTTGTTCTCTCCTCGTCATCGTCACATAACTAGTTTGTTCTCTCTTCATTATCATCATCACATAACTAGTTTGTTCTCTCTTCATTATCATCATCATATAACTAGTTTGTTCTCTCTTCATCATCATCATCACATAACTAGTTTGTTCGCTCTTCATCATCATCACATAACTAGTTTGTTCTCTCTTCGTCATCATCACATAACTAGTTTGTTCTCTCTTCATTATCATCATCACATAACTAGTTTGTTCTGTCTTCATTATTATCATCATCACATAACTAGTTTGTTCTCTCTTCATCATCATCATCACATAACTAGTTTGTTCTCTCTTCGTCATCATCACATAACTAGTTTGTTCTCTCTTCATTATCATCATCACATAACTAGTTTGTTCTGTCTTCATTATCATCATCACATAACTAACTTGTTCTGTCTTCATCATCATCGCATAACTAACTTGTTCTGTCTTCATCATCATCACATAACTAACTTGTTCTGTCTTCATCATCATCACATAACTAACTTGTTCTGCCTTCATCATCATCACATTACTAACTTGTTCTGTCTTCATCATCATCATCACATAACTAACTTGTTCTGTCTTCATTATCATCACATAACTAGTTTGTTTTGTCTTCATCATCATTATCATCATCATCATCACATAACTAGTTTGTTTTGTCTTCATCATCATCATCATCATCATCACATAACTAGTTTGTTTTGTCTTCATCATCATCATCATCACATAACTAACTTGTTCTGTCTTCATCATCATCACATAACTAGTTTGTTTTGTCTTCATCATCATCATCATCATCATCATCATCATCATCATCATCACATAACTAGTTTGTTTTGTCTTCATCATCATCATCATCACATAGCTAGTTTGTTTTGTCTTCATCATCATCATCATCACATAACTAGTTTGTGTTGTCTTCATCATCATCATCATCATCATAATCACATAACTAGGTTGTTTTGTCTTCATCATCATCATCATCATCACATAACTAGTTTGTACTGTCTTCATCATCATCATCATCATCATATAACTAGTTTGTTTTGTCTTCATCATCATCACATAACTAGTTTGTTTTGTCTTCATCATCATCACATAACTAACTTGGTCTGTCTTCATTATCATCATCACATAACTAGTTTGTTTTGTCTTCATCATTATCACATAACTAACTTGTTCTGTCTTCATTATCATCATCACATAACTAACTTGTTCTGTCTTCATTGTCATCACATAACTAACGTGTTCTGTCTTCATTATCATCATCACATAACTAACTTGTTCTGTCTTCATTATCATCATCACATAACTAACTTGTTCTGTCTTCATTATCATCACATAACTAGTTTGTTCTGTCTTCATTATCATCACATAACTAGTTTGTTTTGTCTTCATTATCATCATCACATAACTAACTTGTTCTGTCTTCATTATCATCACATAACTAGTTTGTTTTGTCTTCATCATCATCACATAACTAGTTTGTTCTTTCTTCATCGTCATCACATAACTAGTTTGTTCTCTCTTCATTATCATCATCACATAACTAGTTTTTCTGTCTTCATTATCATCATCACATAACTAACTTGTTCTGTCTTCATCATCATCACATAACTAACTTGTTCTGTCTTCATCATCATCACATAACTAACTTGTTCTGTCTTCATCATCATCACATTACTAACTTGTTCTGTCTTCATCATCACATAACTAACTTGTTCTGTCTTCATCATCATCACATAACTAGTTTGTTTTGTCTTCATCATCATCATCATCATCATCACATAGCTAGTTTGTTTTGTCTTCATCATCATCATCATCATCACATAACTAGTTTGTTTTGTCTTCATCATCATCGTCATCACATAACTAGGTTGTTTTGTCTTCATCATCATCATCATCATCATCATCACATAACTAGATTGTTTTGTCTTCATCATCATCATCATCACATAGCTAGTTTGTATTGTCTTCATCATCATCATCATCATCATCACATAACTAGTTTGTTTTGTCTTCATCATCATCACATAACTAGTTTGTTCTGTCTTCATTATCATCATCATCACATAACTAGTTTGTTTTTTCTTCATCATCATCACATAACTAACTTGTTCTGTCTTCATTATCATCATCACATAACTAACATGTTCTGTCTTCATTATCATCACATAACTAACTTGTTCTGTCTTCATTATCATCATCACATAACTAACTTGTTCTGTCTTCATTATCATCATCACATAACTAACTGGTTCTGTCTTCATTATCATCACATAACTAGTCTGTTCTGTCTTCATTATCATCACATAACTAGTTTGTTCTGTCTTCATTATCATCATCACATAACTAACTTGTTTTGTCTTCATCATCATCACATAACTAGTTTAGTTTTTTTTGTCTTCATTATCATCATCACATAACTAACTTGTTCTGTCTTCATTATCATCACATAACTAGTTTGTTTTGTCTTCATTATTATCATCACATAACTAACTTGTTCTGTCTTCACTATCATCACATAACTAGTTTGTTTTGTCTTCATCATCATCACATAACTAACTTGTTCTGTCTTCATTATCATCATCACATAACTAACTTGTTCTGTCTTCATTATCATCACATAACTAACGTGTTCTGTCTTCATTATCATCATCACATAACTAACTTGTTCTGTATTCATTATCATCATCACATAACTAACTTGTTCTGTCTTCATTATCATCACATAACTAGTTTGTTCTGTCTTCATTATCATCACATAACTAGTTTGTTTTGTCTTCATTATCATCATCACATAACTAACTTGTTCTGTCTTCATTATCATCACATAACTAGTTTGTTTTGTCTTCATCATCATCACATAACTAACTTGTTCTGTCTTCATTATCATCATCACATAACTAACTTGTTCTGTCTTCATTATCATCACATAACTAACGTGTTCTGTCTTCATTATCATCATCACATAACTAACTTGTTCTGTCTTCATTATCATCATCACATAACTAACTTGTTCTGTCTTCATCATCATCACATAACTAACTTGTTCTGTCTTCATCATCATCACATAACTAACTTGTTCTGTCTTCATCATCATCACATTACTAACTTGTTCTGTCTTCATCATCACATAACTAACTTGTTCTGTCTTCATCATCATCACATAACTAGTTTGTTTTGTCTTCATCATCATCATCATCACATAACTAGTTTGTTTTGTCTTCATCATCATCATCATCACATAGCTAGTTTGTTTTGTCTTCATCATCATCATCATCATCATCACATAACTAGTTTGTTTTGTCTTCATCATCATCGTCATCACATAACTAGGTTGTTTTGTCTTCATCATCATCATCATCATCATCATCATCATCACATAACTAGATTGTTTTGTCTTCATCATCATCATCATCACATAGCTAGTTTGTACTGTCTTCATCATCATCATCATCACATAACTAGTTTGTTTTGTCTTCATCATCATCACATAACTAGTTTGTTTTGTCTTCATCATCATCACATAACTAACTTGTTCTGTCTTCATTATCATCATCACATAACTAGTTTGTTTTGTCTTCATCATCATCACATAACTAACTTGTTCTGTCTTCATTATAATCATCACATAACTAACATGTTCTGTCTTCATTATCATCACATAACTAACTTGTTCTGTCTTCATTATCATCATCACATAACTAACTTGTTCTGTCTTCATTATCATCATCACATAACTAACTGGTTCTGTCTTCATTATCATCACATAACTAGTCTGTTCTGTCTTCATTATCATCACATAACTAGTTTGTTCTGTCTTTATTATCATCATCACATAACTAACTTGTTTTGTCTTCATCATCATCACATAACTAGTTTAGTTTTTTTTGTCTTCATTATCATCATCACATAACTAACTTGTTCTGTCTTCATTATCATCACATAACTAGTTTGTTTTGTCTTCATTATCATCATCACATAACTAACTTGTTCTGTCTTCACTATCATCACATAACTAGTTTGTTTTGTCTTCATCATCATCACATAACTAGTTTGTTCTTTCTTCATCATCATCACATAACTAGTTTATTCTCTCTTCATTATCATCATCACATAACTAGTTTGTTCTGTCTTCATTATCATCATCACATAACTAACTTGTTCTGTATTCATCATCATCGCATAACTAACTTGTTCTGTCTTCATCATTATCACATAACTAACTTGTTCTGTCTTCATCATCATCACATTACTAACTTGTTCTGTCTTCATCATCATCACATTACTAACTTGTTCTGTCTTCATCATCATCACATAACTAACTTGTTATGTCTTCATCATCATCACATTACTAACTTGTTCTGTCTTCATCATCATCACATAACTAACTTGTTATGTCTTCATCATCATCACATAACTAACTTGTTCTGTCTTCATCATCATCACATAACTAATTTGTTCTGTCTTCATCATCATCACATAACTAACTTGTTCTGTCTTCATCATCATCACATAACTAGTTTGTTCTGTCATCATCATCTTCTCATGACTAGTTTGTACTGTCATCATCACATAACCAGTTTCTAGTGTTGTCTTCATCATCATCACAAAACCAGTTTCTAGTGTTGTCTTTATCATCATCACACAACCAGTTTCTAGTGTTGTCTTCATCATCACACAACTAGTTTCTAGTGTTGTCATCATCATCACATAACCAGTTTCTAGTGTCGTCTTCTTCATCATCACATAACCAGTTTCTAGTGTCGCCTTCTTCATCACATAACCAGTTTCTAGTGTCGTCTTCATCATCACATAACCAGTTTCTAGTGTCTTCTTCATCATCACATAACCAGTTTCTAGTGTCGTCTTCTTCATCATCACATAACCAGTTTCTAGTGTCGTCTTCTTCATCACATAACCAGTTCAGTGTCGTCTTCATCATCACATAACCAGTTTCTAGTGTCTACTTCATCATCACATAACCAGTTTCTATTGTCGTCTTCATCATCACATAACCAGTTTCTAGTGTCTTCTTCATCATCACATAACCAGTTTCTAGTGTCGTCTTTATCTTCACATAACCAGTTTATTGTGTCTTCTTCATCATCACATAACCAGTTTCTAGTGTCGTCTTCATCATCACACAACCAGTTTCTAGTGTCGTCTTCTACATCATCACACAACCAGTTTCTAATGTCTTCTTTATCATCACATAACTAGTTTCTAGTGTCTTCTTTATCATCACGCAACCAGTTTCTAGTGTCGTCTTCTTTATCATCACACAACCAGTTTCTAGTGTCGTCTTCATCATCACATAACCAGTTTCTAGTGTCGTCTTCTACATCATCACACAACCAGTTTCTAATGTCTTCTTTATCATCACACAACCAGTTTCTAGTGTCTTCTTTATCATCACACAACCAGTTTCTAGTGTCGCCTTCATCATCACACAACCAGTTTCTAGTGTCTTCTTTATCATCACACAACCAGTTTCTAGTGTCGCCTTCATCATCACACAACCAGTTTCTAGTGTCGTCTTCATCATCACACAACCAGTTTCTAGTGTCGTTTTCATCATCACACAACCAGTTTCTAGTGTCATCTTCATCATCGCACAACCAGTTTCTAGTGTCGTCTTGATCATCACATAACCAGTTTCTAGTGTCGTCTTCTTCATCATCACATAACCAGTTTCTAGTGTCGTCTTCTTCATCATCACACAACCAGTTTCTAGTGTCGGTTTCTTCATCACAAAACCAGTTTCTAATGTCGTCTTCTTCATCATCACACAACCAGTTTCTAGTGTCGTCTTCTTCATCATCACACAACCAGTTTCTAGTGTCGTCTTCTTCATCACAAAACCAGTTTCTAGTGTCGTCTTCTTCATCACATAACCAGTTTCTAGTGTCGTCTTCTTCATCATCACACAACCAGTTTCTAGTGTCGTCTTCTTCATCATCACACAACCAGTTTCTAGTGTCGCCTTCATCATCACACAACCAGTTTCTAGTGTCGTCTTCTTCATCATCACACAACCAGTTTCTAGTGTCGTCTTCTTCATCATCACACAACCAGTTTCTAGTGTCGTCTTCTTCATCATCACACAACCAGTTTCTAGTGTCGTCTTCTTCATCATCACACAACCAGTTGCTAGTGTCTTCTTCTTCATCATCACACAACCAGTTGCTAGTGTCGTCTTCTTCATCATCACACAACCAGTTTCTAGTGTCGTCTTCTTCATCATCACACAACCAGTTTCTAGTGTCGTCTTCTTCATCATCACACAACCAGTTTCTAGTGTCGTCTTCTTCATCATCACACAACCAGTTTCTAGTGTCGTCTTCTTCATCATCACACAACCAGTTTCTAGTGTCGTCTTCTTCATCATCACACAACCAGTTGCTAGTGTCTTCTTCATCCTCACACAATCAGTTTCTAGTGTCGTCTTCTTCATCATCACACAACCAGTTGCTAGTGTCTTCTTCATCATCACACAATCAGTTTCTAGTGTCGTCTTCTTCATCATCACACAACCAGTTTCTAGTGTCGTCTTCTTCATCCTCAAACAACCAGTTTCTAGTGTCGTCTCCATCATCACACAACCAGTTTCTAGTGTCTTCTTCATCATCACACAACCAGTTTCTAGTGTCGTCTTCTTCATCACACAACCAGTTTCTAGTGTCTTCTTTATCATCACACAACCAGTTTCTAGTGTCGCCTTCATCATCACACAACCAGTTTCTAGTGTCGTCTTCATCATCACACAACCAGTTTTCTAGTGTCGTTTTCATCATCACACAACCAGTTTCTAGTGTCATCTTCATCATCGCACAACCAGTTTCTAGTGTCGTCTTGATCATCACATAACCAGTTTCTAGTGTCGTCTTCTTCATCATCACATAACCAGTTTCTAGTGTCGTCTTCTTCATCATCACACAACCAGTTTCTAGTGTCGGTTTCTTCATCACAAAACCAGTTTCTAATGTCGTCTTCTTCATCATCACACAACCAGTTTCTAGTGTCGTCTTCTTCATCATTACACAACCAGTTTCTAGTGTCGTCTTCTTCATCACAAAACCAGTTTCTAGTGTCGTCTTCTTCATCATCACACAACCAGTTTCTAGTGTCGTCTTCTTCATCATCACACAACCAGTTTCTAGTGTCGTCTTCTTCATCATCACACAACCAGTTTCTAGTGTCGCCTTCATCATCACACAACCAGTTTCTAGTGTCGTCTTCTTCATCATCACACAACCAGTTTCTAGTGTCTTCTTCTTCATCATCACACAACCAGTTTCTAGTGTCGTCTTCTTCATCATCACACAACCAGTTTCTAGTGTCGTCTTCTTCATCATCACACAACCAGTTTCTAGTGTCGTCTTCTTCATCATCACACAACCAGTTTCTAGTGTCGTCTTCTTCATCATCACACAACCAGTTTCTAGTGTCGTCTTCTTCATCATCACACAACCAGTTTCTAGTGTCTTCTTCTTCATCATCACACAACCAGTTGCTAGTGTCTTCTTCATCATCACACAACCAGTTTCTAGTGTCGTCTTCTTCATCATCACACAACCAGTTTCTAGTGTCTTCTTCTTCATCATCACACAACCAGTTGCTAGTGTCGTCTTCTTCATCATCACACAACCAGTTTCTAGTGTCGTCTTCTTCATCATCACACAACCAGTTTCTAGTGTCTTCTTCTTCATCATCACACAACCAGTTTCTAGTGTCGTCTTCTTCATCATCACACAACCAGTTTCTAGTGTCGTCTTCTTCATCATCACACAACCAGTTTCTAGTGTCGTCTTCTTCATCATCACACAACCAGTTGCTAGTGTCTTCTTCTTCATCATCACACAACCAGTTTCTAGTGTCGTCTTCTTCATCATCACACAACCAGTTTCTAGTGTCGTCTTCTTCATCATCACACAACCAGTTGCTAGTGTCTTCTTCTTCATCATCACACAACCAGTTTCTAGTGTCGTCTTCTTCATCATCACACAACCAGTTTCTAGTGTCGTCTTCTTCATCATCACACAACCAGTTGCTAGTGTCGTCTTCTTCATCATCACACAACCAGTTTCTAGTGTCGTCTTCTTCATCATCACACAACCAGTTTCTAGTGTCGTCTTCTTCATCATCACACAACCAGTTGCTAGTGTCTTCTTCATCCTCACACAATCAGTTTCTAGTGTCGTCTTCTTCATCATCACACAACCAGTTGCTAGTGTCGTCTTCTTCATCATCACACAACCAGTTTCTAGTGTCGTCTTCTTCATCCTCACACAATCAGTTTCTAGTGTCGTCTTCTTCATCATCACACAACCAGTTTCTAGTGTCGTCTTCTTCATCCTCACACAATCAGTTTCTAGTGTCGTCTTCTTCATCATCACACAACCAGTTTCTAGTGTCGTCTTCTTCATCATCACACAACCAGTTTCTAGTGTCGTCTTCTTCATCATCACACAACCAGTTTCTAGTGTCGTCTTCTTCATCATCACACAACCAGTTTCTAGTGTCGTCTTCTTCATCACAAAACCAGTTTCTAGTGTCGCCTTCATCATCACACAACCAGTTTCTAGTGTCGTCTTCTTCATCATCACACAACCAGTTTCTAGTGTCGTCTTCTTCATCATCACACAACCAGTTTCTAGTGTCGTCTTCTTCATCATCACACAACCAGTTTCTAGTGTCGTCTTCTTCATCATCACACAACCAGTTGCTAGTGTCGTCTTCTTCATCACACAACCAGTTTCTAGTGTCGTCTTCTTCATCCTCACACAATCAGTTTCTAGTGTCGTCTTCTTCATCATCACACAACCAGTTTCTAGTGTCGTCTTCTTCATCCTCACACAATCAGTTTCTAGTGTCGTCTTCTTCATCATCACACAACCAGTTTCTAGTGTCGTCTTCTTCATCATCACACAACCAGTTGCTAGTGTCTTCTTCATCATCACACAACCAGTTGCTAGTGTCTTCTTCATCATCACACAACCAGTTTCTAGTGTCGTCTTCTTCATCCTCACACAATCAGTTTCTAGTGTCGTCTTCTTCATCATCACACAACCAGTTTCTAGTGTCGTCTTCTTCATCATCACACAACCAGTTGCTAGTGTCTTCTTCATCATCACACAACCAGTTTCTAGTGTCGTCTTCTTCATCCTCAAACAACCAGTTTCTAGTGTCGTCTCCATCATCACACAACCAGTTTCTAGTGTCTTCTTCATCATCACACAACCAGTTTCTAGTGTCGTCTTCTTCATCGCCATCATCACACAACCAGTTTCTAGTGTCCAATCTTCTCTGTCATCATATAACCCAGGCCCTGTGTCTATAAAATACATAATTTCAAGCTTTCAAAATAAAAAAATACAAACTTAAAATAATACATTAAAAAAAATAACATAACCAAAAAACAAGAACCAACGTTACGGCTAAGAAGCTATCGTTTAGAAAACGTCTAGAAATTAAAGTGGGAAAAAAAAATTACAGCAGGGCTAATTCTAATGATGACGATTTTAGGGATTTTCATCGCAACACGATGGTGATGTTGCTGCTTTTTCCTTCTGTAATGTATTTATTTTTAATAAGATGAGCGCAAATTTAATTAAAACTTATCTTGTTTTAATATTTTAATTTTTTGGTGTAAATTCGGATACAGAAATGTGGTAAAAATGAAACATTTTAAAAGTACGTTATTTTGCTTCAGGAATTTAAATAATTTAATGACGCAGATTGGGTTGGGGATAAAGAGAGAGGGAGTAAAATATAGAGTGTCAGAGAAAGAGAGAGGGGAAGAGAGAGGGAGGGAGAGAGAGGGGGAGAGAGAGGGAGGGGAGTAAAAGATAAAGTATAGGAGATAAAAACGGTGGGATAGAGAGGAAGGGAGTAGAAGATAGTGTTAGAGAAAGAGAGTTGGAGGAAAGAGAGAGAGGGGGAGGAGGGAGGGAGCAAAAGATAGTGTTTCACGGAAAAAGAGAGAGGAAGGGAGCAAAAGATAGTGTGTTTCAGGGAAGAGAGATAGGGAGGGAGCAAAAGATAGTGTGTTTCAGGGATAGAGAGATAGGGAGGGATCAAAAGATAGTATGTTTTACGGAAAAAGAGAGAGAGAGAGGGAACAAAAGATAGTGTGTTTTACGGACAGAGAGAGAGAGGGGGGGAGGGAGCAAAAAATAGTGTGTCATGGTAAGGGAGAGGGTGAGAAAGAGGAAGGGTGTTAAGGATAGAGTATCAGAGAAAGATAGAGAGAGAGAGAGAGAGAGGAGGGGGAGGGCTTAAAAGAAAAAGTGTAAGAGAAAGAGAGACGGAGAGAGTAAAAGATAGTGTAAGAGAAGAGAGAGAGATATGGTGTAAAGGATAGTGTCAGAGAAAGAGGGAGAGGAGAGAGAGCGGGAGGGAGAAAAGGTAGAGTGTCAGAGAAATAAGGGACAGAGAGGGGAGTGAGAGGCAGGTAGTAAATGACAGAGTGTCAGAAAAAGAGAGAGGGGAGAGTAAAAAATAGAATATCAGAGAAAGGGGGAGAGAAGGTGGGAGTAAAAGATTGAATGTCAGAAATAGAGAGATAGAAGGGAGAGAAAATGAGGGGTAAAATATCTAGAGTTTGAGAAAAAATATACAGAGGAGAGAGACGCAGTGAGTAAAAGATAGAGTGCCAGAGAAAGAGAGAGAAAGAGAAGGGAAAGAGAGAGTGACAGTTGACAAGAGAGGGCGAGCCTGACAAAGAGATTTGTGATGGGTGAGAGAAAGCGTGAGTAAGAGAGTGACAGAATAAGTGTTGTAGAGAATGACAGATAACAAATGAGAGAGGGAAGAAATGACAGAGAAAAACTGGGAAAGGCAGTTACAGACGACAGAAAAAGAGAATTAAAGAATGACAACAGAAGTGAGAGGGAGAGTGTCTGACATGTGACAGAGGGAGTGGGAGAATGGGATGTCCGAGAAAATGTAAGAGAATCAGTGATAGAGAGAATCAAAGATAGGGATATAGTGTTGAAGAGAAGAGAGAAGAAAGAAAATAACAGAGACAGCGAGAAAGACAGCAATGAGAGTGAAAGCATGAAGAGGGACAGAATGTGATAGAAACCAAAACAAAGCAGAGGTTATATGAAATGTAACGAGAGAAATTAACAGATAATGAGCGAGAAAGGGAATACAAGAACATGGAATTCATAGGTAAATACGTTAGGGATGATAGGTTGTACAGGTGATAGAAAGAATCATGGACAGGAGAGTCAGAAAGAGAGAGAGAGAGAGAAAGTAATGAAAAATGAATTGGAAAAATAGAGAAACGGATAGAGAGAGATGGTGAGAGAAAGAACAATCGTAAATTTTGGGTAAAGTGAGATCTGGCGTTAACGAAGAGATTGAGAGACAAGATAAGTATCGTGATAAAGAAAGATCTCACAAGAATGTCATAGAGAGAGAGAGAGAGAGAGAGAGAGAGAAGGGGTGGGGTGGGAGATAAATATCATGATAAAGAAAAATCTCGCAAGAATGTCATAGAGAGAGAGAGAGAGAGAGAGAGAGAAGGGGTGGGGTGGGAGATAAATATCATGATAAAGAAAAATCTCGCAAGAATGTCATAGAGAGAGAGAGAGAGAGAGAGAGAAGGGGTGGGGTGGGAGATAAATATCATGATAAAGAAAAATCTCGCAAGAATGTCATAGAGAGAGAGAGAGAGAGAGAGAGAGAGAGAGAAGGGGTGGGGTGGGAGATAAATATCATGATAAAGAAAAATCTCGCAAGAATGTCATAGAGAGAGAGAGAGAGAGAGAGAGAGAGAGAAGGGGTGGGGTGGGAGATAAATATCATGATAAAGAAAAATCTCGCAAGAATGTCATAGAGAGAGAGAGAGAGAGAGAAGGGGTGGGGTGGGAGATAAATATCATGATAAAGATAAATCTCGCAAGAATGTCATAGAGAGAGAGAGAGAGAGAGAGAGAGAGAGAGAGAGGGGTGGGGTGGGAGATAAATATCATGATAAAAAAAGATCTCACAAGAATGTCATAGAGAGAGAGAGAGAGAGAGAGAGAGAAGGGGTGGGGTGGGAGATAAATATCATGATAAATTGATAAATTGATTGGGGGGCCTCGGTAGCCTAGTTGGGAAAACCACCCGACTAGACTACCGACGTTCGGACAACCCGTGTTCGATTCCCGCTGGGAGCAGTGTGAATTGTACTCGTGGTTGGAAATTTAAAAAAAAAAATTACCCCCACGGTCGACCCAGCCGTTGGCAGAAATGGGTACCAGGGTATTATCCTGGGAAGGTGAGGAATGTCGCTTCGCATCTGAGTTTCGATGCTTGAGGCTACACTATACAGAAATATCCGAACATTTCTGGATAGGCGGCCGAGCACATATGGGTATATACTCGCGTGCTAAGACGCCGGTTCAAGTCTCGTACTTTACCTTTACCTTACCTTACCTTATCATGATAAAGAAAAATCTCATAAGAATGTCATAGAGAGAGAGAGAGAGAGAGAGAGAGAGAGAGAGAAGGGGTGGGGTGGGAGATAAATATCATGATAAAAAAAGATCTCACAAGAATGTCATAGAGAGAGAGAGAGAGAAGGGGTGGGGTGGGAGATAAATATCATGATAAAAAAAGATCTCACAAGAATGTCATAGAGAGAGAGAGAGAGAAGGGGTGGGGTGGGAGATAAATATCATGATAAAAAAAGATCTCACAAGAATATCAGAGAGAGAGAGAGAAGGGGTGGAGATAAAAATCATGATAAAGAAAAATCTCGCAAGAATGTCATAGAGAGAGAGAGAGAGAGAGAGAGAGAGAGAGAGAGAGAGAGAAGGGGTGGGGTGGGGGATAAATATCATGATAAAAAAAGATCTCACAAGAATGTCATAGAGAGAGAGAGAGAGAGAGAGAGAGAAGGGGTGGGTGTGGGAGATAAATATCATGATAAAAAAAGATCTCACAAGAATGTCATAGAGAGAGAGAGAGAGAAGGGGTGGGGTGGGAGATAAATATCATGATAAAAAAAGATCTCACAAGAATATCAGAGAGAGAGAGAGAGAGAGAGAGAAGGGGTGGGGGTGGGATATAAATATCATGATAAAAAAAGATCTCACAAGAATGTCATAGAGAGAGAGAGAGAGAGAGAGAGGGGGTGGGGGTGGGAGATAAATATCATGATAAAAAAAGATCTCACAAGAATATCAGAGAGAGAGAGAGAGAGAGAGAGAGAAGGGGTGGGGTGGGGTGGGAGATAAATATCATGATAAAAAAAGATCTCACAAGAATATCAGAGAGAGAGAGAGAGAGAGAGAGAAGGGGTGGGGGTGGGAGATAAATATCATGATAAAAAAAGATCTCACAAGAATATCAGAGAGAGAGAGAGGGGGGGGAGGAGATAAATATCGTGATAAAGAAAGATCTCGCAAAAATTTCGCATAGAGAGAGAGGCGGGGGAGATACATATCGTGATAATGAAAGATATCGCAAGAATGTCAGAGAAAGAGAGAGAGAGAGAGGGTGGGGAGGGGTGGAAATAAATACGATGATAAAGAAAGATCTCGCAAGAATGTCACGGACAGAGAGAGAAGGGGTGGGACATAAATATCTTGATAAAGAAAGATCTCGCAAGAATGTCAGAGAGACAGAGAGAGGGGGAGGGGAGAGTTAAATATCATGATAAAGAAAGATCTCGCAAGAATGTCAGAGACAGAGAGAGGAGGTGGGGTGTGGGAGATAAATATCATGATAAATAAAGACCTCGCAAGAATGTCACAGATAAAGAGAGAGAAGGGGGGGGGGGGATAATTGTCGTGATAAAGAAAGATCTCGCAAGAATGTCAGAGAGACAGAGAGAGGGGGGGGGAGAGTTAAATATCATGATAAATAAATATTTTGCAAAATGTCACTAGGAGAGAGGCGGGGTGGGAGATAAATATCATGATAAAAAAATCTCGCAAGAATGCCAGAGAAAGAGAGAGAGAAAAAAAAGGGGGGGGGGAGATAAATATAATGATAAAGAAAGATCTCGAAAGAATGTCAGTGAGAGAGGGGGAAGTTAAATATCGTGATAAATAAAGACCTCGCAATAATGTCAGAGAGAGAAGGGGGGGGGGGGGGGGTGGGAGATAAATATGGTGAAAAAGAAAGATCTCGCAAGAATATCACAGAGAGAGAGGGGGGGTGGAGATTAATATCATAATAAAGAAAGATCTCGCTAGAATGTCACAGAGAGAGATAGGGGGTGGAGATATATATCATGATAAAGAAAGATCTCGCTAGAATGTCACAGAGAGAGATAGGGGGTGGAGATATATATCATGATAAAGAAATATCTCGCTAGAATGTCACAGAGAGAGATAGGGGGTGGAGATATATATCATGATAAAGAAAGATCTCGCTAGAATGTCACAGAGAGAGATAGGGGGTGGAGATATATATCATGATAAAGAAAGATCTCGCTAGAATGTCACAGAGAGAGATAGGGGGTGGAGATATATATCATGATAAAGAAAGATCTCGCTAGAATGTCACAGAGAGAGATAGGGGGTGGAGATATATATCATGATAAAGAAAGATCTCGCTAGAATGTCACAGAGAGAGATAGGGGGTGGAGATATATATCATGATAAAGAAAGATCTCGCTAGAATGTCACAGAGAGAGATAGGGGTGGAGATATATATCATGATAAAGAAAGATCTCGCTAGAATGTCACAGAGAGAGATAGGGGGTGGAGATATATATCATGATAAAGAAAGATCTCGCTAGAGTGTCAGAGAGAGAGATAGGGGGTGGAGATATATATCATGATAAAGAAAGATCTCGCTAGAATGTCACAGAGAGAGATAGGGGTGGAGATATATATCATGATAAAGAAAGATCTCGCTAGAATGTCACAGAGAGAGATAGGGGGTGGAGATATATATCATGATAAAGAAAGATCTCGCTAGAATGTCACAGAGAGAGATAGGGGGGGAGATATATATCATGATAAAGAAAGATCTCGCTAGAATGTCACAGAGAGAGATAGGGGGTGGAGATATATATCATGATAAAGAAAGATCTCGCTAGAATGTCACAGAGAGAGATAGGGGGTGGAGATATATATCATGATAAAGAAAGATCTCGCTAGAATGTCACAGAGAGAGATAGGGGGTGGAGATATATATCATGATAAAGAAAGATCTCGCTAGAGTGTCAGAGAGAGAGGGGCTGGTGAAGATAAACACCATGACAAAGAAAGATCTCGCTAGAATATCACACAGAGAGAGAGAGAAAGAGAGAGAGAGAGAAAGAAAGGAGGGGGTGGTGGAGTGAAGATAAATATCGTGAGAATGAAAGATCTCGCAAGAATCTCACGGAGAGAGAGAGGGGGGTAGTGGAGATAAATATCGTGATAAAGAAAGATCTCGCAAGAATGTCAGAGAAAGAGAGAGAGAGAGAGAGAGAGAGAGAGAGAGAGGGGGGGGTAGAGATAAAATACCATGATAAAGAAAGATCTCCCAAGAATGTCAGAGAGAGAGGAGGTGGAGATAAATATCGTGATAGAGAAAGATCTCGCAAGAATGTCACAGATTGAGAGAGAAATAGAGGGAGAGAGAGTGAATGGGGGTGGGGGGGGGTGGTAGGAGATAAATATCATTATAATAAAAGATCTCGAAAGAATGTCAGAGAGAGAGAGACAGAAAGAGAGAGAAGGGGGGTGTGGGAGATAAATATCATGAATAAGAAAGGTCTCGCAAGAATGTCTCTGAGAGAGAGAGAGAGAGAAAGGGGGGGGGGGGAGTAGTGGGACATAAATATCAGGAAAGAGGGTGAGGAGAGAGAGTGTGAGAGATAGAGAGAGAGGATGAGATAGATATAAATATGATACAGAAATGAAGTAGTGAACATATAATTATCATCTCTGACACGATGTTATTGACATATGCATGTTTTTATGATCGACAAAGATGGCTAGTGTCAGGCTGTCATCAGCCGCACATGCCAACATCTGCTCATCTTGTCTCTACAACCACCGAAGCAAGACATTAAAAAAATATGAGATCATTTCTGTCGAGCTGCTCAAGTTATTAACTGCGCAACTAAAATTAAGAAAATTGAATTTCTTTGTTGGAACTTCAAACAGTTTTTTTTTTCTTTGGTTGATTAATAAGTGATGAAGATATGGCTTCATTTGATTACAGATTGGAGAAATCCGATTTACGTCACACTGGGCTAACCAATAGGTTCACAGTTTCTATCTATCTATCTATCTATCTATCTATCTATCTATCTATCTATCTATCTATCTATCTATCTATCTATCTATCTATCTATCTATCTATCTATCTATCTATCTATCTATCTATCTATCTATCTATCTATCTATCTATCTATCTATCTATCTATCTATCTATCTATCTATCTATCTATCTATCTATCTATCTATCTATCTATCTATCTATCTATCTATCTATCTGTATGTCTGTCTGTCTGTCTCTAAGTCTATTTATCTATCTATCTATATATATGTATGTCTGTCTGTCTCTAAGTCTATTTATCTATCTATCTATATATATGTATGTCTGTCTGTCTCTAAGTCTATTTATCTATCTATCCATCTACGCGAGTCTATAAAAGGGCGTTACAATTACAGGCCACTGTAGACAGCTGCAGCCAGGAAGAGGACATCAATGTACTTGGTTAAAGCTACGACAAGTAAGTATACCAGGCTGGCAAAGACCGTAGACTCGAACAGAAGTGTTCCGTAGAGTAAATGTAGTTATTGTGTGCCGCATATATTTTGTAAGCTTTAGAGTCAATGCAGCAGGAGGTCGACGCCTGGGAATCATGGCTCAGGTGGGCCACCCACCCTTAGAGTTTTTTTATTTTTTTGCGTTCGCCAGCTTTCTAGCGAAGTGCCTAGAGACTAGGAACTGAATTTTGCGTGTTAATTTATTTTTCCCTGGCAGCCGTGTGCACAGGTGTCCGTCGCCGCACAGGCAGATAACTCCGTCTTCGGAGATACTCATATTTTGTTCCGTCCATGAGTAATTGATATTTCAAGCTGGGCCTCGCTGCTGAGACCAGGGTGGTTGCCGCAGAGAGAAATCATTAATTACAAATCTCAACTGGTGGTGCAGCCGGGATTTGAACCCACAACCTCTCTGTCTCGAGGCCGGCGTCTTGTCTCGAGACCAACTAGTCACCCTTCGAGTGCCAATAAGCCAAATTGCTGAAACACTTGCTTCACGGGGATTAAAACATAATCTTCTGATGATCAGAGTACCTCCTGCTGCAAAAATCTTTATAAAGAATTTCCTATTACATAGAAAGCTTCTAATCATTTCTTCTTCTTTTTTCTTCTTCATATGCCTTTCAGCGTAGAGAGGAGTTATAATTTGCTGTAATTTGCTCTGCTGTTCGCTTCTGCTGCTGTTATGTTTCCTAATATTCAATCGATCCATCTTTTTCATGGTCGACCCTTTAGTCTGACGTTCTCGCAATGTTTATTAAAGGCTCGTTGTGTTATGTTTTGATCACTTTGCCTTGTCACGTGGCCAAACCATTTTATCTGTAGTTTCTTTATATAATCTATGGCGGGGGTTATTCCTAATTTTTTTCTTAGTTCTTCATTTCTGATCTTGTCTCTCATGCTGTTTCCAGTCATTCTAATCACTTTGAATGTATAATACCAGAAACATGTGCATCTTCATGAAAAGCTGCAAAGTAAGCAAAAGAACTAAAGTATCAGTAACAAACTGCTGTGAGTGATTTTAAAATGTTATGAATTTTTTTTCTTTCTTTCCTCTAAGCTCAAACTGAAATTCTATTTGACTTTTTTTTGTGTGGGGGCTTTCTTTAAAACAACGCTCCCAGTTTGTTTTGTGTCTTGTCAGCATGTAAGTGTTGGGTATTTCTGTTTTCTTTGTGCTGCGGTCAGTTTTCTAGACTCAACAACGGCCATCTATAATTTTACTCAAAGCCTACTTTATATTGGCCCGCGAGCTGAAATTAAAATTGAACAGCATGAACGATCAGGATAGACACTGTTGATTGGAACGGGGGCTGAGCAGATATGTGAGTACCCCAACTGCAGTGAAGTCATTCCATTCTAAAGTTCAAAGTTTAAAAGTCAGCTGCAGATGGCTGACGTCATTCTACACATAACCGCATCTCCTCGCAAAACTGACGTTACGCTTGTTTGGGGTTTTCCGAGGATTTCCTTCAAACCAGGGCCTAAGTGAGAGCCGCGATAGCTCAGTGGTTAGTGAACTGGACTACAAATGACAAGATGTAGAGTTCGTTCCCAACCGACGGCTTCCGGGTTCACCCAGCCTTAAGTGGGTACAGGATTTTTTTCTGGGAAAGTAAAGCGGCACGCGCGTAATACCGACCACATTACCCAAAATCATGTGCTGAAGGTCTGTAACATTTATGGTCACTAACACCATATTCCCTATACGCCACTTGGCGTGACGGGGGCTCTTTACTTTTTTTTACAGGGCCTAAGTGCTAAATTAATTAGAGATTAAATGAAGCACCTGTGATAGAAAGACATTCAGACATGGGAGATCCAATATCTTGTTTCGGGGACTAGCTAAATCGGGACTGGGTAGTCTAGAGATACGGTCTCACGTCGGCCTCACGTCGGCCTAACGTCGGCCTCAATGTAAGAAGGGCCCGGGTTTAAAATCCACCAGAAGCGGTGGTGATTTTTAAAAAATAGAAACAAATTAATCGGTGATGTCTTTATGACGTTAATCTCGTCTGATCACTTGGGTGGTGAGATCCGATGTTTAGCCCTCTCGGATAACGGCAATAAACAGGAGATCCCGTGTGCATTCGCGCACGTTAAAGATCCCTTGTGATTCCACGGCAGTTAAGATCGAAAAGAGTAGCCCACATTTACTGCCGCTGCTCGGGCAACATTGTTAGCAAAAAACCTATAGACACGGAGTTCGTGCACGTGGACCAGGATTCTCTTCGAATATATCCGAGATTCTAGAGGGGGATATCGAAGCACCTATAGGCTAGTCAGGTGTGCAGTGATGATGATCTTAACAACAAACAAATCTAGCCTTGAAAGTAGTTTCGTTTCATTTGTTTCATAGACAGATCATCTGCATGGCGCAGCGGCAACTCTATAGTACTGAGACCCCCACCTCAACACGCCCAAACCCCCCCCCCCCTACCCCAACCATGAAGCACGCCCGCCACACACTAGCGAAGGTACTGATGATGGCTTCCGCTCAAATGCATGAACTCCGAAGAACCAGCAAGAATCTTGAGTTGGTTCATACATATAATAATGAACTAT
Organism: Megaustenia siamemsis; assembly: GCA_032433765.1. Lineage (NCBI taxonomy): Eukaryota > Metazoa > Mollusca > Gastropoda > Stylommatophora > Ariophantidae > Megaustenia > Megaustenia siamemsis. Next base: position 83,680,587 of record JAVIAB010000001.1, on the reverse strand, counting down.
TGCTTTGTTTTGTTTTGGAACTATCGTACGACTTTTTTTTTAACATATTGCACAGTTCTATAGAGTATGTTATCAAAACTGCTAATCAGCAGCACAATTTGGATTTATTTCGTACTGATTGGAAATACATAATCTTCCTATAATTCGTCATTTCTAGTCATCATCATCATCACCATCATGTGCCATACCGGTTGCCGTATGCGATCATGCCCATCAACAGTTCTCTATCCACAGTGCATCGTATCAATTCTGTTTGATGTTTTTTTTCCATGCAATGACACCAATACATTTAGTATTTTCTCTTTTTGTCGCCCGCGATCTCTCTTTTGCCAGTTGTAACCAAGTATTCTAACTTTCTTCTTCTCATGATGTGTCCGAACAAAATTGTATTGCTTCTTTCTGATGTTTCTTAGGAGCTGCTTTTTGCGTTGGTCTCTTGAAAATTTCCTCGCTCGTCATTTTAGCTGCCCATTGAACTTTCAACATTCTTCTGAGAAGTCCCATCTCTGTGGTTTCTAATCGTCTTTCAATTTGTTTGTCTACTGTCCATGATTCACTTCTTTAGGTCAGAATTGGCCCTATATAGCCACAGTTGAATCTCCTTCTCACATTTATTGACATAGTCTTGTTCTTTCTAGACTTGCTAGTCTTACCTCGCACTAAATCAATTCGTGCTGTTTTTGACGTAAATATTGCCAGCTGATCTGACAGTTAACTCCACGCTTCATCAATCTCAATAATTTTGTGGCGAGACACGATCGCCTTCTCCAGTGGTTAGACTGCTTGAAGAAAAATAAACATGAAAACGGTTATCAAAATCCTCTCACTTGGTCACAAAAAGTTGGTCTTCAATTGGGCATGCATCTTCACTAAATGACGTCTTCATCTCTGTTTAAAGTGACGTCCCCAGATCGCGCTAGGATATCGCTTTGATTGTCAGGATATTTACATATCACGTCATCTTTTCTGTCCAATCAAAAATCGCGTTACATGAATGGTTCAAATTATACAACTGCAGTTCATATTATGCAGATAATGTGGGCTGTGTTTTTCTCATTTACTGAAACTGATTTAATATTTACAGTTTAAAAAACATACTTCATTCGTTATCTTTACATAAACTGTTATTGAGAGAAATTGCCAGAATTTACGAATTATTGTTTGCAAATATATTAAGTTGCAATTTGCTTCCAATTTTCTTTCAGTTAATATGAAAGTAAACATACACTTTAGGAATATGTATCGTTTTGTTGAAATAATATATAGGTGATGAAACAAGATACTAGTGATGAAATAATATCTAGGTGTTGAAATAAGACGTTCATGATTAAATATGATGTAGAGTTTGGAACAAGATGTAAACGACGAAATAACTGTAAAAACTTAATTTAATAAAATATAAATGTTGAAATAAATGTAAATCTTAATAAACATAAGATTTAAACGATCAGTAAAACATATAAATCTTAAGGAGAAAAGAATTAAAAGATTAAATAAAGTATAATTGATGAAATAAACATGCAGATTAGAAATAACTTGGAATCAATGAAATAAAATATAAACATGAATTAACATGCAAACTACAAATAAGATGCAGAAACGGATATGCTCGTAGCTTTATAACTGAAAGATCATATTTATTGGGTGTGGAGGCTAAACAGTTTATGCTCAGCTGTCAAGGTCAGCGACCTATAGTTGGCCAAGACATTATTTGACTTCTTTTGCTGTGCTCTCTGGAATCATTGTTTTAATGTGCATTAGTACGACGTGCTGAATTTACAGCAGTGATGGACACTAATTGTATAGTAGACCCAGTTTGCACTCCCAACAAGAATTGACGAGTTCCAGCACCTCCAGCTGGACCGGAATATCCAACTAGACATAACCCCATCACATTCATGGGATTCCGAATTTGTATTTACTTATTTTTATTTATTAATTTATTTTTATTGAGGGGTGGGGGGGGGGGGGGAATTGTAGGACCGGAGAGTAAAGGCCGCTTGTCCAGTACACTTTTTACCTTTCCGGAATTGGAACACGCGTTCATCCGACAGAAACTTCAGTTGATTTGCTCACTTGAGTAGTATTTCCATGAAGGTAAAATATACGCTCTTCTTTTATTATACATTGACAATGATTAGAAGAAGGTATTTCTTAAAATGTAAACACTTTTATGGTAAAAATTGAAAATGACAATCACCCTAAACTCTGATTTTCCAATCTTTGACATTTTTGTTAAAAGCAATAATTGCTAACATATCATTCATATATCAATATTTATGAAGAATATCAGAAGAATGCTACGAATTACATTGATGGCAAAAACATTACAAATGAAGAATGTTTAAAACGAGCTGGAGCAACCAGGAATATATTCAAACTTATCAGGAAGAGACAATCCACATTTATTGGACATGTCAAGCGAGAAGAATGCTTTGAGAATACTATAACAACAGGCAAGATGAATAGAAAGAAGAGCAGAGAAAAACCAAGAGAAATAATATTGAACAAACAGTTTACCCAAATGTCTTAATAAATCACCATACACTGAAAGTATGACATGTATGAAGGACCGGGTGATGTGGAGGGACATAATCGCCTACGCCGTGGGTTCTCAACATATTTGTGCCCACGGGCTCACTGGAAATTTTCTAACGAACCGTGGACGCCAGTATCCATATGTATTATTAACAACGGCTGCTCATATCTATAACCCAGTTTTTTGCTCGTCGCACGGTTATTGTGTGTCGATTTTCAAAGAAAAATAAATATAACGAACTGTATCTTACCAACACAACAATTACATACTTTCTGAAGATAAACAACAAAGTGAACATGATGAAGAAATACACTGCACTGAACTAATGTGAATTTTGGCATTGCATTTGTTCTGCCAGATTTCAAAGTTGGGGACGTAAGATTGATGTCAATTCAAGTTCACCTCTACTCAAGCCTTACAAGAGACCACAGAAATGCTAATCTCAACCGCTAAATCTTCTTTGTTCTCACCATTTGATGCCGACGGTTCTGTTCATTGCGAAGGATAAAAAACGTCAGCGTTTGCATCTTCCTTTCTTTTTTTGTCTCTCAATCTTCCGTTCTTCTGAACGCCGGAGAATAAATGACGTCACTACGGTGATGAGGCTGGAACTTCCTGGGCACCAAGAAAACACGCGGCGGAAGCGATGGAGTCAGCGGTCACCGCGTTGAGAATCACTGGTCTGCGCCAACCTGCATGGCGCCTGATGATGATTATATCAATATTTACTTCAGTTAGAAATGCTAAGTTTTGTCATTAGTGTCACAAATTGAAACCACTTCCCAAAAATATCCATTTTAAGAATAAGTGGAATGTACAAGACTCAGGCTATCGTCATTCATAAATGCTGCAAAATTTTCACGATTATAGCTTGTTTCATAACTCGTGCCCAACTTTAAAAATCGATAGCTTTTTAACCGCTTGTGGTATTATATTCAAAATTTGCATGTAAAGTTATAATGATTAGAACCCAACAGGGAATTAATTTCATTTAAAAAAACATTTGGTTATTATTGTTGCTTATTTGATCTATATAAATTTATAACGACCCATTGATGTAGTCAAAACTTAATGTTTACAGTATTTTAAACTAAAAATAGCGAGTACAAATCCGTACACGATAGAATTGACGTATTTGCACGCTTTCCCGTGGTTTGTTTGACACAATTAGACACTTGAGAAATTGTGAGTTCCATTTCCGTTCATTCATAGGTGTAGACGTGGAACAATAACATTTATCATGAGTCTTAAAATGAAATTCTGCAGTTTACAAAACATCGCAATAAAAATGTATGACTATTTTTGCAAAGAGGCTAAACTAGGAAGATTATTTCATTCTTTTGAAAACCCTGAGAATAGGACAAGACACATTTTGGATTTATCTAAACGGTCATTTAATCGCTGGATTCAAGCACGTGACCGTCAATGTTCAAAATATACAAAATCACAAGGAAGAGCAAAAATGTTGGATAATTTCGACAGTGAACTTATTAGAAGTGAAATTCGCAAAATGTTGGGTATGAATGAAACTGTTACAATAAGAAAAATTAAAAATTTCGCTGACAAAGAACAACAGTATGAAATATCAAAGTCTACATTATGGAGGAATGTGAGAGCTGCAGGCTTTACATTCAGAAAGTATATCAATGGACGAAACATCATCTGTGAGAATCCACATATAATAGTCATGAGAAGCAAGTACTTACGTGAAGTAAAAGAGGTGCGCAAGCAAGGTTATGATATTGTGTACTTGGATGAAACATGGATCAATGCTCACCACACTAAAAAAAGGGAATCGCAGTCATCAGATGGAAAGATTAAGAGATTAATACCTAGCAGCAAAGGGACAGCGCTTGATAATTGCTCATGCAGGTAGTCGACAACATGGACTAATACAGAATGCAGAGCTCATTTTTTTCAAAATCCATAGACAATCGGGATTATCACTCTGAGATGAATGGTCACATATTTAGACATTGGATTGAAAATTCTGTTCTCCCATCACTAGACCATCTTGCCTAATAATGGACAATGCAGCGTACCACAACATTGTTGCACTTGAAGATAAAGTCCCGACGTCATCCAGTACAAAAAGATGCTATTAAGATATGGCTCACAAAGGAGCACATACAATTTAATAACATGTACTTAAAACCTGAATTACTATCTCTAGTAAAGCAAAAACAAAGGACACAGATTTTTCAAATAGATAAGATTATCCAAGAGCACGGTCATATAAGTTTGAGGCTGCCACCTTACCATGCTCATTTAAATCCAATAGAACTAATCTGGGCAAAATTAAAAGGACAAGTGGCAGATGAAAATACAACATTCAAAATATGCGATGTAAAGACTCTTGCTAATCTCGCTTGATTAAATATAGACAAAGATTATTGGGCTAAATGTGAAGACCACGTCTTAAAACAGGAAGAGGAATATTGGAAAAATGATGGTTTGTGGAATGTTCAACCCCAAACAGTTATTAATCTTTTAGACTCGTCTGATTCAGAATGAAAGTATATAGCCCCCACAATGTTGGCCCCATATATTACCTTAAATGTTCAAAATATAACTTGTTGAACTAATGTTGAAACTAATGTTCAACAAACGGTCATTTTCAGGACCACACAACTATGAAAATGGACATACAGGTATACCTTGATATTATCGTCCGTCCTCGAACTGAGAAGACAATAATTCTCCTGGTGTTTTTTATTATTGAGTTATTTCCCCATTACGGCCACGCCTTTACCTAGTGAAAATTAATCATAGACCAGCAACTACGGTAATTTCTATTATTTAGCGGTTCATAATTTACAATTTTGACAAACATCAAAGAAATTCGCCGCTTTAAGAAAAACTGCTGCTGCAAGATATTTGTTAAATATACATTTAAAGGGTCTTTTGCATTCTAATAACATTTGGAAAATTTCAACAGGATTTAACAAACGGTTTCTGAGCAATAGCGTTTTGAAGTTGGGCAAGTGATTTGAAACGAGCTATAGAACTAAAAGCCCACATTGAGATCAAAACAAACAGCTGTGAAGTTTGTCCAATACATAGGAAGTATCCTCCTTTCCGCTATATTTTCTCTTCTCGTTTTTGTTTCATTTTTATATTGCGGTATCTAGCCTATTAACTCATAATCTTATTACATACTTAAGTCAATGAACTTATATAGATGCAGTTGTTAATGAAATAATGGTAATTACATTAGTAATGCTGTTCCATCTACTTTTTTCTTCTTTCCCCATTTTTCCTATTTTTGCCTCTAATTGTCTCGGATAACATTTTTTAAACAATTAAATTATAACTGTTAGGTTGAAGCGACCAATTGCTTTTAACGAATATTTTTTCTCTGGCAGTAGTTTCCTTCTTTCTTTCTTTCTTTCTTTCTTTCTTTCTTTCTTTCTTTCTTTCTTTCTTTCTTTCTTCATTCTTTCTTTCTTTCTTTTTTTCTTTTCTTTCTTCCTTCTTTCTTTCTTCTTTCTTTCTTCTTTCTTTCTTCCTTCTTTCTTTCTTCTATCTTTCTTTCTTTATTTTTTTCTTTCTTCCACTCATTCATTCCTTTGTTCCATCCATCGTTCTTTCATTCATTCATTCATTTTATCTATCTATCTATCTATCTATCTATCTATCTATCTATCTATCTATCTATCTATCTATCTATCTATCTATCTATCTATCTATCTATCTATCTATCTATCTATCTATCTATCTATCTATCTATCTATCTATCTATCTATCTATCTATCTATCTATCTATCTATCTACCTATCTATCTATCTATCTATCTGTCAATCTGTCAATCTGTCAATCTGTCTGTCTGTCTGTCAGTCAGTCAGTTTGTCTGTCTATCTATCTATCTATCTATCTATCTATCTATCTATCTATCTATCTATCTATCTATCTATCTATCTATCTATCTATCTATCTATCTATCTATCTATCTATCTATCTATCTATCTATCTATCTATCTATCTATCTATCTATCTATCTACCTATATATCTATCTATCTGTCTGTCTGTCTGTCTGTCTTTCTTTCTTTCTTTCTTTCTTTCGTTCAGATGACAATTAAAGACAGTGAATGACATTATCGACAAACTTAACCACAGTACTCCTGGACAACTGACGTCAAGTCACGTGCATTCATTATACTCGTATAGGTGATGACTGACTACCTGTCGTGTTGAAAAGAGCGGTCGATGACTGGTCCCAGCTTTAATGAACTTCTCCAGAATTTAAAATTCATTTTATCAATATTTTACCTGTAATTTATCCAATATATTGACCGATGACACATGGGCTACGTGATGGTAATTGTCTTACCTGTCCGTGGCTACAAGTCGACAAAGAAATTTGTGACCGGTGCACCAACTGGCATCCATTGATGGGCGGTTGCAGAACATGTATCCCTTGTTGCAGATAAACTAGGAAACCTTAAACGCTTATTGGCGTCTTATTAGAATCTGAGATAGCAGGAATAAGATCTTTATATTTATTGTCACTGGCAAACAGAATTTATTGATTCATTTATTGATGTCTTATTAGAGTCAGAGAACAAGAATAAAAGTAAAGTAAAGTACCCCCCGTCACGCCAAGTGGCGTATAGGGAAATATGGTGTTAGTGACCCTATATTTTACAGACCTTCAGCACATGATTTTTGGGGTAATGTGGTCGGTATTACGCACGTGCTGCTTTACTTTCCCAGAAAAAATCCGGTACCCATTTAAGGCTGGGTGAACCCGGAGCCGTCGGTTGGGATCGAACCCTACCCCTTGTCCGTAAACAAGAATAAGATCTTGATATTTATTGTCACTGACAAACATAGAATTTATCGATTCACATAATGGCGTCCTATAGCTCAGTGGTTAGTGAACGGAACTGAAAAGGATAAGAGGTAGGGTTCGATCCCAACCGACGGCTTGCGGGTTCACCCAGGCGTAGATAGGTACCGGATTTTTTTCTGGGAAAGTACAGCGGCATGGGCGTAATACCGACCACATTACCCCAAAAATCATGTGCTGAAGGTCTGCAAAATTTATGGTCACTAACACCATATCGCCTATACGCCACTTGGTGTAACAGGGCTCTTCACTTTTTTGTTTTTTTCATTGGCGTCATATTAGAATCTGAGAGATCAGGAACACGATCTTGACATACATTGTCACTGACAAACATAGAATTGATCGATTCACCCAATGGCGTCATATTAGAATCTGAGAGATCAGGAATAAGATATTTTCATTTATTGCCACATACAAAAAGAATCATTTGACATACTCTAGACTGCTCAAGACATGCGGTCTTCATTCTCCAGTCCAATCCCCCCCCCCTTCCGGGCAGGCCCCGGTAATTAGATAATACAATATAGATAATTGTCTTGTTTCTTAAGATAGAAAGAAAACACGAATAGAGACACCAGAATTGAAGATTCATTAAATATAAAATATATTATTGTCGTGGTGGGATCACGTGTTTCCGTTATACATTGTAATACAGGCGATTGAGATCAAGCAAATTTTGTCCAATGAGTGTAGTTCAAAGACAAAATACAAATATTTGTTACCGAGTGACAACATCTGATGTATTAGACAGAAACCTGAGATTTAACAGCACAGCAGATTTGGTAATCGTAATAGGACAGACTAAAATAGAAACAAAAATAACAATCATAGATATGAGGAAAACAAGAACATGACGAAGACGGAGAGGAAGCGTTAGAAAAGGGAGGCGAAGAAGGAGGAGAAAAAGAAGAAAAGACGGAGAGATAAAAAGGAGGAGATGAAAAGAAGACGGGGAAAAAGGAGGGAGAGGAGAAGAAGAAGGAGGGAAGAGCAAAAGAAGAGAAGAAGAAGTAGAAGAAGAAAAATGACAAGAGTAAGGATCGAAGAAGGAGGAGGTGGAAAAAATAAGAGGCAGAAAAAAAAAGTAGAAGGAGAAGATGCATAAGGAGGCGAATTAAGGGAAATATAAAAGAAGTAGAGGATAAAGAAAAAAAAAGAAGAAATCGATGAAGAACATGTAGAAAGGAAGACATAAGAGAAGAAGAAAGTGAGAAAATAAGCAAATGATGAAGAATAATAAGAGGAAGACTGACAAGCATAGACTGAGGAATCAAATGTTTTCTTTTTCTTAGATGGCCATTACTCAAGCGTCGTTTGGCAACAAATTATAAATAATTAATTCCTGCCGTTGTTCTGTTGCCAAACACGGGGTCCTTATCTAAACACAATAAAGATAAATCACAACAGGTGAGGTAAGATGCTTGGGAAAATTGTTGAAGGAAACAGCCTGAGCAATGAACACATGAACAACATTAGTGTCGGAGCAGCGAGCTGTTTGAGGAATAAATGAGAGGAAAGTGGAGTGGTTCGGTTACATCATGATGAAAAGAGAGTCCAATCCAATGCACAATCTTACATCTTATATCATACGTTGTATATCTTACATCATACGTCGTAGATCTTATATCATGCGTTTTACATTTTATTGATACTGAGTTGTGATACAGAGTTTTCAAAGGAGTTTTCATATTTTCATAGTTATTACACATAACACGACGTACTAACAATGCAGTGACATGATATTTGTTATCAATAATCACTGACTATGACATTTTGTTGACACATTTTTATTAGATCGTAGGCTGTACAAGTGAAGGTATAGTGGAGTACATCTAAAGGCACTTTACTGCACATTTTGAGTGATGTGGTCGATATCAGGCCAGGTTGTATTTACTTCCCAGAAAAATCTCTGGGATCCATTCTCAGAGACAAGGTGAACAGCGAAGCCTTGTCGGTACGAAAAAAATTCCACAACTTATAGGGATTGAACTCGGCACCTTCAGATTAGGAAGCGAGCAGACTAACTACTCAGCCACCTTAGGTAAGAGATGTATTAAATCGTCACTGGACTAGGCCACAGTATTAGGAGACGAGAAGGCCAATAATCAATGAACGAGATGCAGTAGATCGTTGGCTGGTGAGTGACAGAAAAGTAGGCTACATGTCCGTACACGATAGCTTGTTCCTGATTGCAGTTTGACCAAAAATGGGAACCGTGTTGAAAGAACAATTTCTAGGCAATTCTGGGTCTCGTTTATTCTGTGACCTACTTGAGGTAGCCACTGGGGATTGGACTACGGGAAGTCACGAAGAACTTACAGGTCAATGGAAAATGAAGGGGCGACAATTAGGAAGATCATTATAATGCTAGAAAGACAATAAAGTCATTGTGGATTCAATAGACGATTTTGGTTAACAAATTAGGTGTTGGATTTTGGAGAAATGTTTTTTTTTTAAAATATCCTAACGGTCAAAGAGGTTAATGTAAGTTTATCAAAGGGCCCAACACAAAAAGGGAGCTGCTAAGAAACATCAGAAAGAAACAATCAACATTGTTCGGGCACATTATAAGAAGAGGAAAGTTGGAATACTTGGTTACAACTGGCAAAATACAGGGAAAGAAAGCTCATGGATGACAAAGAGAGAAGATACTGGATAGATTGGTGTCGTGACTAAAAGCTACGAAACAAAAGCTACACAAAGTATTTCATTAAAAAGTCAATGTAATGTTTCATTACTCTAAAAAAAACATTGACAAATATAAAAATACGGATTTCAGGCTGTCGTATTTGAGTTATAGTGCAGAACAGATGAAATGAGGTGTTCCGATGAAATAACAAACAGATACATGGGGTGAAGAAACTGTAGGGAAGATAAAGACAATGGTCTGGGCATACGTTGTGATCTCAAGATTAAAGCATTACTGAACTAGTGCTTGCTGTACTTACGGTAGATACATATGTGCTTAGTCCTTTCTAGTAGATGCCACAAAATCAAATACTTGTAGTCTCAGGTTTGTAGTATATTCAAGATTGGCACCTCAGCCACAGGTACAAGTGGACAGGCGCCCCAGACTGCTTACCACGTTCTTCAAAACTGAAGTGAATATAGTAAACTGAGGAAACCCCATTGGCCCATAGATGCAACACTACAGACAAAACTATATGGGCGACGGCTAGAATTATAATAAAACTGTGAAGTTAAAATAGGAAACAACATTGCAGATATGGACAATACTTCATGCGAATGAAAGACAGACAGACAGACATGCAGGCAATTAGGTAGGTTGGTGGGTAGGTAGGTGGATGTATAGATGTATGTATGGATGTATGTATAGATATATGGATGGATGTATGTTTGGATGTATGGGTTGATGTATGGGTGGATGGATGTATGTATGGATGGATGGATGGATGTATGTATGGATGGATGTATGTATGTATGTATGGATGGATGGATGGATGGATGGATGGATGGTTGGATGGATGGATGGATGGATGGATGGATGGATGGATGGATGGATGGATGGATGGATGGATGGATGGATTGATAGATAGATAGATAGATAGATAGATAGATAGATAGATAGATAGATAGATAGATAGATAGATAGATAGATAGATAGATAGATAGATAGATAGATAGATAGATAGATAGATAGATAGATAGATAGATAGATAGATAGATAGATAGATAGATAGATAGATAGATAGATAGATAGATAGATAGATAGATAGATAGATAGATAGATAGATAGATAGATAGATAGATAGATAGATAGATAGATAGATAGATAGATAGATAGATAGATAGATAGATAGATAGATAGATAGATAGATAGATAGATAGATAGATAGATAGATAGATAGATAGATAGATAGATAGATAGATAGATAGATAGATAGATAGATAGATAGATAGATAGATGGGCCCACCCTGCCAGTTGTTTCAGTCTTGAGAGTTTTCCATCTACTCGAACCACGCTTAACTTCTAATTCTTCATACTGTCACCCTCCCCAGTCACAACTAAAACGTGGCACGAGGAAAAAGAATTTGTGTTGCATCGACACTGAATTTGAGCACGAAACAACAGATATGACCATACGTTCATTATAAAGACAATATATGAACATAAGTTGGTTATAAAGAGAATACATGAACATAAGTTGGTTATAAAGAGAATATATAAACAAATGTTGGTTATAAAGAGAATATATGAACAAAAGTTGGTTATAAAGAGAATTTATGAACAAATTTTGGTTATAAATAGAATATATAAACAAATGTTGGTTATAAAGAGAATATATAAGCAAATGTTGGTTATAAAGAGAATATGTAAGCAAATGTTGGTTATAAAGAGAATATATAAAAGATACAGAACAATCTTTCATTGAAACAATAATCCCAATGAAGGAACAAAACTTGGTTTCTTGAAGATTTGAACAAAATAGTAACTCCGTGGTGACGAGTCAAACATGGAAATGGCGCGATAAACGCACTTTTCAGGGTAAACAACATAATGAAAACAGACGATTATTGGCAATAAATAAAGGCATGAAGTTATTGTCAAATATTATTGGCCACAATGATTTAAATTATGCAAATTGCCAGGATACATTCTCTTTGAAGCAGCAATGTCATTACGTAAACTAGTCCATCCTTTGCATGCCTGGTCTCCCATATCGATCCATTCTTCTGAGTAATCTACAGGGAAGCCTACTCATCTTTATATCTAAACAGTTTCCGATCATTTGAATCGAAATGACAGATTAATTATTAAAGAAATCCGTTAGCATGAGCCGTTAGCTTTGTTTCGCTACTCCGTTCCGACATTTTGTTCAGCCAGTTAAAAATGAATGGTTATTGATTTCTTGTTCTAGTGAGGCTATGAAATCTGTGTAAACGAAAATATTGTATAGTCGAAATGTGATTTCATCAGATGTATTGTATATGGTTTTATCTTATTTATGTTGATATGAATTACAAGCAAGCATTAACCGCGTAAAAGAATGACGGTTTCTTTTCGTCGGTTTGTTGTTAAGGACGCCTAATTCATTTATTTGTCGAAAGCTCACAGTGTATCCGCGTGCTGCAGAGCGGTTTACTGGAGTTGGCCAGTCTATAACGTGGAAACGGGTTCTGGACCGTGCGAATGAGTGAGTGCACGTGAGTCTAGACCATCCACAGCATCGATTTCCAGCCACAAAAGCAACCATGACGACGGTAAGTATTCAGAGGCAGCCCAAACGACAACATCGAAGAAGGAAAACGAGACAAGGTAAGGGAGGTGGCGTCAAACTGTCGAAGTGTGAGAGACTAGGCCTAAAGTATGTGCGCGTTACATATTGGAATTGTGGGTCAATAAATCAACGGCAGCCCATTTTTGATAAGCTACTGTGCGGCGCCGATATAATGGTTTTGCAATAAACTCTTCTTGGTGATAAGACAGTTAATGCCTTTGGATTTCATTGTTTCTACAATAGATGACACCTTGGGCAGGCCATCCTTGTGCGCAACAATATGGTGGCAGCTGAGGTTGATATGTCTGCGTGGGACAATGCAGAATTGCAGGTACATGCGGTTAGGGTGCAGACCCCAGTTCATTTCGTGATTGTAAATGTGTATGCCTGTAATGGGAAGGTGAACACACAACAATGGCAGAATCTCTTCGAGTTAGAGGAAGAGAAAGTCATTTTCTGCGGAGACTTTAATGCTAGAGGCAACCAGTGCGGTAACGTCATAACCAACAAGCAGGGAGAGGACCTAGAGAACGCACTAGTATCAGTCGATTTAGTGTGCGTGAATGATGGAAGGGCAACCAGAATGGCCACTCGAACAGGGGACTCTGATAGTGTCATAGACCTGGAACTGGTTTCTTCCACCTTCGAGTGGAGTGCACTGGGGTTCCACGGAAGTGATCACTATCCATGTGTCCTCCTAATTGAGAAAAGCAGAAATAGAAGCCAGGAAGAAAAGCTCCACACATTCCATTACGAGAAAACAGACCAGGTTGTCATTGGGAAAATCAGACATAGGAAACAGAGCGCCCCTCGTAGGAGGCAGGAAAGATGGACGCAGGGAACAGGCAAATAATTGCAATGCTGCGGTAAAGCTGGTAAATAATTGCAAAGATGGACCACCCTGGTGGAACGTAGATGTCGAGGAAGCTTGGCGGAGCAAGAGACAAACGGTCAAGACATGGCAGAAAGCCAGAAAGAATGGAAGAACACAACCTGATCTCTTGAAGCGTCAGAAAGAAGAGGTCGACCAAAAAAATGATGCACTTTAAACTATGCGCTAAGCAGGCTAAGGATGCCAAATGGGATGACTTCTGTAAAAAAGTGTGCTCAGAAATATCGCAAGCCACATTCTGGCGCCTTCATCAGAGCATGAATGGCACACCACGACACAGAGGTATACCAGACTTTCAGAGCACAGGCCGGATATGGCACAAATCTTATGAGAGCAAATGGAAGGCCCTGCTTGCCCGCTACATTGAGCGGACTGACCAAAGAAATGAGGCTTTAAGAATGAGGATACGGGGATCGCTGTCAAAATTGTGTAAGGATGTAGGGCTGGAAGATCTCACAATCACAACCGATACCATTTGCACAACACTTAAAAGGTCACACAACACTGCTCCTGGTCCAGATGGTGTTCGGTACGATGACATAGGCGATTTAGCTGACGACGACTTGGCAAGACTGGCCAATGAGTTTAATGCCAGTATTCGGAGTGGCCAGATTAAGGAGGTGTGGCTAAACAATTACTTACTACCGCTACCGAAGCCAAACAAGGACCATTCTCAGATCAGTGCCTACAGAATCATCACAATGCAGAACACTGCGGACAAGCTGCTGGAGAAAATAGTTGCCCGTGTTCTCACCTGTCACCTTAAACAGAAACGCACATTCCCACCTACACTCGGAGGTTATAGATATAACAAAGAGACATGGCTCAATGCGGCAGTCTTTGCCTATGACGTCGTCGAAGGCTTTCACAGACGAGAGGAGACATGTGCTGCTGCTATAGATCTCGAGAATGCACACAATAGGGTACCATTTGAATGCCTCATGCACATGCTCCTCAAATTGGCGATGCACCCCTTCCTCATTAGATGGATCGTTGCTGCACTATTTCAGGGGAAAATGATATTCAGATGTGGAAGTTGGTCTTCCGAGCCAACATCCATTGTCCAGGGCTGCCACAAGGCTCACCATTGTCACCAGTTCTATTTAATGTGTACACAATAACGATCACGGAACAACAGCTGGATGGGAGGGGAAGAACTCTGACTTTTGCTGATGATATTCTGGTATATCGGTAGGGAAGAGGCAGAAGGGAAGTCGCCTTCACAATGCAAGACGAACTCGATCGCATTTCTTCCTGGTGTGGGGTTTCATGTGCCTTGGTTAATCCTAATAAAGCATCAGTTTCATGGTTCTCACTTAACAATCATATCGTTAATACGGACACACCCCGGCAGTACGAATGGGAGCTGATGAGGTGACCAGGGACAAGTTGATGACATACCTCGGAGTTACGTTTGATCACAGCCTGTGTTTTCGGGACCACGTCGACCATATGATAACAAAATCCCACAAAGGATTAGCCGCCTTGAAGGTCATGGCAGCTGCCAACATCGAACAGAGGCTACTTACTCTTCTGTTCCATGGATTAGTCCTCGCACCAATCGGGTATGCCCTGGCAATTCTTACTGTCAGTACGACTCAAATTGACAGGCTGGAGAAAATACAAAATGAGGCCATACGCATTATTTTGGGCTGTAAGAGGGACACTCCCTGTGTAACAATGAGGTATCTTCTTGACTTTCCAACCATGGATGACATAATCAAGATGTGGAGGTCACGAGCATACCGGAAGATTAGTACAGATTAAGGGCATCCATTGCACCACGAGCTCAACACAAGGAAAGGTGCTAGGCTAAAAAGAGGCAAATCATGGGTGGGCCGAGCAGAAGATGTCATCAAACGGTCTGTAGGCTTACCAATATCAACGTTGGCGAGTAGTGGATACCTGTGTCTAAGTCATCCAAGGGGATATTCTCGTGTATTGTCACACTCGACAGGAAAAGTAGGGAACAGAACCCTGTCGTGGTCAATCGGAAGTCGACGGTCTCATCTGCGATAACACCGATGAGAAATATGCCGTCATCTATACAGACGGATATGTAATACGACACCAAAGAAATGCATGGGCATTTACAGCACGCTCGGCAGGCAGAATAGTCAAAGACGACAGTGGTGCATACGTCATGACCACGAGTAGCATGACAATGGAGGTGATGGCAGTGACCAAGGCATTCAAATAGTTAGAGTCACAAGACTACACCCACGCATGTATACTGAGTTATTCGATAAGCATGATTAAAAAAGTGGAACCGGGCTCTGTACGCATGCAATGGTTAGAGTCATTGCAGAAGTCAAAAATACGTAAGGTCACCTTTGTCTATGTCCCTGGACAGGCGGGAGTACAGGGAAAAGAAAGAGCGGAGAGGTTGGAAGGTTGCGCAGTCGTTGAGGACGGTCAACCAATGGATCGGGCGGACATCATCAGTGCCCTCCGAGATGTGGGAAGAGCATAGGACTTTGACAACCACAAATCCACGTCACTCATTCGGATGAAAGAGATGGGAGTTAAGATGGGCACAACCAGAAATGAGAAACTTAGTGGCCGTGTAAGAAGACTAATCAACCAACACAGAACTTGAGTCGTCAGTCGCTGGACACTGCGGGACTTGCTGAGGGGGGATCTGAGCACCTATGGACATGTTCGGAGTGCAATGATGATGACCCGCTAATAACTCAATAACAAGCAAGCATTATGTGTTTCTTTCCGGTAGGATCCAAGATGGAGGATTTGTTTTTCTCCCACTTTGGTATAAAACCGTTGATCAAAGGTTTAACAAGCAGCTATCGTAAAAACGATTTTGTTAATGAAACTTAAACCTGATACAGAATGTGTAAATTAGTACAATGATCAGAGATGCAAGAGCAGCAGGAATCGGCTCCCTCAATGAGATAGAGTTGCCTGCACGGAACAGAGACAAATGGCGAGATTTGATAAAATATATTTACAAGGACTGAAAACTGTTAGAATAAAAATTTAGATAAGAGAAAGATTATCTGGGTCTATGCCCTATGGGCCGGCTACGGCTCGAAAGGTCAATAGATAGATAAATTATGTGTTTCAAAATAACATCATGATGAATCATGAGTGTTTACTAGGTGTTTATCTTCTGTGCTCAACACTTGTATTAATCTTGATCTTAATCCTTCCAGCGCAGCTAGACGTCACATGGAACTCGTGTTTTTTGCCATCCATCTCTAGTGTTAGCGAGATATTCGATCATATCAAATGAGTCGATGACTACCAACTTTGCTTCTCTTATAGTGTCTCTCGATATCTTCTCTTTATCCTGATAAGAAACGATGTGTGTTTTGGGCAAAGCACTATCTCCATGTTATTGACCCAGACATAGCAAACAAACAGAAATGCTTGCTGGCTTGCATTTGCGTGATGACTAAAGAAGTACACCTCATAGTCATCCGCCCTTAAAAGAACGTTAAATGGGTGTGTCTGCGTTGTCTTGTATTTTCAAACAGAAATGACAGTTCCATTCTCGTTAGGACACAGCAGAAGGAGAACACTATTTTATTGACATATTCAGCCACGAGACAAGTTGTTCAGCATAGCAGCACACAGCATAACACACTCAAATGTTTACCCAACTACTGACTTATCATGATTGCTTGCTACCAACCGTCTGTCAAGTCATGATTGCTTGCTACCAACCGTCTGTCAAGTCATGATTGCTTGCTACCAACCGTCTGTCAAGTCATGATTGCTTGCTACCAACCGTCTGTCAAGACACCAAAGGCCAAATATGATGTTTCTCATAAAAGAGTTGGTTTTGAAATTATCTTGCTGTCACTTCTCAACGCTTCCTCGACATATAACCATCTTCTCTTCCTGATTATAGATGAGATCTTTGGTTGCATTACCATTTCTCTTATTTCTATATTACTATTGAATTCATTCTATTGAAAATAACGTATTTTTCTTAGGCAGTTCACTTCATACGCCTTTAGTTTTCTCTCATGGCTCTTCTTGTGGTTCTATTTATGGCTCTCATCATCATCATTAGTGCCGACTCCTCATCGAAAATTGGCTACCACGGAACGCTATTCCGCTCTGTCTGTTACTTTGATAGTGCAGGTTGTCATAGGCTGACATGTCCATCTTTTGATGTAGTGTCCATGGTAGTTTTGGTCTACCTCTGCATCTTTTGCCTTGTATTTTCCCTTCCAATTTTACTTTTAATGGCTCCTTTATGGCTCTACTGCTACTTATTCATTCTACAGGCGATTTCTTTTCTTGGCATTCTCTTAAACTCGTTGCTTTCTTTTTTTCCATAGTTTCTTCTTCTCTTCATGATCATAAAAAGTCCCAGCTGTTCCCTTCACACTACATGATCATAAAAAGTTCCAGCTGTTCCCTTCTCACTACATGATCATAAAAAGTCCCAGCTGTTCCCTTCTCACTACATGATCATAAAAAGTTCCAGCTGTTCCCTTCTCACTACATGATCATAAAATGTTCCAGCTGTTCCCTTCTTCCGTCGTAATGGTAGCAATGAATTGTCAAAAAATGGTGCTTGTTTCTTCCTGTTGCTGGTAACAAAGTGACCGAATAGACAACCTGCCGGTCTCCAAACTGGAAGAATGCGGGTATGTTTCTACGGAGTGGAAAAGGGGGTTGGGGGGGGGGGGGGGGGGGGGGAATGTGGCGTCTGCACTGGACAAGCGGTCTTTATTCTCCGGTTATAAAGACCTCTCGTCAGACCCCTGAGATAAATGTGTATGAGTAATGGTGGACAATACATTTCATCTAAAAACTTTGAGCTTTAATTTTGTGCTAAGTTATTTTAATTTCCATATATATATATGTTATCAAGGCTTCACCCTAGATGCAAGAACAATAAGAAAAATAACCACTACTGAGATGAAATGTGTCAGACGAATGACAGGAAACAGTCTGAGAGATAAGATCAGAAATGAAGAGCTGAGAAAAAAAAAATTAGGAATAGCCCCCGCCACATAATATACAAAGAAACAACAGATAAAATGGTGTGGCCACGTGACACGACATAAAGATCAAAACACAACACGAGTCCTCAATAAACGTTGCGAGAACATCAGATCCAAGGGTCGAGCACGAAAAACACGGGTCAACGGAATACTAGAAGCACTAGGAAACATAACAGCAGCAGAGGCGAACAGAAGAGCAAAAGACCGCAAATTATATCTCCCCTCGACGCAGAAAGGCAAATGAGACAGGAAAGAAGAATAAGATGAAGGTTTCTGAAAGTCATTGTTGCCATTCTTATTCTAATTTTTTTCTTTGTGTCTCCTTCTTGATCTATGCAGCTGCCAAGATGTACAAAGTAGTCTCCTTGATCTATGCAGCTGCCAAGATGTACAAAGTAGTCTCCTTGATCTATGCAGCTGCCAAGATGTACAAAGTAGTCTCCTTGATCTATGCAGCTGCCAAGATGTACAAAGTAGTCTCCTTGATCTATGCAGCTGCCAAGATATACAAAGTAGTCTCCTTGATCTATGCAGCTGCCAAGATGTACAAAGTAGTCTCCTTGATCTATGCAGCTGCCAAGATGTACAAAGTAGTCTCCTTGATCTATGCAGCTGCCAAGATATACAAAGTAGTCTCCTTGATCTATGCAGCTGCCAAGATGTACAAAGTAGTCCACTTCTTCCACTGCTTTTCATGCCAGGTATATTTTTTTCTTCTGGTCGAATTTGATTATACGTTACTTGTGTCTTTTACGTGGAATAATTACGTAAATTCAGTTTTTATTTATTTATTTTTTTTTTAGTTGCAAATAAACATCTTTAATTACCTTTCCCTCATACGGCCTGACTACACTTGCAAGTTGTCCATGATGTTGTCAACAATCTTCTATAAAATAATCTGTATATGGCTTATGCGTCTGTTTTTGAACTTCACAGAATGTCTATCTTTTGTTCGCCCGAATTATTGTCTATATCTGCAAATGTCATTTCTTATATACATTTAGTGCTTTTGTGCATGTGTGTGTGTTTTTTGCAGAGGCCCGTATAGTGACTGCCATAGTAATGTTGTAACTATGAACCAAGGGGTTTTCCTAGTCTACTATATTCAGTACAGTCTTGAAGTACGTGTTCAGAAATGTGGATCGTCAATCATCGTGTACATGTGGCTGAAGTGCCGATCTTGAATCTTGTATACATGTGGCTGAAGTACCGATCTTGAATCTTGTATACATGTGACTATGGAGTAAACTGTGTTTGGTTCTGAGGCGTATAATGATAACATGTTCCTATCTAATCGTATTATGGTAGGTGTATTGATTTGGGGCGTGTGGTCTTCTGATTGATTTATTATCTGTTTCTTCTAATGGTATGTAACTGGTGCATCAGGTTATTTTTCTGCTGTGCCTTCCTTTGACAGCTGGTCTGCTTTCTCATTCCCGGACATACCACAATGAGATAGGATCCACTGCAGAGTGACCTTGTGATGCTTGCAGAGTTCAGTCAATAAGGTCTGCAGGTGTAGTTTTTTTTCTGGGATTGTAGCTCCTGGAGTGTTGACCTTTTATCTGTTAGAAACACTGCAGGCTGTGGGCACAAACTACTTACTGTTCAGCAGTTTCTCTATTGCCAGTTTTATTTGCTTATATTTATTGCTGTTCAGATATCTTGTATGTTGTTCGATTGTCCAAATGCCCATACTCTACCTCAAACTATCAAAAATGGATATACCCTCACGCATATAAATGGTATCTTGTATTATTCATTTTAATCGTTGCTCGTTGTCTTCTTCCACTTTCTAAATTTAATCTCTATATGGTATGTTATTGTCAGTGTATGTTTCGATGAAATTTATCTACAGTATTCCTTTTTTTTCTCTTCCCTTTTAATATTATTTTAGATGGCATATATTTATTTATATTTGAAGGTCGTTGTACTTAACAGAAGTTACGCGCCAAATTTGACATTGGATTACAAGGACTCTATTTTCCTTAATCACTTCCGTTATGTGGGAAGATGGGTAGTCAAATCGTCGTTGGTCTCTGGGCAGGAAGGACCAGGGTTCACATCTCACTATAGTCGGTGGTAAAGGGCTCAGCCTTAATTGCAAAAAGACAAAAGTAATGGTAACAACAAAGAAAACAACATCACCTCAGTGCAAAATAAAGACAAGTGGAACAATATTAAAAAAGGTAAATGAATTTAAATATTTGGGAACTTTGTTAACCTCAGACGGAAAATGTACAAAAGAGGTGAGATGGAGAATTGCTCAGGCAAAAGCAGCTTTCCAAAAAGAATGAGGAAGATACTATGCAATCCATTTTTGACAATCGAAACAGGAAAAAGAGTTCTTAAATGTTATGTAGAGTCAGTCTTAACATATGGATGTGAATCACGGACAATAGGACAACAAATATAAGTAATATATATATAAATATATAAATATATATATATATATATATATATATATATATATATATATATATATATATATATATATATATATAAATAGGATAACAAATCACTGGAGTCTGTAGAAATGTGGTTTTACAGAAGAATGTTGAGAATACCGTGGACACAAAAAGCTGTAACCAAACCGTTTTGTGTATTTACATACGTTTTGACTCCCTTCCATCCTTATCGTCAAGTTTACAGCAGCCTTGCATTTTTATACATTTACCCCTTTCCCGAAAATACAATGACCACGATAGAAGACACAGCTGACTGGAAAGAACGTTAATGGATGGCATGGTTCCAAGAAAACGAGAAAGGGGCAGATCAAGCAGAAAATGATTTCAAGACATCAAAGAGATCTTGAACATAACAACTTAAAAGGTGGGAGATCAGACAGAAATTCTATCAGACGGGCTGTGGTGAATGCAACGTTCGTTGTGAGATCTAGTCAGACGGGCTGTGGTGAATGCAACGTTCGTTGGGAGATCTAGTCAGACGGGCTGTGGTGAATGCAACGTTTGTTGGGAGATCTAGTCAGACGGGCTGTGGTGAATGCAACGTTCGTTGGGAGATCTAGTCAGACGGGCTGTGGTGAATGCAGCGTTCGTTGGAGATCTGATTAGAGACAGATTCTTTCAGACTGGTTGTGATGAAATCAACGTTCAGTGGGAGATCTAGTCAGACGGGCTGTGGTGAATGCAAAAAGGGCCAGCTATAGTAACTGAATATAAACATGTAATATGGTAGAATGTTTACTGCGTATGAAGTCAGCGGGCACAAGATTTACCATTTTATTTTACGCCTTCCTGTAATTTATAAAACAACATGTGATTACATCTGGTATTAGATCAGACGTATTAAAATAAATAAGGGTTGAAACTATTAGTGGTATAAGGGTTGAAACTATCAGTGGTATAAGGGTTGAAACTATCAGTGGTATAAGGGTTGAAACTATCAGTGGTATAAGGGTTGAAACTATCAGTGGTATAAGGGTTGAAACTATCAGTGGTATAAGGGTTGAAACTATTAGTGGTATAAGGGTTGAAACTATTAGTGGTATAAGGGTTGAAACTATTAGTGGTATAAGGGTTGAAACTATTAGTGGTATAAGGGTTGAAACTATTAGTGGTATAAGGGTTGAAACTATTAGTGGTATAAGGGTTGAAACTATCAGTGGTATAAGGGTTGAAACTATTAGTGGTATAAGGGTTGAAACTATTAGTGGTATAAGGGTTGAAACTATCAGTGGTATAAGGGTTGAAACTATTAGTGGTATAAGGGTTGAAACTATTAGTGGTATAAGGGTTGAAACTATCAGTGGTATAAGGGTTGAAACTATTAGTGGTATAAGGGTTGAAACTATCAGTGGTATAAGGGTTGAAACTATCAGTGGTGTAAGGGTTGAAACTATCAGTGGTATAAGGGTTGAAACTATTAGTGGTATAAGGGTTGAAACTATTAGTGGTATAAGGGTTGAAACTATTAGTGGTATAAGGGTTGAAACTATTAGTGGAATAAGGATTGAAACTATTAGTGGTATAAGGGTTGAAACTATTAGTGTTATAAGGGTTGAAACTATTAGTGGTATAAGGGTTGAAACTATTAGTGGTATAAGGGTTGAAACTATCAGTGGTATGAGGGTTGAAACTATCAGTGGTATAAGGGTTGAAACTATTAGTGGTATAAGGGTTGAAACTATCAGTGGTATAAGGGTTGAAACTATCAGTGGTATAAGGGTTGAAACTATCAGTGGTATAAGGGTTGAAACTATCAGGGGTATAAGGGTTGAAACTATTAGTGGTATAAGGGTTGAAACTATCAGTGGTATGAGGGTTGAAACTATCAGTGGTATAAGGGTTGAAACTATCAGTGGTATAAGGGTTGTAACTATCAGTGGTATAAGGGTTGAAACTATTAGTGGTATAAGGGTTGAAACCATTAGTGGTATAATGGTTGAAACTATTAGTGGTATAAGGGTTGAAACTATCAGTTTTATAAGGGTTGAAACTATTAGTGGTATAAGGGTTGAAACTATCAGTGGTATAAGGGTTGAAACTATCAGTGGTATAAGGGTTGAAACTATCAGTGGAAAAATGTCAATTAAACATTTGCAATTAATAATAACCTCAATGAGCCACCGCTCACCCCTCCATACCAACCTCACCCCGCTTTATTCTCAGTTTAGCATTTGAAGCCCCCAGGAGTAGCAAATACAAGTTGGTAGTCAGATAAATGAACGCCCAAGATGGCAAAGATTAACCGACTGTTTTCAGATCAAATCCATCTACAGTCCAGACTTAACCAAAAACCATGATTCACCACTGACTGTTGAGGTTGTGAGATCATACATGTTAAATCCTGAACAATCAAATCATGAAATATTCGTTTCTCAGCCTCGCACACAATCTAGCAACCACTTCGATCGTTGCACGTTGCAAATTAGAAATAACATTGAAATAAGTTACCGGCAATTTGAAAATTGTTATTTATTAAACGTTGAATTCTCTTAAGGGAAATCACTCTTGATGGACCGGCGTCGCTTAGATGGTGAGATCACAACAATGACGCATTTACTCTTTCCTTCTTCTTCCTCCTGTTTTTATGTTTTATATGAGTGTAAGCATCTTGTGCAACAGGTCTATCTCAGTAGAAGTGAGAAAATGAGTCCATCAGTGCTATGTGGAGCTAATTCTGACCTATGAAGCGAATTATAGACAGTAAATAAATAATTGAAAACACAATTAGAAGCCTGAGAGATGGGATTTCTCAGACTTATTTTGAGAGTTTCCTGGACAGATAAAAAGACCAAAGAGGAAGTTCTCAAAGAGGCCAACATAAAAAGAGAGCCCGTGAAAACATCATAAAGAAAGAATCGACATTTTTCTGGCGTCTCATGAGAAGATGAAAGTTGGAATGCTTGGTTACACAACTGGTAAAATAGAGGGAAAGAGAGATCGCGGACGACAATGAGAGAATATATTATAAAGCTTGGCGGGGAGCCAGTAGTGGGGTGTAGCATGTACCCCATCAGGTATGGTGACAGCTTCACAAATCAAATCATGGAATATTTGTTTGATAAACTGTGGACAGGGAATTGTGGAAGGACATGATAGCCTACGAGGAGCCGCGATAGCTCAGTGGTTAGTGAACTGGACTACAAAGGACAAGGGGTAGGGTTCGATCCCAACCGACGGCTTTCGGGTTCACCCAGCCTTAAATGGGTACCGGATTTTTTTCTGGGAAAGTAAAGCAGCACGTGCGTAATACCGACCACATTACCTCAAAAATCATGTGCTGAAGGTCTGTAAAATATAGGGTCACTAACACCATATTTCCCTATACGCCACTTGGCGTGACGGGGGTACTTTACTTACTTTTTTTAATGATCGCCTACGCCAACAAGTATATCAAGATGATATATATATATTTTGTTCTTTTTAATTTATAGCACTTGTAGTAGAGGCAGTGACAGATTTACGATCATCCGTCTTTGGCAAAATATGAAGACAACTTCCGGTTCATGTAGCACTCTATTTACACTTATTTTCTGTGCATGGACGTGATTGTTAAGCTCAGGAGACAACTAATAATAAATTAATATTATTCTAGAGGAAAACTTCCGAGGCGATAATCAGCGAATCAATTCAGAGGAAGAGATATGTTTACAGCCCTCGGAAAAAATGACAAATAATCAACAACGGAAAGAAAGCAAAGAACAAAATATGGTCCTAGGGGGTTCGATCCTGCTTCGGACGACCATATACTGTTCTTTGTTTGTTTTTTCCTGTTGTTGATTATTTGTCATTTTTCCCCGAATGCTGTCAACATACCTCTTCCTCTGAATTGATCTGTTAAGCTCAGTTCCGGCCTTAAATTCTCCGTCAGAAGAGGGGCACGCTTGACAGGAGCCGTCCACGTGATTACTGATTGTTCCACCATTTGTAGCAGCGGGTTCTCTCAGCGTCGATTCGGCGGCTGCCGCGCCACTCGTCTGAAGCGTGCCTCTATAGTGATGCCACAGCGCTCTAATGAAGAGTTCTGAGCTGAAGATGTAGGTTATGTCAGTATTGATGACATCCTGGAGAAATCTTTGATGAGTTTCTTCTGTCCATGGGACAGTCGTCTAGACGTGTTGAGATCGTTGTTTGATAGGTTTCTTATTCGTCGTAATGAAAGATGTTTAGACGTTGTTGTTATGATGATTGTGGTATTGGTAGTGGTAGTAGTAGTAGTAGTAGTACAAGCAATAGTAGTAGTGGTAGTAGTAGTAGTAGTAGTACTAGCAATAGTAGTAGTGGTAGTAGTAGTAGTAGTAGTACTAGCAATAGTAGTAGTGGTAGTAGTAGTAGTAGTAGTACTAGCAATAGTAGTAGTGGTAGTAGTAGTAGTAGTAGTACTAGCAATAGTAGTAGTGGTAGTAGTAGTAGTAGTAGTACTAGCAATAGTAGTAGTGGTAGTAGTAGTAGTAGTAGTACTAGCAATAGTAGTAGTGGTAGTAGTAGTAGTAGTAGTACTAGCAATAGTAGTAGTGGTAGTAGTAGTAGTAGTAGTACTAGCAATAGTAGTAGTGGTAGTAATAGAGGTGGTAGTAGTAGTGGTAGTAGTAGTGTTAGTAGTAGAGGTAATAGTGTGTGGGGGTAGTAGTAATAGAAGTAACATTTGTAGTGGTGTCAGCTGTGGTAGTAGATGCAGTAGTAGTAATAGTAGTAGTAACAGTAGTATTGGCAGTAGTAGTAGTAACAGTGGTAGTGGTGGCAGCAGTGCTAATAGTAGTAGAAGTAACAGTAGTAGTGTTAGTGGTAGAAGTAGTAGTAATAGTAATAGTATCACGGGTTGCAGTAGATGTAACAGAAGTAGCATTAGCAGTATTAGTAGTGTTAGTAGTCGTACTAATAATAGTAGTGACGGCAGTAGTAATGATAGTAGTAGTGGCAGTAGCAGAAGAATCAGTAATAGTAATAGCAGTAGTAGTAGTAGCAGTATTAGTAATAGCGGTAGTAGTGGTTGCAGTAGTGGTAGGAGTAACAAGAATAGTAGTAGCAATAGTAGTGGTACTAACAGAAGTAGTTGTGTCCGTAGTGGTAGTAGTAGCAGTTGTAGTAGTAGTAAATGGAGCAGTAGTAACAGCAACAGTAACAGTAGTAGTGGTGGCAGTAATGGTAGTAGTAGCAGTAGTAGCAGTAGTAACAGCAACAGTAGTAGTGGTGGCAGTTGTGGTAGTAGTAGCAGTAGTAACAACAGTACTAGTGGTGGTGGCAGTAATGGTAGTGGTAGTAGTAGTAGTAGTAGTAGTAGTAACAGTAGTAGTGGTGGTGGCAGTAATGGTAGTAGTAGTAGTAGTAGTAGTAGTAGTAGCAGTAGTAACAGCAACAGTAGTAGTGGTGGCAGTTGTGGTAGTAGTAGCAGCAGTAGTAGTAGTAGTGGTAGTAGCAGTAGTTACAGCAACAGTAGTAGTGGTGGCAGTAATGGTAGTAGTAGTAGTAGTAGTAGTAGTAGTAGTGGTGGTAATAACAGTAGTAACAGTAGTAGTAGTAGTAGTGGTGGTGGTAATAACAGTAGTAACAGTAGTAGTAGTAGTAGTAGTGGTGGTGGTAATAACAGTAGTAACAGTAGTAGTAGTAGTAGTAGTAGTAGTAGTAGCAACAGAAGTATTTTCTACGGCAGTAGTGATAGTAGTAGTAGCAGTAGTGGTCACGGTGGAATGATAGTGGTAGTAACAATAGTAGCTGCGTCAATAATGATGACGGTTGTAGTGGTAGTAACAGTAGTAGTGGTAGTAACAGTAGTAATGGCGACAATAGTGGTAGTTGTAGTAACTTTAGTAGTGGCAATAATAGTAGTGGTAGTAGGGCCAAGGTGGAGTCTTGATAATAGTAACGACATCAACAGTAGTAGTAGTGATGTAGCAGTAGGAGTAGTGGTAGAAGAGGTGGTAGGAGTAATAATAGTAACAATAGCAATAGAAGCAGTTGTAGTAGAAGTTGTAGTAGAAGTTGTAGTAGGAGTAGTTGTTTTTGTTGTTGCTGCAGTAGTGGTAGTAATAATAGAGGTAGGAAGTGTTTACTGTATAGATTTGAGTATTGATAATAATGATAGTAGTGATGAAGAAGCGTATGGTGGTAATAGCAGTGGTGATGTTGTAGAAGGTAGTAGTGATAGTGATGATGTAGCGTGTGGTGGTAATAGCAGTGGTGATGTTGTAGAAGGTAGTAGTGGTAGTGATGATATCGCGTGTGTTGGTAATAGCAGTGGTGATGTTGTAGAAGGTAGTAGTAATAGCGATCCTGTAGTATGTGGTAGTGGTTATAAGTGTGTGGTAGTAGTGGTTGTGATGAAAAAGTGTGTTGTTGCAGTAGTAGTAAAAATATAGTGTGTGGTAGTAGTGGTAGTGGCGATGCAGTGTATAGTAGTGGCAGTAACGGTTAGTATGTTGTTGAGGTGGTAGTGGTGGTTTGTGTGGTAGCGCTGGTAGTGGCTGGTGTACAGTAGTGGTGACAGTGGTGATAATGGCAGGGGTGATGGTGTGTATTATAGTAGTGGCAGTTATGATACTGGAGGTTATAGTAGTATTAGTTATGATGTTGGAGGTTATAGTAGTGGTAGTTATGATATTGGAGGTTATAGTAGTGGTAGTTATGATACTGGAGGTTATAGTAGTATTAGTTATGATGTTGGAGGTTATAGTAGTGGTAGTTATGATATTGGAGGTTATAGTAGTGGTAGTTATGATATTGGAGGTTATAGTAGTGGTAGCTATGATGTTGGATGTTATAGTAGTGGCAGTTATGATATTGGAGTTTATAGTAGTGGTAGTTATGATGTTGGAGGTTATAGTAGTAGTAGTTATGATATTGGATGTTATAGTAGTGGTAGTTATGATATTGGATGTTATAGTAATGGTAGTTATGATGTTGGAGGTTATAGTAGTGGTAGTTATGATGTTGGAGGTTATAGTAGTGGTAGTTATGATATTGGATGTTATAGTAGTGGTAGTTATGATATTTGATGTTATAGTACTGGTAGTTATGAAGTTGGAGGTTAGAGTAGTGATAGTTATGATGTTAGGGGTTATAGTAGTGGTAGTTATGATGTTGGAGGTTATAGTAGTGGTAGTTATGAACTTGGAGGTTATAGTAGTGGTAGTTATGATGTTGGAGGTTATAGTAGTGGTAGTTATGGTGTTGGAGGTTATAGTAGTGGCAGTTATGATGTTGGAGGTTATAGTATTGGTAGTTATGATGTTGGAGGTTATAGTATTGGTAGTTATGATGTTGGAGGTTATAGTATTGGTAGTTATGATGTTGGAGGTTATAGTAGTGGTAGTTATGATGTTGGAGGTTATAGTAGTGGTAGTTATGGTGTTGGAGGTTATAGTATTGGTAGTTATGATGTTGGAGGTTATAGTATAGTATAGTATAGTATCTTGTATAAAGAACCATCATCACAGCAGTCGAAGTGTGTCCAGTACCTTACTGATGTTTTGTCCGATTGTACAAACATTTCAGCAGTCGAACTTCAAAACACCGGCGATTACCCCTCAACATTCATCATCATCAGGTTGTGTCGTAAGTAAAGTACCTCGTCACGCCAAGTGGCGTATAGGGAAATATGGTGTTGTGACCGTATATTTTACAGACCTTTAGCACATGATTTTTGGGGTAATGTGGTCAGTATTACGCCCGTGCTGCTTTACTTTCCCAGAAAAAAAATCCGGTACCCATTTACGGCTGGGTGAACCCGAAAGCCGTCGGTTGGGATCGAACCCTACCCCTTGTCCGTGGTAGTCCAGTTCACTAACCACTGAACTATCGCGGCTCCTAGGTTGTGTCGTAGTGCAGGAAAATATTAAAACTGCACTGGAATAGTTTACAGCAAAATAGGCCAATGTTAGAAGACCAAACAGTGTGGCCGGGTATACATATACGTATTCGACCGTGACACGAGGTCAGCAAATGGAGTGTCACAGGAATGTGTGGCGCAGAGAAAAGAAACGGTAAGATAGTGTGACATCATATGGGTGGCTAAGGAGTGGTCAGTATATCAAATATAGGAGACAGTTCGAGACTGGACACAGGCGGGAGAACAGACCAGACACGCAGAGGGGGATTCTATCAGCAACTCTGAGGTTCGAGGAAAATAGGAGATGTCAACAACGAATGTAGAAAGGACCAGCATAGATAGGTCAGATGTAGAAAGTACTAGTATAGCACACAGAGAGCATTAAATTAATCATTAGAGCAGCATATTTAGAGTCCTTAACAGGACTTGTGTGTGAACATTATTGATAGAACTAGTGTAGACGTTAGTAAGATAGCTATATAGAAAGTGTCATGCGTTCAAATTTCGAGGAGTGAATGATTCAAAGCGGTCATCCAGACCACCAAGTAGTATTGATTTATAGCGGTGTGACAATCGTATAAGTTATGTTCATGTGAAATGTGCCCATTGTACTGTCAAATAGTACATTAATAAATAGAAATTGTGTTTTGAACATCTCATGCATTTGTTGATTATCAGAACGAATAACATAGGTTTTACCAAAAGAACGAAAGACGCAGTAATGTGTTAAAGAAAGAACGAGACGGTCTATGAAAGTACGAAAGATTTAAGAGGGGGAGAGAGATACAGAGAGAGAGAGAAAAGGAGAGAGAGAAAAGCTATAAAAAAGATAGAAAGAGCAATATCGAATACAAGTTATAAGAAACACCATTTAAATATACAATGGACAATCACATTATTTACGATCGCATGCTTTTGCAGAAAGTTGCATTCATCACAGCCTGTCTGAAAGAATCTCTGTCTCTAGCTATATCTGCAACTTCTATTATTATGTTCAAGGTCTCCTAGATTTCTTAAAACCACCTTCTTCTTTGTCTGCCCCTGATGCGTTATCCAGGAACCATGCCTTCCATTATTATTCATTACAGCCCGTTATATCTTTTGACGTGGCCATAGTATTTTAATTTCCTCTGTAGAAAGGTGTTTAAAAGCCAGTTCTTTTTAATGATTAAATCTTTTAATAAGTCTTCATTGCTCTTTTTCATTATCCAAGGTAAATTAATGACTTTTTTCTATAGTATTTTGTTTCGAATTAATCGTTCTTCTTCCTTACTGTTTCTACATGCATTGGGCATCTTTTCCAGCAGCAGGCTGGAAGAACAATCTGACGACATGGAAGGCTGATGTCAAAAGAAACCAATGAAGACAAAAGCGACATCTCTTTGACAAAGCAAGAAAGGGATTGAGAAAATGTGCTAAATTCTATGTTCAGTTAATAAACAACTGCAGTTATCAACACAAAGGACGAGGATATCAAACTAGAGGCTCGGAACAAAATGCGTATTGTAAATGTTGACCCCACCTCACCCCCCTCCAAAAAAAAAATAATTAAAATAAGCAATGTTATCTTTATGCTGTGCTCTTATCAAATTTCCCACATTAAAAATGTAATGCTCATTCCTGGACAAGGCTCACGAAAACAAAAATCCAACAAATAATCAAACAAAAGCCCAATGAAAACTAAATTAGCTGGCCAGGCAACCTGCATCACATGATCAAACCGTCCAGTAATTTGGAGGCGAGGGCTAATCCCTCATGCCAGCAGCCTTTGTTTGCCTCGGCTAATCCCTCATCCGCTCGGGTTCCGTGTGCTGTTCACGGTCCCAGGGTGAGGTCGCGAGCAAACATTTATTTTTTCATCCTTTATTAATTCTCTACAGCTCTTATTTCGATTCTTTGTTCTTTTCTTGTTGTTTCTTATTCTTGTCTTGTACTTGTCTCGTTCCTGTTTTCTGTATTAGTCTTTTCATCATCATTTTCTACTTCTCAGTTTTATCCTTTTTTTTGTTCATCTTCTGCATTTCTTTTTCTACTCCCTTCCTTATTCCTCTTCTCTCTCTTTCTTCTTCATTATTGTTACTATTATCGCTGTTATTGTTCTCGTCTACAACCACCTCCTCACTCACTCGTTTCACTTTATATACTGACCGGAATTCTCGTCAATATAGCGGATAGGCGTCAGGAACTGTTAAAAGATGTGTCTGAATAGTGTTCCTTGTTGCAGTTTCCTCATATTCCAAGTCCGGCTCTGCTGCTGGAGCTACTGCGTTAAGTGCTCTGAACCCGCCGTGAATTGTGCATTTCATCCGTTTTGGTCGTTTTTCGATATTCCGCTTGCTTACGATGAATGATGACGGGGAACATATGTCTGTGTTCACTTTCTGTGCGGTTTCGCCTTATGTCTTTTGGCATGTGCTGAAACTGCTATGATGGGGACTGCAGCTACCTTTCTTTGTTCGGGAGATTAGATATTAATGATTCTACTGGCACGGGCGGTTGAGCAAAAATGTATTTTAATTCGTTTGCAGTGATACCGGGGCCTTCCATAACCATAACTCTTTCCTTCTATTTAGAAATAAACAGGCAACTCAAAGAGCTCTAGAAACAGAAGTGAGAAATAAACTAAAAACATAACGAAAGCAAGAAGAGACAAAACTAACCCTCAGAATAGAAGAAATTAATCTGTAACTAGATCACAGCTGCTGTCATATTTTTCGTTCTGAAATTTCTCTGTTAATTTTTCCTGACCACGATCATAACAAGGCAACGAAATGTGAAGCGGCTTGTCTTGGAGAGGGTTACAAGAATAAACCTTCGATACGCACGACCAGTGATGTACAGATCTGTAGAACTGGTGCATTCGTCTACAATCAGCACATTGTCATCATCAGGTACCATGGCCTCTGACGTAGGTGATCATGTCTCTCCACAACTTTTTATCACGACAGTTATTTATCTTTTCTGCTGTTAACTGTCTGCCAAGCCATTCTCTTAAGCTGTCTGGTATCTTTTCTTTTTGCTTCCCTCTATCTCTTCGTCCCTCAAACTTCCCAGTCGTCACAATATATTCCAGCTGTTCTCTTTTCATTACATGGGCAAAAAATAATGATTGTTTCTTCCTGATATTGGAAATTAGCTCTCTTTTTTCTTTGGCCTCTTTCAGAACGTCTTCATTACTCTTCTTAACGGTCCATGATATTCTGAACATTCTTCTGTAAAACCCCATTTCTACAGCCTCCATTGATTTTCTTGTCTTTAGTCCTATTTGTCCATGATTCACATCCATATGTTAAAACTGGCTCTACATAACAGTTAAGAGCTAAGAGCCATAGCTTAAATATATTATGATACAGAATATAGGTTTCCTGAATGTATTATCTTGTGTCACATTCAGTGTTTTTTAATTGAACCTCGAAACGATCTAAGAACACAATCTATTTACAAATGCGATCTTTAGTTCACAGTTTTACATTTGATAAGTTTGCCCAAACTGGTCAACTACAGGCGGTGACACAGTTACAGTTTCACGATGTCATGATGCTGTAATTAGAATATTTTCACGGACATCTCACGCAAGACACGTTCACATTAGATGTCAATGAAGCAGTTTTACGATAGGGACATGATAGATGATGATATGAAGGAGAAATATGATGGCATAGATGAGCATGAGTAGCGCCAGCTGGTTTGTTGATAAAATGACCATTTCTTCATCCGTCGATGCAGTTGAGAAAATAAGGCGAGAAAAATCTACAGTACTGGGTTAAACAAGCTATTAAAAGCAAAATAGAACACTGGCCACCTCGGAAATAAAATAAAATACTGTGGCCTAGTACGGTTAATTGTAATGTTTCACTTCGTGCCAGCGTCGGTTGTTAT
Source organism: Megaustenia siamemsis (assembly GCA_032433765.1). Classification (NCBI taxonomy): domain Eukaryota; kingdom Metazoa; phylum Mollusca; class Gastropoda; order Stylommatophora; family Ariophantidae; genus Megaustenia; species Megaustenia siamemsis. The sequence goes on along the minus strand of JAVIAB010000001.1, from coordinate 83,647,918 downwards.
AGGAAATCCATATATTGCATAGTGTAATGACACTGTCTTCTCAATGTCAAAATGTAAACATCGATAATTCATTATTACGACATCGCAAAAGTTGGTTTGATATTTTATCGTCATTTTGATTTTTTTTTTCTTTTTAGGGGAAATATCATAAGATTAAAATAAACATTAGAACAAGTAACAAGGGAGCTAAAGGAACATAACTCCAGAGAAACGAGACTATAATCATGAAGCAGTGGTATCAAGTTCGCTTGTCGCACGCAAGTTTGACACTAATGACTCTGAACATAAAAATGAAACTCATTGTTCACCTGTCATTATGAAATATCAGTTAAAGAGAAGATGTGTCATCAATATCCTTCAGCAACTAATATCAGTCTAACAACTGACGTGTTACAGCAACTAATATCAGTCTAACAACTGACATGTTACATTTGAGATGGCGTTAACTAAACTTCTCTGTCCTCAGTTTAGACTGAAGAAAACAAAATATACAATGAATATCTTTTAGTAAAAAAAGGGAATTTTTGAAATATCAGCACCGGCGTATTTTATACAGATCTTTCTCTGACATCTGTTAAGTGGACGGGAATGTGTTGTGTCGATAATTTACGGCAAGGCCGTGATATCTGAGCCTTTCGGCCCGACACATTCGGCTTGGATGAGCAGATTTGATTAATATTTTTTTCCCAAACAGCGGTCATTTTTTGTGACCTATTCTTTTCTATTTTCAACTGTCAAATGTGTTTTAACATACGTGAGTGCACACGAGACCTCGAGTTTTTCGCCGTTTGCCAAGAAGGCTAGACATCGGATCTAACAACTCAGAGACCAGGGGAGGGTAAAGCAGCAAAGTAACTACGGGAGGGTAAAGCAGCAAAGAAACCACGGGAGGGTAAATCCGCGAAGAAACCACGGGAGGGTAAATCCGCGAAGAAACCACGGGAGGGTAAATCCGCGAAGAAACCACGGGAGGGTAAATCCGCGAAGAAACCACGGGAGGGTAAATCCGCGAAGAAACCACGGGAGGGTAAAGCCGCGAAGAAACCATGGGAGGGTAAATCCGCGAAGAAACCACGGGAGGGTAAAGCCGCGAAGAAACCATGGGAGGGTAAATCCGCGAAGAAACCATGGGAGGGTAAATCCGCGAAGAAACCACGGGAGGGTAAATCCGCGAAGAAACCACGGGAGGGTAAATCCGCGAAGAAACCACGGGAGGGTAAATCCGCGAAGAAACCATGGGAGGGTAAATCCGCGAAGAAACCACGGGAGGGTAAATCCGCGAAGAAACCACGGGAGGGTAAAGCTATGAAGAAACCACGGGAGGGTAAAGCTATGAAGAAACCATGGGAGGGTAATGCCGTGAAGAAACCACGGGAGAGTAAATCCGCGAAGAAACCACGGGAGGGTAAATCCGCGAAGAAACCACGGGAGGGTAAATCCGCGAAGAAACCATGGGAGGGTAAAGCTATGAAGAAACCACGGGAGGGTAAAGCTATGAAGAAACCATGGGAGGGTAAAGCCGTGAAGAAACCACGGGAGGGTAAAGCTATGAAGAAACTACGGGAGGGTAAAGCTATGAAGAAACCATGGGAGGGTAAAGCCGTGAAGAAACCACGGGAGAGTAAATCCGCGAAGAAACCATGGGAGGACAAAGCCGCGAAGTAACCATGGGAGGGTAAAGCCGTGAAGAAACCACGGGAGGGTAAAGCTATGAAGAAACCATGGGAGGGTAAAGCTATGAAGAAACCATGGAGGGTAAAGCTATGAAGAAACCACGGGAGAGTAAATCCGCGAAGAAACCATGGGAGGACAAAGCCGCGAAGTAACCATGGGAGGGTAAAGCCGTGAAGAAACCACGGGAGGGTAAATCCGCGAAGAAACCATGGGAGGGCAAAGCCGCGAAGAAACAATGGGAGGGTAAATCCGCGAAGTAACCACGGGAGAGTAAATCCGCGAAGAAACCATGGGAGGGCAAAGCTATGAAGAAACCATGGGAGGGTAATGCCGTGAAGAAACCACGGGAGAGTAAATCCGCGAAGAAACCACGGGAGGGTAAATCCGCGAAGAAACCACGGGAGGGTAAATCCGCGAAGAAACCATGGGAGGGTAAAGCTATGAAGAAACCACGGGAGGGTAAAGCTATGAAGAAACCATGGGAGGGTAAAGCCGTGAAGAAACCACGGGAGGGTAAAGCTATGAAGAAACTACGGGAGGGTAAAGCTATGAAGAAACCATGGGAGGGTAAAGCCGTGAAGAAACCACGGGAGAGTAAATCCGCGAAGAAACCATGGGAGGACAAAGCCGCGAAGTAACCATGGGAGGGTAAAGCCGTGAAGAAACCACGGGAGGGTAAAGCTATGAAGAAACCATGGGAGGGTAAAGCTATGAAGAAACCATGGGAGGGTAAAGCTATGAAGAAACCACGGGAGAGTAAATCCGCGAAGAAACCATGGGAGGACAAAGCCGCGAAGTAACCATGGGAGGGTAAAGCCGTGAAGAAACCACGGGAGGGTAAATCCGCGAAGAAACCATGGGAGGGCAAAGCCGCGAAGAAACAATGGGAGGGTAAATCCGCGAAGTAACCACGGGAGAGTAAATCCGCGAAGAAACCATGGGAGGGCAAAGCCGCGAAGTAACCACGGGAGGGTAAAGCCGCCAAGAAACCACGAGTTCGATTTTTTTAAAACTTCTCACCGTCTATGGAGATCGAACCGGAGACCTTCTTGTCCAGTGTCCGAAGCCTTATATCTAGACTACCCAGTCCCCATTTTATACAGATGAAATAGCATTTTTCGAAAATAAATATATCAAATAACGAACAACGTTGAACACAAATATACCGAATAAAATACAGTACTCGGAGATAAACGAACCAAATAATACACAACTATAATTGAAAAAACATTTTGTAGCGACGTTAGCCAAAATAATAGACACATATAGTTGACGTAGCTTGTGAAGTGATAAACACGTAATAATGGACATATATAACTGAAATAGCATTTTATAAAATACAGCCCAAATAAGGTACGAATTTAGTTTAAAAAGTATTTGAACAGATTAACATCAAATAACAGACACACATAGCTCAAATAATATTTGAAGAGATTAACATCAAATACAGACACACATAGCTCAAATAATATTGGAAGAGATTAACATCAAATACAGACACACATAGCTCAAATAATATTTGAAGAGATTAACATCAAATACAGACACACATAGCTCAAATAATATTGGAAGAGATTAACATCAAATACAGACACACATAGGTCAAATAATATTGGAAGAGATTAACACCAAATACAGACACACATAGCTCAAATAATATTGGAAGAGATTAACATCAAATACAGACACACATAGCTCAAATAATATTGGAAGAGATTAACACCAAATACAGACACACATAGCTCAAATAATATTTGAAGAGATTAACATCAAATACAGACACACATAGCTCAAATAATATTTGAAGAGATTAACATCAAATAACAGACACATAGTTCAAATAGTATTTGTCGATTGTCTCTGTTCTCTGTACTATAGGTTTCAGCTTGTGACCAGACTGTACTAGAGTAATCTCCCTTTTGCTTATCAATGTAAGCAGTTTTTGACTTCCGTCTCCAAGATGGCGGATCTAGTACACGTCCTCTCGATCGTTGCAGAAAGTGCTTTCGGGGTCTGATTAATTTCGCTTCTCCGTTGCATTTTCCTGCGTTAAAGTCAAAATAATGATCTACTTATTACATCTGCGCTGCTAAAGCGAAGTCGTACGCCGGCAACAGTCTCTTTTTGACAAATCAAGTGTTGTGAATGTGACCTTCCACCGTCTAGACTTGTTCTGCGCTTTACGTTACATTAGTGCTGTTCATGACCGTTGTTGGAATTCCTTGACGCAAGTTATTTCCATGTTACTCATTAATGTGAAATGCTTCGTCAGCCCCAGTTTTATCTCTTTAGGGAATTTGCACTGTGTTTTGTTCGTCGTGTGCTGCATTCACTAGCGTAATCAAGAATCTAAAGGGCGCGTCATTGCCGTGAGTGCGACATTGTTATGTGTGCTACGTCATCGTAATGGCTCATCGTAAATCCCTAGAACGGCCTTACGCTGATCTTACGGTCTGTTGTTTGATGTGCGACGGGGATAATCTGACGACTAACTGTGTGTTTATATGTTCGGAATTAGAGTCAACAACGATGGCCTAACATCATCAAGCGCTATACATTTTTTACAATATGACGATCATCATTTTCAGAAGGACGTGAACTTCTGGTATATGGTGGATAGGCGGCAGGAACCATTGAAGGCTATGCATGAAAAGTGTTCCTTGTTGCAGTTTCCTCATATTCACAGTCCATAGGGGGCTTGTTGGTCTCGAGGCAAGACGCCGGCCTCGAGACAGAGAGGTTGTAGGTTCAAATCTCGGCTACACCGGTTGGGATTTTTATTTATGATTTCTCTCTGCGGCAATCACCCCTGGTCTCAGCAGCGAGACCCGGTTTGAAACGTCAGTTACTCATCGACGGAAAAAAACATGAGTACCTCCGAAGTTGGAGTTATCTGCCTGTTCGGCGAGGGACCCCTGTGCACACAAATGCCAGGGAAAAAAATGGATTAACATGCAAAATTCAGTTCCTAGTCTCTAGGGACTTCGTCAGAGACGAAAGCTGGCGAACGCAACAACAACAACAACAAACAGTATTTGAAGAGATTAACATCAAATAATAGACACATATAGTTCAAATAGTATTTGAAGAGATTAACATCAAATAATAGACACATATAGTTCAAATAGTATTTGAAGAGATTAATATCAAATAACAGACACATATAGTTCAAATAGTATTTGAAGAGATTAACATCAAATAATAGACACATATAGTTCAAATAGTATTTGAAGAGATTAACATCAAATAATAGACACATATAGTTCAAATAGTATTTGAAGAGATTAATATCAAATAACAGACACATATAGTTCAAATAGTATTTGAAAAGCTGTTGCTGTTAGGATCATCACTGCACATTAGATGAATCTATGGATGCTCCGATATCTCCATCGAGAAAGTCCCGGGTGAACCGTGAGCCATGTGCACGAACTCTGTAGCACGGGTTGGGATTCCCGCTGTGGGTAGGTTTTTGCTGACAATTTTACCTTAGCAGCCGCCATATTTACGATAAACTCTTCTGGATTTTAACTGTAAAGTGTTCTTTAACGTGCGAGAGTGCACATGGAGCCTCATGTTTATCGCCGTTACCCGAGAGAGCCAGACATCGGATCTCACTACCGAAGAGAACAGGGGAAAATAACTCCACCACGAAGAAAGTACGAATTCTCGTTTCCTGTTTGTTAACGTCACCGCTGCCTAGGGTGAGCTTTGGACGCGTGTCCATTCTGTCCTGAGCCCAACGTCGTACCTCTAGACTACCCAGCATATTCAATGAATGATTAAACAATAAATAAATAATGAAACCAAATTTATAAACAACAAACATGGCACGGAGCATTAATGTATGAGTGTAGAGAACAATATAAAATATTACATTTGAAAAGATAAACACCAAATAACAAATATAGTTTACATTTTTGCCCAGTGTATCAAGGGAAATAGATAAATAATAAATAGATATATTATATCTTACCATTCATTCAATTCCTGGATACTGCAGGTTTTCTTAAGGTAATTTACTAAACACAATTCAAACAAGACAAATGAAATTTTTTGAGGACATGTTAAAAGACACAGCAACCTACTAAAAGTAATCGTGTAATGGAAAATACAAGGTAAAAGAGGCAGACCAAGACTAATATGGACGAGTAACATTAAAAGATGGACAAGTCAGAATATGACAACCTGCACTATCAACGCAAGAGACAGAGCGGAATGGCGCTCCATGGTAGCTAACCTTCGATGCGGAGTCTGCACTCAATGATGTTGATGATGGTAGTTTTCTATGAAGCTGGGAATAAGGTTCGCATGCTCAAATTAGTCGCCATGCAGAGTTTATTATTTAAATCACACAGAGAAAGAAATATCTACACAGAACCGAGAACAGATCGACGTCCACCCGCTTGACCCAAGCAATTTTTTGTAAAAACGAAAGAAGCCAAAATATAAACTCTCAGTCTTGGAGTCAGTGCCGTCTCTGCAGATCGTGCTTTTCTTATCACTGTCAAGACATGCCATTCTTGAACTTTTAACTGCAGCGGCAAGGTTTTGTCATCTAGGATCCTGGGAGACAAACCCTAACTGGTAGTAACGCCACTGAGGCCCAAGACGCTGGACTAGTCTTAAACTGAGAACTATCAGCGACTCATAGTTGATTGTTGGCGTCATGATAAGGGAACTAGAACTGACTGAGATCTAATTTCAATTCCTATGTCGATACAGGAAACAGACTTCTTAGACTGATCAAGCGAGAAGTAACTAAAATAGAAGAAAAACTTGCTACTCGAATATTTAAAACTTACATCGGAAATGTTCGAGCAAAATAAATAAATCGCAGCTTGCTGTAAGAAGGAACGACATAACGGTTCTCACGTCTAATCAACAACCTAGAGCGGACGATCAAGAGAAGTAATCGTCGACAGAGTGCAACCAAACAACATGCGACGTCATTGTTATTGGTGTCTTGTCTAAGCGAGCTATTCTGATGTTGCAAAATTTGAGTATCGCTAAGTTTGACTGGCAAACTATATATATATATATATCTAATTATATAAATATATCGCCGTGTTTGACCTTTACTTCTGAGGTATACCTTACATGCGTATCTTTGACATTTCACTTTCAAAAGTGAAATCGATGCCAACGTTAAGATATAAGAGTACATGTATTTACTAAAACTATTTATCTGACTCAATCAGTTTTGCCGTCAAATTTTAACATTAGATCCTTGTCTGTGGACCTTCCAAAACTTCGCTAGGTCTCTGTTATCCATTTAAAAATGTGTCACTCAATCTTAGATATATTGTTTCTCTCTGTTTTCCATGGTTTTCTTATCTTCTACCGCGCATTTGGTAACACGTTTTCTGGTTCACACTCACTCGAAAGTATGTGTCATCAATCATTCCAGCGTATGTGGTATCAAACAGTCTAGAGTATGTGGCATCAATCACTCCAGAGTATTTGCCTTCAATCACTCTAAAATGTGACATCAATAACTTAAGAGTATGTGCCTTCATTCACTCTAGAGTATGTGATATCAATCACTCCAGAGTATGTGCTTTCAATCACTCTAGAGTATGTGGCGTCAATCACTCCAGAATATGTGCTTTCAATCACTCTAGAGTATGTGGCATCAATCACTCCAGAGTATGTGCCTTCAATCACTTTAAAGTATGTGACATCAATCACTCCAGAGTATGTGCTTTCAATCACTCTAGAGTATGTGACACCAATCACTCCAGAATATGTGCTTTCAATCACTCAAGAGTATGTGGCATAAATCACTCCAGAGTATGTGCTTTCAATCACTCCAGAGTATGTGTCTTCAATCACTCTAGAGCATTTGCCACCCAGAGTATTTGCCAAATCTGATGATCTGATTGCCTCTCGGCGCTATAAGACACTGATCTTTAGTGTCTCATATAACCAGCGGAATAGTGCACGACTTCCTTCTTGTTGTCCCCTTTGCTCTTCTACTTCCTGAAAGGCGTAGTAAAACCGAGACACATATCCAGCCTACTATCAACAAACGGCCATGGTCATTGACTGACTCTTCTCCGGATTCCCGCCATCTAAAACAGGTACCGAAGATTTTATTTTGAAATTAAATCGGTCAGGCGTAGTGCTGACCTCTTTATCATAAAATGTACAGATATATAGGACTTTTGGAATAATGGCGCCAACGTGAGTTGCCTCTTTAGTGTTGCAGTTCTTCTACCTTTCAGCTCCCTGTGAAGCATAGGTCTTCAACAAACACTTTCCAAACCGTTCTGTTTCTTGCCATTCTTTTAAGATCATTCCATGTCTTCCCCATCATCTTTATCTTTGCTTCCATCTGTCTTCTCCAAGAATTCCTAGTTTTATTGTTACACCCACGTGGGGACTGGACTCTAGAACAATAAGAAAGATAACGACCACCGAAATGAAATGTGTCAGAAGAATGACATAAAACAGCTTAAGGGACTGAGTAAGAAATACTGACCTGAGGAAGAAACTCGAAATTCAACCAGCCATCGAATACATAAAGAAACAACAGATACATTGGTTCGGCCACATAACAAAACAAAAAGAACTAAGAATGACTCAAAGAGCCATAAACAAACGCTACGAAAACGCCAGATTAAGAGGAAGACCGAAAAAGAGATGGATAAAGGGAATACTAGAGTCACTAGGAGGGATAACACCAGAAGAGGCCAACAGAAGAGCAAAGAATCGCAGATTGTATCTCCTCTCGACGCCAACGGCAACAGAGGAAGGATAGAAGTAGAAGAAGAAGAAGACAAAGAAAAAAACGCCCACGTGAGTCGCATCTTTAGTGTTGCAGTTGCTAATACTTTTATTGATGTCTTTTGTTTGGTGTTTGGTGCATTTTTAATACATTAAAACATTATTCGAGTGAACTGTAGCAGAGAAGCAAAAGTAAGTGCTTGTGTTCAGTGATGACATTGGACATTGCCATTCTATGCCAGTGTTTCTCAACCGGGGGCCATGGGAAGAAAACAAGGTAAGAAGGGGACCACAGTATCAAAAGACTGAGAAACGTTGGTCTATGCACCCGGGTGTGGCTTGGACGGAGTTCGACCTTGTTAATTCCAAAAGCAGCAAGGCACAATGGCTGCACATGTAGGGCTTTTTGCCTAGACCAGCATAGCCACTTAATCGTTCCGGTTGTTTTCTTTATTCTTCTTCTGCTGCGATCATGGCGTCATTCAAACTAGGACTCCAGACTCTCTTATGAAGGCAGCTGTCTGTTTCAGTGATTCGGTTGTCCTGTAGAGTTTCTCTCCTTAGGAGGTGGGTGTGGGCCACATTGACCTGGTGTCATGTTATCAAGGGTACAGTGGGATTGGCCGGCAGTTCCTATTTTAAGTTTGGTGGAACTAGTGGTTTCTTCTTCTGTTGTGGCCAGTGCGTAGACGAAGTATGATGACTTGATCCCTCCTTGATAGTTGGAGATATCCATCCCTCTCGTTATACTTTGGATTATCTTGTTTCCATTTTTTCATGATACTGGCCTTTGATGATGGATTTGGCTTTATCGTAGCTGACCAGATGGTTCTATTGTGGTATTTTCTCCCTCCCTCCTTAATTAGTTTCCGCGTTCGTTTCTTTGTATAGTGCTGTGTGATGGTCACTGTATGACCACTCTCTGGCAGTTATTGCACAATTGGTCTAGGGTTGTTCTCAGGTCATCTAGCTCACTGTTCCTGGTGGTTTTTAGAGCTGTTAGGACTGACAGTACGTCGATCAGTATCACCAATTTCTTGTGCACGTTATTTTTGTGTCGAATAGCCAGTTTTGCAGCATCGTGGACGAATTCAGCTTCTGCTTTATTGTTTGAGAATTTCCCAGGAGCTGCTGACTTGGTGATCTCATCCTGTTTATTCAGCCACACACAGAACACACTTCCTCCTCATTTCTGGTAGCGTTTGTAGCAGAGCCATACGTGTATATGTGAGACCATGAGTCCTGTGGGTTTTTGTCGTCCATGTGTTTTTCTGCTATATGCTTTCTCTTTGTGTTTGCTTGGGTTCTTTTTTCTCGGTACCTATTATGTCGCTTTGTTTGATTTTTGTGTATTTTTTCGATAAAACAGGAATGAGAAAGTGGCTGTGTATTCTTCTTTTCGATGAAAGACGTTTGGAATCCTCGCCTATGCAGTCGCTACGGGCAGGCACGGAGGTCGACCTTATTAACAGAATTTGTCAATGGCGCCAGCACTTTAGGGGATGTTGTGACACAAGGTGGAGAAATTATGAGGATTTCCTGACCGCACTGAATTTTTTTTTTTTTTGGGGGGGGGGGGGCCGCTGGGTAGTCTAGAGGTACGACGACAGCCTCAAGACAGGAAGGACCCAGGTTCAAAGCCCAACAGAAGTGATGATAATTTATAAAAAACATAAAAATTAATCCCTTGTCTCTTTGATGACGTTAACCTCCTCTGATCTCTTGGATAGTGAGACCCGACGCCTAGCCCTTTCGGATAACGGCAATAAACAGGAGGTTCCTTTAACGAGAAGGTCATAATATTTTATTCACTAATTAACAATACGTCTTCTAAAATTACATGTTTGGGCACTCATTGTCACTATGGAGGTCGTGCTCTATTCTGTTTGTTTTTCTGTGTTATCAAAAATAAGAGATCGAAATCTTTCTGGACATTGACCATATCGATTATGGAAAAATAGAGAAACGATAAAGACATTGACTCATTCATAACCAAATAAATAAGCCTTTTTCGCTGTTTTGTTTGGCTTGTGTCGATAAAAAATATCGAATTATTAGAAAAATAGTAGTCAAAATTGTGATCCCCTCATCACGCAATCTCCAAATATACACAACATTGGATTACATATTACTAGACATGAAAATTGTTTTGGCATCGATGTGTAAAAATATTTCAGCGTCAATAAATCGAATGTACCTTCAGATGTCATCGGAGAGGCGTACGAATGTGTAGTCCATGGTACGGGCCGTGGGTTACATTTAATGTGTGGAAAGTACCGAGAACAAATGGAATTTCTAGCAACATAGAAAAAAGTTATGAAAGACCGGGGATGCCAAATTAACTGCAATGTCATCACGTAAAGGTCTCTCTCTCTCTCTCTCTCTCTCTCTCTCTCTCTCTCTCTCTCTCTCTGCGATCATGACTCAATCAGAGTAGGATTCTAGACTCCCACATGAAGTCAGCTGTCAGGTTAAGTGTGTTGATCGCCCCCACAGACAGAACAACACATTTAGAGTCTGCCAGATCCACTTTGATTGAACACCCGTTAAAACGTTGCACTGTGTTCTGCCCCAGTGGCCCAGTGCATCCGATTTCAGCCAACATTTTATTCAGGTTTGCTTTCCTTAGCCTTTGATTGTCCCCAAAATTAAAGGTCTAAGTCGTTAATTATCTTCATTGCACATTGAACAACTGTCCACAGGTGTTTAGATCTTCTCCTCAGCGAATCTGCGAAAAAAGGTGAGAAATATAACGATGCTTGTCCACAAGTCTTAACTGTTCTCCCTGTAGCTCGCTTAGATTTAGACAAAATCCATCTACTCTTGAAGTTCCAGGAGTCGCACCATAGCTGCATATTCACCAACAATTTCTAAATCTTCATCTCGCCCTACTTATTTTAGAATGTTAGGGATAAACGATCTGTTCATCCTATGATGACACGATAACGTAGTAATAATGGATGTACCCACAGCGCTTGATTCACTGAAAAGACCGCAGCCAATTGGACGAATACCGTAGCACCGGCGCAGAATCCTTAAAGTGGAACCTTCACTTAGCATAGCTATCTATATGAGAAGACCTGAAGTCAGCCGTCGAACAAAGCCCACCGTGGTTACAGCTCTCAAAGCCATGCATTTTTACGCATAAAGGCTTGGCGAAAAAGTACGTATTCATATTGCCTGATAAACTGAAAAAAATACTACAGCCAGTGCACGAACTCCGTAGACACGGCGCAGAATCCTCACACGTGTCAGTCGCAATAGGCATACGTTCGAGGCTAAACCAAGGATACGACTACGTTGTCCCCCACGTGGAAGTCATCCTTGCCTTGACTGTTTTAGATTGGCTAATGAGACGGACAATATACTCTACTTGTTGACATTTACAGGAGTGTCGATGGGAGGGGAGGAGACAGTAGAAGAGCAGGGTCAGATGATTTAAGCGTCAATGTTTGGACTGGCTGCGGTGACTGGGTGGTCCAGATGTAAGATGTCGGCCTCTGGACAGGAAGATTCTGGGTTCGGATCCAAATACAGGCAGTATGAGTTTTTCACTTCGAAACCGTGGATTTTTCATTCTTTTACCCACCCCGGAATCTTGGTCCAAGGTCTGGCCCTCTCGGTTAACAACGAAGAACATGATGCCTCGTATGCACTCGCGCACGTTAAAGAACCCTTGGCAGTTAAATGTCGAAAATGTCAGATTAAGTAAACAGCGCTAAGCAAATCGACCTATGCCAAAGACTGATGCATCGTACCAAAGAGCGCAGAAATCGCAACTTTGTCGTAAACTAGCAATACAACACTGCCACTTAACACATGATATAAAAGAAGACTAATGCATGATTTCTAAGAGGACTGACTGTGGAGAGGAAGACACTTCCTAGCAGCAGGTCCAAATAAATGGGAGAGACTCATATGTGACTGCTTGCTCCAGGATCGGTGAACCAGAGCTAAACAGATCTCACACCACGTGACTCATGGATAAGACTAATTCAGGGGTGTGCAAGCGCTTATTTTCTGAGGACCACATCTAAGCCGAAGGCCGGATATCATCACCTAATGAAGCCATTATATATCAAAAAAACAAATTTGCATTCACAAGTGATCGTAATGTAAGAATCGTATCAATGATGGAGAGTGGAAGACAGAAGAGAGAGTGGGATGAAAAGGAGAGGGGTAAGACATAAGAAGTGGTTTGGGGGTGGGGGGGGGGAGTGGGAGTGAAAATTGAACAATATTTTTTTTTAATAGAAAGCTTACCGGTTAGGGTTTGTGCTACCGGTTATGTGTTACTTTTAATTAATTTATTTCAGCTCAAGGAATTAGAATGTACAGTATTTGTCAAATCAAGCGCAATGGCCGGACAAAATGGCTTTGCGGTCCCATCTTGGCCCTCGGGTGTAGGTTGCCCACCTATGTACTAATCATTCTGTCCCAATGATTGAGGACAGCCATGCAAGACAACCCGGTAGTAGTAAAGTATGGCATTTAGAACCGCAAATATATGTCTTTTAAGGACCAATATCCCTTATATAAATAGTCTACCCGACATCGAAGCATATTTTTTTTTCTATATGAGAGTCTACCCGCAGATTTTTTAAAAATATATATGAAAGTCTATCATGGCCGGTCGCGGTGACCTCTCGTTGACCTCTCGTCTTGTGATCTCTCGTCATGGCGAGGACTCATGGGGGACATTTTTGGGAATGGGGTGGGTGACAGCTCATGAAAGGAGGCAAGGGTGAAATCTGTCGTCGGGGTGACAACTTTGTACTTTCAAAACAAGCTTATAGTTATGCAAGGCAGCTTTTAATGTCTACCTAAAATTTCTTTGCATCTAATGATAACAACTTACTAAGTACTTGTCCGTAACACTTACACATGCCTAGGTATGTACACGAAGGCGCGTTAATGACTTTAGCAGTTGCCCGCCAAAGCGTAACCAACACCTACAGAAACACACGCGGGCCGCTTTAATGACTTTAACAGGTACCCCTATCAAAGACCCTGTTTCTCTGTGAAATTTTTCGCTTGAGTAACTTGAACCAGCCTAGTCGTCTACATGAGCTGCGCTAATGAGTTTAACACCTGAACGGCAGAAGGACATTAAAGGATAAATTTGAGCGCTTGCCCGTGAGACTGTCCGCTGGGGGGGGGGGGCGCTAATTTGTTTATCAGCTGTCTAATGTTGTGGCGTTGTTTTAGAGAGACGGTAAATTAATGGACTATGATATTCTTTAAGTGTGCAAATGTCAGAGGCGTAACTTTCATGAGTAGTAGTAGTATTTTATATTAGTGTGGTTTTGACAGGGGACATAAGTAGCTTTCTATAGTAGTAGAGTTGGGACTTGGCCTATACTAGAATTCCATCCTTTCCGCCATTGTAACTTGTAGTAGAAGTAGTTGTAGTTGTTGTTGTAGCAGCACTATTGGTAGTAGTAGTTGTTGTTGTAGTAGTTGTTGTTGTAGTACTAGTAATAGTTGTAATTATTGTAGTAGTAGTAGTAGTAGTTGTTGTTGTTGTAGTAGTAGTGGAAGTTGTAGAACTAGCATGACTTTCGTTTTATAGAGTTATGACAGAGGCGTAACTTTGATGAGTAGTGGAGTTATTAAAAGGAGTGTATTAGAATTTCATGGAAGTGATCGACTTTACATCTGATCCATCTAGTGACCACGGTCGTCTTCCTTCTTTTCTTCCTCCTATCCTATTGCTGTTGATAGCGGCCGAGTTAGTGTGCTTGAATGATGGAAGGACAACCTGAATGTCTACTCGATCAGGGGACTGATAATGTCATAGACCTGTTACTGTTGTATTCTACCTTCGCTATTTTTATACAGCATGTATGAACGGACTAAAATAAATTTAAAATTAAAACAATTTAAAACAAGTCAAATAAAACAAACAAATATGTTGCTTTTCTATATAATCTTTTATTCTTTATTATTATTTTTTTTATTTTCACAATAAAGCATAATTAATTTTAATACAACATCAACGTAGACAATGCATGTTACACATTCAAATATTTATAATTGAACAATGATGAATTAAATAGTAAAAAATATGAATACAAAACAACTGAAAAATTACACATATAACAACATAGCCATGTGTATAGGCTAAATATTTTTTTAAATGTCACTGTCCTACTGCACAATTTATTAATTTTAGTCGTCTGTGCTTCCTTGCTTTGTTGGAACTGTCTGAGTTAAATGTCTATCGAACACTTGTGCGTAGGAAGGTTGGGAACACAACCACCCTCCATTTTGACAAATCCTTGATCAAAGACGGCATAGGTAATTGGCGACTGTGTGGAAATTGAATCACTCGGGGCATCCATGTCTCTAGGATCTTTCGGTTGATGGCTACCCTTTATACGATGTATCAAGGGAGTGTGACCTGTCTATTTATAGTAACTAATGCAATACGTTACTGGACGTGTTGAGACATGTGCCGACAGCCGCCATATACGATGAGCACGCGAAGTTTGTTCCACGAAGCCGATGCATCCATGGCATCATCAACCGATAAATGATACGGTCGCTAATATGTTGTCTCGTTGAAAATGGCATGAGAATTCTGTTAATGCCCGCACAACGACACTTTAAAATTATATAATAAACGCAATATAGACCACATGTGTTGCTAAACAAATCTTGTAACACTCGCGGGTTGTAGACGAATGGAACATGTGAATTCCTCTCGATAAAGTTTAAAATATTAATGTGCCTGGGAGGTAAACCGTAGGAAACGAAAATCTCTCTTTGTCAAAGGCCGTTGTAAAAGAGGGCCACCCAGTGTTCACCTGGTTTGTGGGCAGGGTCGGTGTTTATGACAAAGGCTGCAGTCTTAGCTGGATCGTTGATGAGCGGTAAGCGGTTTCGTGGGAGGACACTAAGAAGGGAACAACGTCGAACGAAAACATCCGATGTCAAGAGGCTGTTAATATACCCCGTTTCATTTTCTCAAACAGCATTGTCTGTTAAAACCTGTCGTGTCTTGGACACCTCGAGTACTGAATCCAATACGGCGTAGACAATAACTTGTAGAGGAGTTGCTGTGGGAGCGGCGAACTTGAGCTCATCGACAAGGGTCCGCTTGTGGCTAGCTCAAATTGGAATCCGTCTAGCAGGCATTGCGAAGAATTTCACAGAGAAACAGGGTCTTTGATAGGGGTACCTGTTAAAGTCATTAATGCGGCCCGCGTGTGTTTCTGTAGGTGTTGGTTACGCTTTGGCGGACAACTGCTAAAGTCATTAACGCGCCTTCGTGTACATACCTAGGCATGTGTAAGTGTTACGGACAAGTAATTAGTAAGTTGTTATCATTAGATGCAAAGAAATTTTAGGTAGACATTAAAAGTTGCCTTGCATAACTATAAGCTTATTTTGAAAGTAGAAAGTTGTCACCCCGACGACAGATTTCACCCTTGCCCCCTTTCATGAGCTGTCACCCACCCCATTCCCCAAAAATGTCCCCCATGAGTCCTCGCCACGACGAGAGATCACAAGACGAGAGGTCAACGAGAGGTCACCACGACCGGCCATGATAGACTTTCATATAGAGAAACAAAAATCTGCGGTTAGTCTCTCATACAGAAAAAAAATTTTGCCTCGATGTCGGGTAGACTATTTATATAAGGAATTTAGCGCCTTAAATTTAACTTTTGCTTGTTCTATATGCCATACTTCACTACTCCCGGTTAGAAAAAAAATACTTGCCGGGAATGTATGTGTTACATTGAAATGAAAAAATATTACAGCATGCTGTAAAATACAACACAACGCAACTATGTCCATTTAACGTCACTTTAAATGTAGACAATGATGGGGAGTTGTCGCCGGGTGGACCAAACAGCAGAGATAAGTTCGGGTGTAGTAAAGGGGGTGGAGATATATAGTCAGCCAATTTTACAGTCATAGTTGAGAGAGAGAGAGAGAGAGAGAGAGAGAGAGAGAGAGCAAGAAAGAACTGTCAAACAGGGAAAGGTAATAGTCAAATATAATTTTTTTTTATTACAAATTCTTTCCGCACCTCGCTAGACGTATGACGAATATGGTGGTAGTGACCATATTTTACTATAACCGCGACACATATTTGAGTGGTGTGGTCGATATCACGCCCGGCCGCCTTTGCATCCCAGAAAAATATCTTGTACCTATTTCTAGAGGTTCGATAAACCACGAAGCCTTGACCACCAGAAAAAATACGCCACTTCCGAGAATCGAGTCCAAACCCTTTCGATCAGGAAGCGAGCACACTACACCATTCAGCCTCCGAGGCTCCAAGAGTCCAAATATCCATTCAAATTTAGCATCAGTATTTGAAAAGAGAAAAAGAGAAGGAGAGAGAGGGTGGAGAGAGAAAGAGAAAACCGTACGGAAAGATGTTAGGGGAAGATACCTATAACTCTAGATTTTAGTTTCAGTGTTTGAAGAGAGAGAGATCGAGAGAGAGAGAGAGAGAGAGAGAGAGAGAGAGAAGTTATTGGTAGGAGAGATATGAGACATGGTCTGATAGTTTTAGCGGTAATGTTTGTAAATATAGATGGAAAGTTGTCAAGG
The DNA here is from genome assembly GCA_032433765.1 of Megaustenia siamemsis. NCBI lineage: Eukaryota > Metazoa > Mollusca > Gastropoda > Stylommatophora > Ariophantidae > Megaustenia > Megaustenia siamemsis. The sequence continues at coordinate 83,630,947 of JAVIAB010000001.1, read as the reverse complement.
AAGTGGGAGAGTACACTGATACGATCATCATGTTTGGAACTGCTGAACTTGGTATGATGTTGTGGATGACTAGAATGATGATGATGGTGTGGACGATGATGACGGCAACTATTGCATAGCTATTGACAAACTCTCCGAATTTGGCCTACAATTGCTGATGTAATACACGCTACCCTTCATGTAACACACACCTCATATAACACACGGTTCCCCTTATGTAACACACGGTTCCCCTCATGTAACACACTGTTCCCATATATAACACACGGTTACCCTTACATAACACACCTTTACCCTCATGTAACACACGGTTGCCCTCCTATAACACACGGTTGCGGGCATATAGAAAACGGTTACCCTCACATAACACACGGTTCCCCTCTTTTATAACACACGGTTACCTTCACATAACATACGGTTTCCCTCATGTAACACGCGGTTCCCATCATGTAACACGCGGTTCCCATCATGTAACACGCTCTTCCTCTCATGTAACACACAGTTACCCTCACATAACACACGGTTCCCATCATGTAACACACTCTTCCCCTTACATAACACACAGGTTCGCCTCACATAACACACGGTTCCCCTCATGTAACACACGGTTCCCCTCATGTAACACACAGTTACCCTCACATAACACACGGTTTCCCTCACATAACACACGGTTCTCCTCAGTAACACAGAGTTTCTCTCATGTAAGACACAGTTACCCTCACATAACACACGGTTCCCATCATGTAACACACGGTTCTCCTCATGTAACACACGGTTCCCCTCATGTAACACACGGGTCTCCTCATGTAACACACGATTCCCCTCCAGTAACACACGGTTCCTCTCATGTAACACACGGTTCTTCAAACCACCTCTGTTAACTGGAATCTCAAACGCCACCGTTTCAACTTAGAAATAGCCCGGATTGACTTGACATTCTGAAATAAAGAATTAACAGGGAGGGCGTGACTATGTGACATGGCATACATGACAATGATCGTGCTCTGATTATTATCACTTGTCATCTAAATGTCCGGTACAGAGAACACAAACCTAATAAACGCATTATAGGGCTTCGTGTGTGTCAAGTGCCCACATGCAAGGTGTCGTGTTGAGTGGTGACAACTGCAGATCGTTTCAATGAGGAGCTTTGTTGTCGTTTCATGTTGTTGTTTTCTCTTGTTGAGACTGTTATTGCTTGCATCAAAAGTTCAGTCTGCGCTGCAGCTGACTAGCGGTCACTAATAGTGATGTGTTGATAAAAACTCTAATATTGCTGTGTTGATGATAAAAACTCTAATATTGATGTGTTGATGATAAAAACTCTAATATTGATGTGTTGATGATAAATACTCTAATATTGATGTGTTGATGATGAAAACTCTAATATTGATGTGTTGATGATAAAAACTCTAATATTGATTTGTTGATGATAAAAACTCAAATAATGAAGTGTTGATGATAAGAACTCAAATAATGATGTGTTGATGATAAAAACTCTAATACTGATGTGTTGCTCATAAAAACTGTAATATTGCTGTGTTGCTGATAAAAACTCTAATACTGATGTGTTGCTCATAAAAACTCTAATATTGCTGTGTTGCTGATAAAAACTCTGATACTGATGTGTTGTTGATAACAACTCTAAAATTGTTGTGTTGCTGATAAAAACTTTAAAATCGATGTGTTGCTGATAAAAACTCTAATATTGCTGTTTTGCTGATGAAAGCTCTAACATTGCTGTGTTGGTGATAACAATCCAATATTGACGTGTTGCTGATAAGAACTCCAGCATTCCTGTTTTGCTGATGAAAATTCTAACATTGCTGTGACGGTGATGAAAGTTCTAACATTGCTGTGTTGGTGATGAAAGTTCTAACATTGCTGTGTTGGTGATGAAAGTTCTAACATTGCTATGTTGGTGATGAAAGCTCTAACATTGCTGTGTTGGTGATGAAAGTTCTAACATTACTGTGTTGGTGATGTAAGCTCTAACATTACTGTGTTGGTGATGAAAGCTCTAACATTGCTGTGTTGGTGATGAAAGTTCTAACATTGCTGTGTTGGTGATGAAAGTTCTAACATTGCTGTGTTGGTGATGAAAGCTCTAACATTGCTGTGTTGGTGATGAAAACTCTAACATTGCTGTGTTGGTGATGAAAGTTCTAACATTGCTGTGTTGGTGATGAAAGTTCTAACATTGCTGTGTTGGTGATGAAAACTCTAACATTGCTATGTTGGTGATGAAAGCTCTAACATTGCTGTGTTGGTGATGAAAGTTCTAACATTGCTGTGTTGGTGATGAAAGTTCTAACATTACTGTGTTGGTGATGAAAGTTCTAACATTGCTGTGTTGGTGATGAAAGTTCTAACATTGCTGTGTTGGTGATGAAAACTATAACATTGCTGTGTTGGTGATGAAAGCTCTAACATTGCTGTGTTGGTGATGAAAGCTCTAACATTGCTGTGTTGGTGATGAAAGTTCTAACATTGCTGTGTTGGTGATGAAAGCTCTAACATTGCTGTGTTGGTGATGAAAGCTCTAACATTGCTGTGTTGGTGATGAAAGCTCTAACATTGCTGTGTTGGTGATGAAAGTTCTAACATTGCTGTGTTGGTGATGAAAGTTCTAACATTGCTGTGTTGGTGATGAAAGCTCTAACATTGCTGTGTTGGTGATGAAAGTTCTAACATTGCTGTGTTGGTGATGAAAGCTCTAACATTGCTGTGTTGGTGATGAAAACTCTAACATTGCTGTGTTGGTGATGAAAGCTCTAACATTGCTGTGTTGCTTGTAAAGACTCTAGTATAGCGGTGTCGCTGATACATATTGTAATGTTTCTGTGCTTCTGATAAAAACTCGAATATTGCCGCGTTCTGAGACTCAGAATTGTTATTTCACCCCGGACAGAAAAAGCCCTTCTGTCTACCGGAGGTTTCGAACACTTCGGCTTTTCAGCCAGCAGAAAAGTGGTTTTAGCGGCACGGCCACGCGCACCAGACTGCTTTTATTTTATTTGTAATATTAGCATTGCTAGTAAAGAAAAAGTAAGCAAAGAGCCCCCGTCACGCCACGTGGCGTATAAGATATATTGTGTTAGTGGCCATACATTTTACAGACATTCAGAACATAACTTTTGGAGTAATGTGGTGGGTATTAGGCCCGTGCTGCTTTGCTTTCCTAGAAAAAAAATCCGATACCCATATAAGGCTGGGTGAACCCAGAAGCCGTCGGTTGGGATCGAACCCTACCTCTTGTCCTTTGTAGTCCAGTTCACTAACCACTGAGCTATCGCCGCTCCCTGACATTGCTAGTGATACATTTTAAAAGTTAACACAACTTCAGATCTATTGTTAATGTTAGTACAACCACGACTGTACTATTAATGCCAACATTTGCATTAGCGATTCGACTGTCAATTTCTTTATTGGGATTATTATTATAGCTGGGAGCTGCGATAGCTCAGTGATTCGTGAACTGGGCTACAAAGGACAGGAGGTCGGGTTCCATCCTGATTGACGGCTTCCAGGTTCACCAAGCCTTATTTGGGTACCGGATTTTTTTCTAGGAAAGTAAAGCGGCACGGGCGTAATACCAACCACATTAACCCAAATCATGTGCTGAAGGTCTGTAAAAATGATGGTCACTAACATCTTATTCCCTATACGCCACGTGGCATGACGGGGCATTTTACTTTATTTCGTGATTAGAGCTATTGCAAAGACTTATTACTTTTGCTACTAATGAATACAGACAATTCTTCATGTTAACACTACTGGCACCGTATTTTTAAAGTAGCTTGACTACTTCTTTAATTAAAAATAATGTTAACATTATTTTTACTACTGGAAGTGTAATATTATTACTAGTTCTAAAACTACTGTACTATAAGCGTTTATATTTGCACTTATAACGCTACCACACCAACTGTAGCCACTAGATTGCGACCACATAAGCTGAGCTTCGCATCAACTAGCTCTATGGATCGTATACTCAATACCTCTCTATAGCAATGTCAAGCTTCAAAAACCGTTGACAGATTACCGATTTACAAACTTACAACAGACTACAGGGTTATTGAGTTAATTGCGAGTCATCATCATTGCCCTCCGAACACGTCCATAGGTGCTCAGATCCCCTCCTCAGCAAGTCCCTCAGTGTCCAGCGACTGACGACTCCAGTTCTGTGTTGGTTGATAAGTCTTCTTACACGCCCACTAAGTTTTTCGTTTCTGGCTGTGCCCATCTTAACTCCCATCTATTTTTTCCAAAGGAGTGACGTGGACTCATGGTTGTCGAAGACCTGGGCCCTTTCTGCATCTCGGAGGGCACTGATGATGTCTGCCCGATCCATTGGTTGATCGTCTTTAACAACACCGCAGCTAGGAAACCGGTCCGCTCTTATATTTCCCCGTACTCCCGACATGTCCAGCGACGTAGACAAAGATGACCTTACGTATTTTCGACATCTGCAATGATTCTCCCCATTGCTAGCGTACAGAGCCCGCCTCCACTTTTTTTCAACCGAGAAAGAACTCCCAAGTAATTCACGTAGACAACAGGGTGAAACGGGGGAAATGAAAATAATTCTATGGTCATGTCAAAAATACACAGCGGGATAGAAAGAACAACAATGGAAAGTATGGTTCCTGGGCGAACACATCAGTGGCAGACAAAGAAGAAGGTTTCAAGACATCAGTAAGACATTGAACATGACAACAAAACTAGTGGCAGATCTGGCTGGAGATAGAGATTCTTTCAGACAGGCTGTGGTAAATGCAACGTTCTGTAGCAGCCCTGGCTGGAGACAGAGATTCTTTCAAATGGGCTATAATGAATGCAAGGTTCTGTGTGAAATCTGGCTGGAGACAGAGATTCTTTCAGGCGGTCGGTAGTGAATGCAGCCTTCGGCATAGGACGTGCGACCAGATTATGACCTGGGTAAATGTAGGAAGTGCTACTTTTGGGAGACTCGGAACTAAATTCTGAGACTGTCTTGGCTTCAAACCACATTAGAGATGTACGCTGCCTAATCTATTACATGCATGCGAAATATGGACTGTCGTCATACCAGGATGCAGAAGAGCTTCAATACGAACTGTCTAATGAAACTGCGGAAGATATGATGGTAGGATATCATCGGCGGATATTCAGGGAAATTAACGTAGACCACTACTCTTCTCATATGTTATCACACAAATAACACAATAACACAATAACACAATAACACAATAACACAATAACACAATAACACAATAACACAATAACACAATAACACAATAACACAATAACACAATAACACAATAACACAATAACACAATAACACAATAACACAATAACACAATAACACAATAACACAATAACACAATAACACAATAACACAATAACACAATAACACAATAACACAATAACACAATAACACAAATAACACAATAACACAATAACACAATAACACAATAACACAATAACACAATAACACAATAACACAATAACACAATAACACAATAACACAATAACACAATAACACAATAACACTGCAGCTCAGTGAGTTTAATATCAATGTACAAACAGCCACCGTATTCCCTAGTATAGCCGTGATATATCTCAAATAATGTGAGCCGTTGCTAATAAAAAGGCTTCAATATCTATGAAGATCAAACCTACTGCAATACAACATCTTGTCGACTTTCCAATGTTTATGAGAACTAGATAGGCCATTTCAGCAATGATGTCCCTAGTTGCCATGACAATAGTAGCTTAACTAATAGGATGGCTTTTCCTCTCTTTATTGTAACGTACAGAGGTATAGACCGACAGGAGGACACAATTACTAATACCTCCTTAAACCACTGCTATGCATCGTTATGTATAAACAACTTTAAATAAAACTGTAAAAAATGAGAATTAGCACCAAAACTATGTTTTTTTTTCATAACTCAAATGCAAATAACTAAAATATTAGAATGTGATTATTGTAACTTATGGCAATAATTGAAGAAACGATTTTGCATAGCGTAAATTGCAGTAATGTTTATATCACCAAATTATCAGGTTAGAGGTCAACCTAAACGGTAGGTCTCACATTCTGACCTCCTAATGCTTCGAACCTCCCGCCGATGTAGGACATGGTACCAGAGACAGAAGTGATGACCAAGATCGACATAACAAGAAACATGGTACCAGAGACAGGAGTGGTGACCAAGATCGACATAACAAGAGACATGGTACCAGAGACAGAAGTGATGACCAAGATTGACATAACAAGAAACATGGTACCAGAGACAGAAGTGATGACCAAGATTGACATAACAAGAGACATGGTACCAGAGACAGAAGTGATGACCAAGATTGACATAACAAGAGACATGGTACCAGAGACAGAAGTGATGACCAAGATCGACATAACAAGAAACATGGTACCAGAGACAGGAGTGGTGACCAAGATCGACATAACAAGAGACATGGTACCAGAGACAGAAGTGGTGACCAAGATCGACATAACAAGAGACATGGTACCAGAGACAGAAGTGGTGACCAAGATTGACATAACAAGAAACATGGTACCAGAGACAGGAGTGGTGACCAAGATTGACATAACAAGAGACATGGTACCAGAGACAGGAGTGATGACCAAGATCGACATAACAAGAGACATGGTACCAGAGACAGAAGTGATGACCAAGATCGACATAACAAGAGACATGGTACCAGAGACAGAAGTGGTGACCAAGATTGACATAACAAGAGACATGGTACCAGAGACAGAAGTGGTGACCAAGATCGACATAACAAGAGACATGGTACCAGAGACAGAAGTGATGACCAAGATCGACATAACAAGAGACATGGTACCAGAGACAGGAGTGATGACCAAGATCGACATAACAAGAGACATGGTACCAGAGACAGAAGTGGTGACCAAGATCGACATAACAAGAGACATGGTACCAGAGACAGAAGTGATGACCAAGATCGACATAACAAGAGACATGGTACCAGAGACAGAAGTGATGACCAAGATCGACATAACAAGAGACATGGTACCAGAGACAGAAGTGGTGACCAAGATTGACATAACAAGAGACATGGTACCAGAGACAGAAGTGGTGACCAAGATCGACATAACAAGAGACATGGTACCAGAGACAGGAGTGGTGACCAAGATCGACATAACAAGAGACATGGTACCAGAGACAGAAGTGATGACCAAGATCGACATAACAAGAGACATGGTACCAGAGACAGAAGTGGTGACCAAGATCGACATAACAAGAGACATGGTACCAGAGACAGAAGTGGTGACCAAGATCGACATAACAAGAGACTTAATACTGACCCTCTCGTTGTTATCATGAATATCTGGGTATTTAACAACCATGATGATATCACGTGTACCATGTTGAGATGAGGATGGATTCTGAGTGCGTGACTGCAGCTCTGAGGTGATAGACATGGACTCTGAGGAATGTTCCAAAATGGATGCTAGCGAAATTAGTGATAAGCACTCATAGAGACTGTTTCAGGGACTGGTGTGAATATACCGTCCTGGGTATGTAGAAGTTCGTGATAATAGCACCAGTAAAGGGGGACAATTAGCATTTGGTGAAGAGGTGAGGAGGTGAAGGACACTATAGAAGCAGTTGAAAGACCTGCATTTTGATGGTGACTTCGCATTGCGAGCAGTCTCGTCAAATTTATAAACAAGCTATAGGCACTAAGTAAGGAGCCGCGATAGCTCAGTTGTTAGTGAACTGGACTACGAATGACTAGAGTCCAGGTTCGATCCTGATCGACGGCCTTCGGGTTCACACAGCCTTAAATGGGTACCGGATTTTGTCTGGGAAAGTAAAGCGGCACGGGTTTAATACCGACCACATTACCATAAAAATCATGTGCCGAAAGTCTGTAAAAGTTATGGTCACTAACACCATATTCCCTATACGCCACTTGGCGTGACATGTCACTAACACCATATTCCCTATACGCCACTTGGCGTGACATGTCACTAACACCATATTCCCTATACGCCACTTGGCGTGACATGTCACTAACACCATATTCCCTATACGCCACTTGGCGTGACATGTCACTAACACCATATTCCCTATACGCCACTTGGCGTGACGGAACTCTTTACTTTTACTTATAGGCACTAAGTGCAAAATAATTTCTTTAAAACAACGAAAAGGACACGTAACAAATGATGCTGAAATATATTTTATTTTTTTTTTTTTTACTGCAGAAGCGCAAATCGATAAAGTGAATCAAACATAAAAACAATCTTATTATTTGGCTGGGAACGTGGATGCTGAATAATTTAACCAAACAAAAAGATGTGGATATATGTAAACGACTCTCTGAGGAACATTCTGAAAATGGGACGGCATGACAGGATTATGAAAATGATAGTATACAGGAAATAACAAAAGAAATGTCAGTCCTGCAGCAGGTTATTTAAAGTGAAGATTGATTGGATATATTTTAGGAAAGTTTCTCTTCCGGGAACAATGGCCGCCATTGCTGTAGGCGTCTTTAGAGCGCCAATACTAAAACTGATATTTTTTTTTTTGTGGTTAATTTTTGACATGTTTATGTTTTTCTTTCGATTTATTCCCATTGAACTGTAGTGACTGTGGGCACTCTCTTTTCGGTAATGTTGTTTGTAATTGTCGCCCATGTAGTCGACATGGCTCGCACTGAGTTCGACCTTGCTAATGCCAATGGACAATGCAAGATCAAAATGGCTGCTTGTCGTCTTCTTTTTGCAGAAAGACTAACGCAGTCGCTTAAACCGTTTTCCTTGTTTTGTTTAATTTATATGAGTGTTTTAAATGTGTGTTTTAAATGTGTATTTTCGTGGAAACTGGAGTTAAGAAGTGACTGTGCACTCTCTATTCGATGGAAGTTTAGAATCTTCGCCTGTGCACTGACTAGGGCTGCACGGCAGTCTACCTTGTCAACAGAATTTAGCAAACGCGCTTTGGCGAGAGTTGTGACATGAGCGGATATGGGAAATTCTCGGCTACAGTGAAACTGATTCCGTGAGCAGAACAGAAGATTTATTGAATACACTTGAAGAAAACCTTGCCACCGCGGCTAGAGAGGATATGTCATGAATCCCACAGAAAATGAAGAAGGAGGGAAAGTCTATAAATTCAAGGCGAAGAGAAGTCCTGAAAGCTCTCAAAGACATTTGTTTTGACTGGAAAGAAAATAAAAATGCCCAGGAACAAAATGGATGACTGACCTTGTCCGGGTTCCTGATCAACAACCTATGTGCGATGGGAACATGGAGAGCTTTGATTGATTGATCATAAAAAAAAAAAAAGTAAAGTACCCCCGTCATGCCAAGAAGTGGCGTATAGGGAATATGGTGTTAGTGACCAGATATTTTACAGACCTTCAGCACATGATTTTTGGGGTAATGTGGTCGGTATTACGCCCGTGCCGCTTTACTTTCATAGAAAAAAAAAATCCGGTACCCATTTAAGACTGGGTGAACTCGGAAGCCGTCGGTTGGGATCGAACCCTACCTCTTGTCCTTTGTAGTCCAGTTCACTAACCACTGAGCTATCGCGGCTTTGATTGATTGATACGTACTGTTAATGTATAACAGAACTAGTAATATTAACTGGAGGCGTCAGTCGCTGAACACTGCAGGACTAGCTGAGGAGGGGGCCTGAGCACCTATAGACATGTTCGGAGTGTAGCGATGATGACCCGCAAATATCTCAATAGTAATATTAACGTTAGCAAACCTTTACCTGTACAGCTTTATGGTTAGTTTAACACAGTCAAATCAATGAACAATGAAAGATACGACACGTAACAGACGGTGGGAATAGATAATAAACACGCTTAGAAAGCAGAGGTTGATATTTAGAGGAGAGAGCGCAGGCCACGACTTCTCTAATATTTTATTACAAAATATAACACAATCACATTCCAGCTTATTGAGTTAAATGTCAGTGCACAACCAGCCAGCGTATTCCCTAGTATAGTCGTGATATAGTTCATATAATTCAAGCCGTTACTTATATGGCTTCAATGTCTATTGAGGTCAAAACTACTACAACCGTACAACATCTATTAACCTTGTAATGTGTATGAGAATTAGGGAAGCCATTTCTACAATCTTAAATTAAAATGTTAATGCCATGAAAAATATACTAACAACAAAACAAATAACAGTAGGGCTGAAACTAAGAATAGCAAAATGTTATATCTCAATATTTCTGTATGGTGCAGAAACATGGACATTATACCAGAAAACAGAACAGAAAATTTAAGCTTTTGAAATGTGGATTTACAGAAGAATAGGTAGAATTGGATGGAAAGAAAAGAAAACAAACGATTAAGTTTTAAAACAACTAAAAATAAAAAGAGAACTATTAAATACAATTAAGACAAGACAACTGACATTTTTAGGGCACGTTAAAAGGCAGAACAGCCTACTAAACGTAATATTGGAAAGGAAATTACAAGGTAAAAGAGGCAGAGGTAGACCAAGACTAACATGGACGAGTAACATCAAAAGATGGACAAGTCAATCTATGACAACCTGCACCATCAAAGCAAGAAACAGAGTGGAATGGCGATCCATGTTGCCAACCTTCGTTGCGGAGACGGCACTCGATGATGATGATGATGATGATGATGATTTCTACAATCAACTCTTCGTTGCCATGATAACAGAAGAACGATTAATAAGATGACGTTCTATCCATTTATTGAAACATATAGAAGTAGTGCCATTAGGAGGTGACCTTATCTAGAACCTCATTAAGATCACTACGCTGCGTCTTTAAGTAGAAAACTTGAACAAAGCTGTTAGAGACATTCATTAGCAGCAAAGCCATGTTTTGTTTTTTATCACAACTTCTAATGCAATCAACAAAGATATTATGCTGTAATTATAATTATGTTAATTCATAGCAATAATTGAAGGGACTATTTATAACACAAACTTCTGTAAGGTCGCACATTTTCAGGTTAAAGGTGAACCTGTAGTTTGGTCTCACTTAATGGCCTCCCCAGGCTTCAAATCGACCGACTGGAGCTGTTAAAAAGTCAGTTACAAACGAGACTTTACCGGGAATACACAGGGAAGGAGGTCATCATCGAATGAAGTCTCTGTATCGAGGGATGGCTATCATGGAGCGCCATTCCGCACTGTCTCTGGCTTTGATAGCGCCTGTGTCATAGACCTGTCCATCTCGTGATGTTACTCGTCCATGTTAGTCTTGGTCTGCCTCTGCCTCTGCCTCTTTTACCTTGTATTTTTCTTTCCAAGATTACTTTTAGTAGGCTACTGTGTCTTTTACATGGCCCAAAAATCTCGATGATGATGATGATGATGAACAGACGATATAATTCCTGTCGATGGCTTTCTTTGGAATAGTACATGATGAGGCTCCAATCTCTGTCACGGTGATCAGCCAAATTCGTTTTTCGTGTTCTGAATATACCTCTTGTGTACCACACAATTTGCTGATTCATATTGTCCGTGATTCACATCCATATGTTAAGACTGGATCTCCATAACATTTAAGAAGTTTTAGAATAGTCATTGAAAACAAACAAAAACTGACAGTGAAGAAGATTTTCATTAATGGATGCTTGCACAGAAGAAAGAATGGAAATCTTCTTCTTCATTCTCTTTCCTTCCTCATCTGCCTTTCAGAGTCGAGGGGAGATATAATGTGCGGTCTTTTGCTCTTCTGTTCGCCTCTGCTGCTGTTATGTTTCCTAGTGCTTCTAATATTCCATAGACCCATTTTTTCGTGGTCGACCCTTGGGTCTGGTGTTCTCACAACGTTTGTTGAAGGCTCGTTATGTTGCGTTTTGTTCTTTCTGCCTTGTCACGTTATAGAATGGAAATGGTAGGACAAAATCGCTAACTAAGAAATTTGGGAAAGTAACAGTCAAATACCAACGGACAAAGAGGTACAACTAAGACAATGGCGTTAGATAGGACACACACTGTTGAAGCCAACTGAAAACATTACACGACAAGCCATTTTTGGAATCCCCTTGGTGGGTAGGTGTGGAGAGGAAGGCCAAATATACTTGGAAAAGACAGATAAAAGCAGGGATAAAGAGAATGAGAAAGACGTCGAACAATCCTGGTAGAATGGCATGAAACAGAAGGGCTTGGAAAGTGTTTCTTGAAGACCATTTCTACAGAAGCAATTGAAAGAAAGAAGAATTCATGTATTATTTTTTCCCTCTCTCACTCTCTCTCTCTCTCTCTCTCTCTCTCTCTCTCTCTCTCTCTCTCTCTCTCTCTCTCCTATCTTTATCAATTAATCTAATGTTCCCTATCTTGTCTCTCACAATTTCTCTCTCTATCATTTTGTTCCTCTTTCGTTCTACCTTTACTGCCTCACTTTAGCACGCACTAAAAATCATCTCTTCTATATTTTTATCAACAAATTTACATGTTGACAAACGTGTTCTGTCTTTCCTCTTCCCCGGTTCAAAGCAAAAATCCTGACTGCCTCATTTTGAAATGCTTAATACTTCTCCTTTGCTCCCGCGCTACACCAGAACCGGAATGTCCCCACAAGTGAAGCCTTCCTCCAATTGTTCATAAAAGCTTAACTAAGGCAATTCAATATAATTTTCTTGACTAAACTAAAAAGAATAAAAGTCGAATATAAACAAACACGATGTGTTTCGAAACACTGTCGACCCTATCATTAACGAAGTTGGCCTCTTCTTAGCCCTCCAAATTACTGTTACTAATTGTATGTAAAACACAAACATATGTTTGTTGATGACGTATGTATTTTGGTTGCATTTGTTTTGTTTGCGTGCATCAGATTTATTTTTCAGTGAAGCCCCAAGGCTTTGAATTTTGCACGAATATCCCTTTTTTTCCAATTTTTCTCAGGTGTCCATCGCCACACAGGCAGATATTGTCCGATTTCAGGTGTACTCTCATTTTTATTGTTGACGATAGTTTTAAAGTTTTGGGTGGATTTTTGTCCTGTCAGCTTAGCCTGGGTAACGACCATTCTTGACCTACACTTTTTTTTATTTCCAACTGTCAAAGATTCTATAACGTGACCAGAATTCACGCGCGGGACCTCCTGTTTTTTGTCGTTATTCCAGGGAGCTGAAATTTGGATTTCACTGTTGATGGCAGGTTAAAATAGCAACAACACACTTGTAGTGCTACATTTATGTGTTGTTTACATTAATAAGGAAGTGGGACCTTAACCGCACCAAAACATAACCCTGACCTTTACCCCAAGGAAAACTCTAATTCTCTCTCTCTCTCTCTCTCTCTCTCTCTCTCTCTCTCTCTCTCTCTCTCTCTCTGCGATGAAGACTCAATCAGAATAGGATTCCAGACTCTCTCATGAAGTCAGCAGTCTGTTTAAGCGAATCGGTTGCCCCATATAGTTTTTTTCTTCCAGGGAGGTGGGCGTGTACCATATTGCTCTTCTCAGGTCTGTGTACTGGGGACAATCCTGTAGAACATGTTTTGTAATCATATTGTACAGTGGCATAGGCTGGTTGTACCTATTTTGAATTTGGTGAACATGTGATTTCCCATTCTATTGTGGCCAGTGCGTAGGCGAAGTATGATGACTTGATCCCTCCTTGATAGTTGGTGGTATCCGTCACTCTCGTTAAGCTTTGGGTGTTTTCGTTTCCATTTTTCATGGAACTGACCCTTGAGGATGGATTTGGTTTCATCATAACTGAGCCGATGGTTCTCTTGTGGTAATCTCCCTCCCTCTTTAGCTAGTTTGTCTGCGCGTTCATTCCCGTGTATATTACAGTGTGATGGTATCCACTGAATGACTACTCTCTGGAAGTTATTGCATAGTTGGTCCAGGGTTGTTCCCAAGTCATCTAGTTCATTGTTCTTGGAGCTTTTTAGAGCTGATAATACTGACAGTGCATCAGTCAGAATCACCAATGTATTGTGCATGTTATTTTTGTGTTGAGTAGCCAGTGTTGCAGCATCTCTGATGGCCTCAGTTTCTGCTTTAAAATTGTTTGAGAATTTTCCAGTAGCTATTGACTTGGTGATCTCGTCCTGATTATTCAGCGTCAAGAACACACCTCCCCCTCCATTTCTGGTGGTATTTGTAGCAGAGCCATCTGTGTAAATGTGGGACCAAGAGTAAACTCTAACTCTAAACTAAACTTAATTTTAACCTAAGCCCTAAACCAAACCACAACTAGAGTATAAATCCAAACGTAACCCAAACCCTAGCCCTACCCAAACAAAAACCTTAATCCTAACACTAACCTAAAAGGGAACTCTAACCCATACATTAACCCTAATTCTATTACCCACACCCTAACTCAAATACTAATGCTAGCCCAAACCGCAACCATAACTCAAACCATAGCACTGAATCTAACCCCGCCACAACCCCGAACCCTATACCAAACCAAACCAAATCCCAAAGCCAAACACTAATATTAACCCAAACACTAATCCCTAACCATAGTAGATGCCCTAACCCTAACCTAATCCTAATTCCGAACCCTAATCCTATCTTCATTCCGAACCTGAACCCTATCCTAATCCCGAACCCGAACCCTATCCTAATCCCGAACCCGAACCCTATCCCAATTTTGAACCCTAACCCTATCCTAATCCCTAACCCTAACCCTATCCTAATTCCGAACCCTAACCCTATCCTAATTACAAACCCTAACCCTATCTTAATTCCGAACCCTAACCCTATCCAAATCCCGAACCCTATCCTAATCCCTAACCCTAACCCTATCCTAATTCCGAACCCTAACCGAAGCACAAGTGCAAACCCTAACCCAAACACTTACAATAACGCTAACCCAAACCCTAACCCAAACATTTACAATAACGCTAACCCAAACACTAACCCAAACATTACTATAACGCTAACCCAAACCTTAATCCAAACATTTACAAAAACGCTAACCCAAACCTTAACCCAACCATTTACAATAACGCTAACCCAAACCCTAACCCAAATATTTATAATAACGCTAACCCAAACCCTAACCCAGCCATTTACAGTAACGCTAAGCCAAACCCTAGCCCAAACATTTACAATAACGCAAACCAAAACCCTAACCCAAACATTTACAATAACGCTAACCCAAACCCTAACCCAAACATTTACAATAATGCTAACCCAAACATTTACAATAACGCTAACTCAAACATTTACAAAAACGCTAACCCAAACCTTAACCCAACCATTTACAATAACGCTAACCCAAACGCTAACCCAAATATTTATAATAACGCTAACCCAAACCCTAACCCAGCCATTTACAGTAACGCTAAGCCAAACCCTAGCCCAAACATTTGCAATAATGCTAACCCAAACATTTACAATAATGCTAACCCAAACATTTACAATAACGCTAACTCAAACATTTACAAAAACGCTAACCCAAACCTTAACCCAACCATTTACAATAACGCTAACCCAAACCCTAACCCAAATATTTATAATAACGCTAACCCAAACCCTAACCCATCCATTTACAGTAACGCTAACCCAAACCCTAACCCAAACATTTACAATAATGCTAACCCAAACATTTACAATAACGCTAACTCAAACATTTACAATAACGCAAACCCAAACCCTAACCCAAACATTACAATAACGCTAACCCAAACCCTAGCCCAAACATGTACAATAACGCTAACCCAAACCCTAACCCAAACATTTACAATAACGCTAACCCAAACCTAACCCAAACATTTACAATAACGCTAACCCAAACCCTAACCCAACATGTACAATAACGCTAACCCAAACCCTAACCCAAACATTTACAATAACTCTAACCCAAACCCTAACCTAGACATTTACAATAACGCTAACCCAAACCTTAACGCAAACATTTACAATAACGCTAACCCAAACCCTAACCCAAACATTTACAATAACTCTAACCCAAACCCTAACCCAAACATTTACAATAACGCTAACCCAAACCTTAACCCAAACATTTACAATAACGCTAACCCAAACCTTAACCCAAACATTTACAATAACGCTAACCCAAACCCTAACCCAAACATTTACAACAATGTTAACCCAAACCATTACCCAAACATTTACAATAACGCTAACCCAAACCCTAACCCAAACATGTACAATAACGCTAACCCAAACCCTAACCCAAACATGTACAATAACGCTAACCCAAACTCTAACCCAAACATTTACAATAACGCTAACCCAAACCTAACCCAAACATTTACAATAACGCTAACCCAAACCCTAACCCAAACATGTACAATAACGCTAACCCAAACCCTAACCCAAACATTTACAATAACTCTAACCCAAACCCTAACCTAGACATTTACAATAACGCTAACCCAAACCTTAACCCAAACATTTACAATAACGCTAACCCAAACCTTAACCCTAAAATTAGCATACTTGATGTGAGATCACAACAGATGGGACTGAAAATAAATAGAGATAAGACTAAAATTATGAGGATTAATGCAGTTAGAAATAACCAAATAATAATAGGAGAAATACCTCTTCTAGACGTAAAATCTTTCATATGTCTAGGCAGCAATATAGATAAAGAGGGAGGAACAGAAAATGATACCAAAATAATGATATCAAAAGCAAGAGGAGGATTGGTTGCACTGAGAAACATATGCAAGTCCAAAGAAATTAGGTTAAATACTAAAAGAAAAATGTTGAACTCCAATGTTAAGATGAGATGTGACTAACAAAGACATACACACACAAAGATATGACATATGCCTAACACAGATACACACTAAGATATGAGATATGATTAAACACATGCACACACAAAGATATGAGACATGATTAACACGGACACACACCAAGATATGAGATATTACTAACATGACACACACCAAGATATGAGCCATGGCCAGCACACACACACACACAAGCTAAGATATGAGCCATGGCTAGCACGGAAATACACCAAGATATGAACCATGGCCAGCGCCGACACACACCAAGATATGAACCTTGGCCAGCACAGACACCCACTAAGATATTATATGAACGATCTTAAAAGAATGGCAAGAAACAGAACGGCTTGGAAAGTGTTTGTTGAAGACCTATGCTCCACAGGGGGCTGAAAGGTAGAAGAAACCTTAACCATAACGCTGACCCAAACCCTAACACTAACCTACCTCAAACACTACCCTAGGCCTAGACCTAACACTGACCCGAACCAAACCCTAACTCTAACAAACCCTAAAACTAACCCTAACCATAACCGTGAACCTAACCTAAACCCTAACCCAAACCCTAACCGTAACCATGAACATAACCCAAAACCTAACCCAAACCCTAACCTAACTCAAACCATAACGTAACCTAACTCAAACCCTAACCTAACCCTAACCCTAACCCAAACCATAACGTAACTTAACTCAAACCCTAATATAACACAAACCCTAACCCAAACCATAACGTAACCTAACTCAAATCCAAACCCAAACACTAAGCTAACCCAAACCTTAACCTAACACAAACCCGAACCCAAACCCTAACCTAACCCAAACCCTAACCTAACGCAAATTCTAACCTAACCTAACCCTAAACTATGAATCAATTCAAACTAACCTAACCTAACCCTAACCTTAAACTAACCTAACCTAACCTAACCCTAAACTAACCTAACCTACCCTAACCCTAAACTAACCTAACCCTTAACTAACCTAACCCTAAACTAACCTAAACTAACCTAACCCTAACCTAACCCTAAACTAACCTAACCTAACCTAACATTAACCCTAACCTAACATTAACCCTAACCATTACCTAACTTAACGCAATCCCTACCTTAACCCTAAACTAACCTAACCCTCAACTAATTTAACCTAACCTAACCCTAAACTAACCTAAACCTAAACCTAAACTAACCTAACCTAACCCTAAACTAACCTAACCCTAAACTAACCTAACCCTAAACTAACCTAAACTAACCTAACCCTAAACTAACCTAACCCTAAACTAACCTAACCCTAAACTAACCTAACCTAACCTAACCCTAAACTAACCTAACCCTAAACTAACCTAACCCTAACCCTAACCCTAACACTAACCTAAACTAACCTAACCCTAACCTAACCTAACCCTAAACTAACCTAACCTAACCCTAAACTAGCCTAAACTAACCTAACCCTAAACTAACCTAACCCTAAACTATCCTAACCTAACCCTAAACTAACCTAACCTAACCTAACCCTCAACTAATTTAACCTAACCTAACCCTAAACTAACCTAACCCTAAACTAACCTAACCTAACCTAACCCTAAACTAACCTAAACTAACCTAAACTAACCTAACCCTAAACTAACCTAACCCTAAACTAACCTAAACTAACCTAACCCTAAACTAACCTAACCCTAAACTAACCTAACCCTAAACTAACCTAACCATAAACTAACCTAACCCTAAACTAACCTAACCCTAAACTAACCTAAACTAACCTAACCCTAAACTAACCTAACCCTAAACTAACCTAACCCTAAACTAACCTAACCCTAAACTAACCTAACCTAACCTAACCCTCAACTAATTTAACCTAACCTAACCCTAAACTAACCTAACCCTAAACTAACCTAAACTAACCTAACCCTAAACTAACCTAACCTAACCCTAAACTAACCTAAACTAACCTAACCCTAAACTAACCTAACCTAACCTAACCCTAAACTAACCTAACCCTAAACTAACCTAACCCTAAACTAACCTAACCTAACCTAACCCTAAACTAACTTAACCTAACCTAACCCTAATCTAACCTAACCTAACCTAACATTAACCCTAACCATAACCTAACATTAACCCTAACCATTACCTAACTTAACGCAATCCCTAACCTAACCTAACCTAACCCTAAACTAACCTAACCCTAAACTAACCTAACCCTAAACTAACCTAACCTAACCCTAAACTAATCTAAACTAACCTAACCCTAAATTAACTTAAACTAACCTAACCCTAAACTAACCTAACCTAACCCTAAATTAACCTAAACTAACCTAACCCTAAACTAACCTAACCTAACCTAACCCTAAACTAACCTAAACTAACCTAAACTAACCTAACCCTAAACTAACCTAACCCTAAACTAACCTAAACTAACCTAACCCTAAACTAACCTAACCCTAAACTAACCTAACCCTAAACTAACCTAACCATAAACTAACCTAACCCTAAACTAACCTAACCCTAAACTAACCTAACCCTAAACTAACCTAACCCTAAACTAACCTAACCCTAAACTAACCTAACCCTAAACTAACCTAACCCTCAACTAATTTAACCTAACCTAACCCTAAACTAACCTAACCCTAAACTAACCTAAACTAACCTAACCCTAAACTAACCTAAACTAACCTAACCCTAAACTAACCTAACCTAACCTAACCCTAAACTAACCTAACCCTAAACTAACCTAACCCTAAACTAACCTAACCCTAAACTAACCTAACCTAACCTAACCCTAAACTAACTTAACCTAACCTAACCCTAATCTAACCTAACCTAACCTAACATTAACCCTAACCCTAACCCTAACCTAACATTAACCCTAACCATTACCTAACTTAACGCAATCCCTAACCTAACCTACCCTAACCTAACCCTAAACTAACCTAACCTAACCCTAAACTAACCTAACCCTAAACTAACCTAACCTAACCCTAAACTATCCTAAACTAACCTAACCCTAAATTAACTTAAACTAACCTAACCCTAAACTAACCTAACCTAACCCTAAATTAACCTAAACTAACCTAACCCTAAATTAACCTAAACTAACCTAACCTAAACTAACCTAACCTAACCCTAAACTAACCTAACCTAACCCTAAACTAACCTAACCTAACCCTAAACTAACCTAAACTAACCTAACCCTAAATTAACCTAACCTAACCTAACCCTAACCTAACCCTAAACTAAACTAAACTAACCTAACCCTAAATTAACCTAACCTAACCTAACCCTAAACTAACCTAAACTAACCTAACCCTAAATTAACCTAACCTAAACTAACTTAACCCTAAATTAACCTAACCTAACCTTAACCCTAACCTAACCTAACCTAAACCCAAATTAAAACCCTAACCCAATTCACACTAACCTAACCTAAACCTAACCTAACCCAAACCCTAACCTAACCTAACCCAAACCCTAAATAAAAAAAAAACTAAAATAAACTATGTTAACACATTCCATACCACAAGTCGTAGAATGCGGCTCCAGTAATCGTCATGCGAAACTCATGACCCCGCGTATTGCAGCTTTCAATGTATTGATGTTTCCACAATTATTTCCACTAGAACCTTGCCATTCTCTTATTTATGGTCAAGTCAAAGAAATGCACAGAAATGCATCAATTTGCGAAGCTACAGTGAAGCTAACAGTGAGGAGAAATGGAAAAAAATATTTATATATAAAAATAGTACGGTTACCCATTGAAATAGAACAACAACAATTTAAATGGTTTGGCCACCTGGTCAGAATGAATCCTCATCAATCACCATGAAGGGCGTTCTTCTCGAGAATGCATGGAAAAAGACCAAGAGGAAGACCCAGAAGAAGATGGATAGATGCAGTGACAGAGACATGTAACAACAAAGGAAAATCACTAATTCAGACAGTTGGAGCAGCACAAGAACGACAAATGATATAAACCACGACACCTTTTAGGTATCAGTGAAAGAGAAAAGAAGAAGATGGATAGATGCAGTGACTGAGACATGTAACAACAAAGGAAAATCACTAATTCAGACAATTCGAGCAGCTCAAGAACGACAAATGATATAAACCACGACACCTTTTAGGTATCAGAGAAAGAGAAAAGAAGAAGATGGATAGATGCAGTGACAGAGACATGTAACAACAAAGGAAAATCACTAATTCAGACAATTCGAGCAGCTCAAGAACGACAAATGATATAAACCACAACACCTTTTAGATACATGTATTAGTGAAAGAGAAAAGAGGAAGAAGAAGAAGCCCCATTGATGTAGTCATTGATGTAACGTAACGTTGAGCTTTAACCATACTATTTTTTTCTATATATATTTTTTATTTCTCCTCATTCTCTTATTTTGGGAGCCGCGATAGCTCAGTGGTTAGTGAACTAGACTACAAAGGACAAGAGGTAGGGTTCGATCCCAACCGACGGCTTTCGATTCACCCAGCCTTTAATGGGTACCGGATTTTTTTCTGGGAAAGTAAAGCGGCACGGGCGCAATACCGACCACATTACCCCAAAAATCATGTGCTAAAGGTCTGTAAAATATATCGTCACTAACACCATATTCACTATACGCCACTTGTCGTGACGGGGGTACTTTACTTCTTTCATTCCCTTATTTATCCTCTTTTCCGACTTCCTGGTCAAACTGACCTAAAAACCCATTGTGTTTTATAACAATTCGCATTTATGTTCTCGATGTTACTTAATGTTATTATTCAAATGTCGAAAAAGCAAGCTCTGCCACATAAATTTTGATGAGTAAAGGCATAAAAATGCATGAAGATGCATAGAAACACGAAGCTGCTGTAAAGTTCTGGACCTTAGGGAGTGGCTTATTTTATTTTTTTTCAGAAACTCCAGCGTGTTATCGTCTTTTAGTTAGATTTATGTGTTTAAAAAAAAGGTCAAGTGCCCACGTCACGCCAAGTGGCGTATAGGGAATATGGTGTTAGTGATCATAAATTTTACAGACCTTCGGCACATGATTTTTGGGGTAATGTGGCAGGTATTTCGCTCGTGCCGCTTTACTTTCCCAGAAAAAAATCCAGTACCCATTTAAGGCTGGGTGAACCCGGAAGCAGTCGATCAGGATCGAACCCTACCTCTTTTCCTTTATAGTCCAGTTCACTAATCATTGAGCTATCACGGCTCCCTAGATTTCTGTGTTTATCCATATATATTTTTGTGTTGTTGTCTGGTGTGCCTGCTGAAGGCCTTTTGGCTCGAAAAATTTCTCTGGTTTTGTTTTGTTTCTCATCCACCTACAGCTGTTGTCATACCACTATTTCCTTATTTCTTTAAATTGTCATCATCATCATCACTACAATACATTAAACTCGTTGGTAGCGACTGTGGTAATAATGAACGTTGGGTAACATTGAGATATATTTATAGTTTTTGTAAACCACTGTAGTTTTGTTGTGACGCCAGCAAACGGGAGATCACTTTAATGTATGTCCCTAAACTAGGATTTTACCTATTTTTGTTGAGAAGATAAAATTTGACTGTTGTTCCATAACTTATACCCAAAAAATGGTCTTATTTGAAGAGTGAAAGAAACTCAGTCGAGGTAGCTCGCTGGTTAGTCACCTGGACAACTAAGGACAAGAGATCGGGTTCGACCGTGAGCAACGGCTTCCAGGTTCATCCAGCCATGAATAGGAACCGGATTTTTTCTAGGAAAGAAATATGCACTGATGTAATACTGACCACATTACCCAAACAGTAATTTACCGAAAGTCCATAAACATATTGGCACTAACACCATGTTCCCTAGACGTCACCACGTGACGTAGGCGTGCTCTTTCTTCTTTCTCTTCTTCTTCATCTTCTTGGTAAATAGAATGCATTTCACGTGTTCTGTCCCAGACTATTGTGGACAGAAAAATGGCAAATAAAGAAGCACTGAAACGTACTGGGACGCAAACAAAGACGTAGCTAGGGATGTCAGCGCCTCGGAGGACATAATCAGTTCTCTCGCCCCTCCTGTCTCAAACATCCCCCCCCCCCCATTTGTGACAATGTGTGAGCCTTAAGGAGGGTCCGTCATACTTTCCCGTAAATTTTTTATTTTTAGAAAATGAAAACCTGAATTTAGAACATGAAAACTTGCTTTAATAACGTGAAAACTTGCATTTAGAACATGAATACCTGAATTTAGAAAATGAAAACCCGCATTAATAACGTGAAAACCCGCATTAATAACGTGAAAACTTGCATTGATATCATGAAAACCTGAATTTAGAACAGGAAACCTGCATTAATAACATGGAAACCTGAATTTAGAACATGGAAACCTGAATTTAGATCATGAAAACCTGAATTTAGATCATGGAAACTTGCATTGATAACATGGAAACTTGAATTTAGAACATGGAAACCTGAATTTAGATCATGAAAACCTGAATTTAGATCATGAAAACCTGAATTTAGAACATGGAAACCTGAATTTAGATCATGAAAAACTGAATTTAGATCATGAAAACCTGAATTTAGAACATGGAAACCTGAATTTAGATCATGAAAACCTGAATTTAGATCATGAAAACCTGAATTTAGAACATGGAAACTTGCATTGATAACATAGAAACCTGAATTTAGAACATGGAAACCTGAATTTAGATCATGAAAACCTAAATTTAGAACATGGAAACTTGCATTAATAACATGGAAACCTGAATTTAAATCATGAAAACCTGCATTTAGATCATGAAAACCTGCGTTTAGAACATGAAAACATGCACTTAGAACATCAAAACCTGCATTTAGAACATGAAAACATGCATTTAGATAATGAAAACATGCATTTAGAACATGAAAACATGGGTTTTGTGGCTTATTTTTAAGGAATGAAGAGGCTGATGGAAGTAAAAGAACGAAAGCAACAACGGTCAATTTTTGCACCTCCAGTTCCGCGCCCGGGGACCGATGTCCCCCATTGCTCTCCCTTAGCTACGCCACTGGACGCCAAGCATGTTCCTTGCCCTCAAACAGCAACGTTTAAGGCAGCAGGCGGCCTATCCAAGTTGAATGTGGAATGGACTTATTTAATTAGGTTCAGCTTTATATAGGAACTGTCTCCGATAAAAAAAAAACGTCATGAAGAAAATGAAATAATAAGAATACCCCTGCTACGTTATAAAGACTTTCCAATATGACAGTACAAGACATAAATAAAACATGCTATTGAGCTTACTAAGAAGACAAGACTATTGGATGGTAGTCAATGATTGTTGATGTAAAAGCGGATAAATTCAAATCGAGACAAGGTGTAAGTTCTAGCAGGGCAATCCATCAATTCAATCCGTTTAAATCCCATTTTGAAGGCTACATTGTCTCTTCATCCATCGTTATTCTGGAACATTTTTTCTACTTCTCTCCAGTCTAGGGTTTCATGACTTCTCTTCTCCATCTATTAATTCTAGACGAGCGCTAAAGAAGAAAAACTAGCCTCTGATAAGGTCCTCTTGCACTAAATCTATAGAATCTCGAAACTAACAGAGAATTATAGGCGGGATGCTTATTTCTATAGCACCGACCCTATCCCTCCTTCCTGACAATGGCGGGGCACAGTACATGTAAATCTGGCCAGGGGAGATCACCTGGGAAAACATGACGCGATCAATAATCCTGGAACCAGAAATGACGTTCAATGAAGCAGCTAAACAGCCGCTACTGGCTCTGTCACACTCGTCACGTGACTTTTGTGGGTTGTGCTTGTGTTTTGGGAAATACGTAATCAGTTTTGATTGACATATCTCGTCTGACCTGGACAACACAATCGTTCACAATTTAAATTTATACTTTACCAATTCTCAAGTCGATATCCTCATTCATTCATATATTTGTATTCTGAACTCATCCACAGCGTTTGTCAACTATGGGTTCTACGATTTCACGTTAGATCGAAATGTATAACCGACACTAAAGCAATAGCAATAGCTTATGTGTGGAATAGACATCGCTAATAACGATAAATATAACATGAATAGAACCAGCGTAAAGATAAAGAGAATATTTGTTTTCTGATAAGACATGATTTAAAATGGCAGGAAAAAGTTAACCAACGGAGAAGTTTGTTCATCTTAGCTGTGAGTTTCTTCATTTCGATGTCCGATTTTGTTATTCCTGTTTTCTGAAGAAGGTCACATATAGGACGAAACGTCATGGTATTATTTTTGTTCCTTTTCTGTGAAGCTGTCACCATAAGGTAAAGGTCAATGTCAAGTACGAGACTTAAATCGGCGTCTTAACACGCGAGTTTTCAACCATATGTCCTCGGCCGCCTATCTAGAAGTGTTCGGAGACTTCTGCATAGTGTCGCTTCAAGCATCGATACTCACGATGCAAGGCGGCATTACTCACCTTCTCAGAGTACTCTGGTACCCATTTCTGCCAGCGGCTGGGTCGACAGCGGGTTTTTCTTTTTTTCTAAACACGAGTACAACTCACACTGCTTCCACCGGGAATCGAACACGGGTTGTCCGAACGTCAGTAGCCCAGTCGGGTATTTTCCCAACTAGTCTACCGCGGCCTCCATATTTTGAAGGAGTATAGTTTACACCCCATCACTTGCTCCTTGAGTTTCGTAAGCTTAGCATATCACACGTAAAGATGAATCCTTTCCTTGAAAGTCCTGTGTTCTTCCCACATCTTGGAGAGCATTGATGAAGTCCGGCCGATCCATTGCTTGATCGTCTTCAACAATAGCGCAGCTAGCCAACCTGTCCGCTCTTTCATTTCCCCGTACACCCGCATGTCCAGGGACATAGACAAAGGTGACCCTACGTATTTTTTACTTCTACAATGACTCTACCCATTGCCTGCGTACAGAGCCCGCCTCCACCTTTTCTTATCCTGCTCATCTAATCACTTAGTATACATGCGTGGGTGTAGTCTAGTGACTCTAACCAGATGAATGCCTTGGCCACTACCATCACCTCCATCGTCATGCTACTCGTAGTCATAACATATTCACCACTGTCTTCTTTGACTGTTTTGCCCGCCGAGTGTGCTGTAAATACCCATGCACTCCATTGGTGTCGTATTACGGATCCGTCTGTATAGATGACTGCATATTTCTCATCGTTTTTATCCCAGATGAGACCGTTGACCTGCGCATTGATCTAGTCATTTACATTCTGTAAAGGAGAACTTTGAGTCAACAGTGCTCTGATAATAGACTGAACGTTGTGGTCTGTTGTGATTTAGTCAGGTTCATGATCGGATCTTGTGGTAATTTTCTGATTGCTCGCCTGCCATGCATTCAGAGAAGCGGCAATCGGCGAAAAAAGTTTTAATTAAGTTTAACGGGAATACACAGTCTGGTGAATTGAAAACACAAACTCCAAAATTAAACATCCAATAATTAACAAAATAGAATTCTTGTCGCATGAAAATGATGGAAGAATGGAGCATTTAATTTCTCTTTACCTGACCCACGACAAATGGGGAAAGAGCTAAAATCGTTATTTCTCGATGTAAATACTTTTTTTTTAGCTTAGTGAGCCAGGTAGACGCGTTTTTTAGCTTAGTGAACTAGGCTACATCTACCTGGGACATGCTATAACCAGTGATGGAAAATGTACAACTGAAATAAATAAAAGAATAGGAATGGCAAGAAGTAATTTTAATGCCATGAAAAATATACTAACATCAAAACAAATAACACCAGGGCTAAAACTAAGAATAGCAAAATGTTACATCGTCTCAATATTCCTGTATGGTGCAGAAATATGGACATTAGACCAGAAAACAGAACAGAAAATTGAAGCCTTTGAAATGTGGATCTATAGAAGAATAGGTAGAATGGGATGGAAAGAAAAGAAAACAAACGATGAAGTTTTAAAGTAACTAAAAATGAAAAGAGAACTACTAAACACAATTCAAACAAGACAAATGTGATTTTTAGGGCATGTTAAAAGACACAACAGCCTAATAAAAGTAATATTGGAGGGGAAAATACAAGGTAAAAGAGGCAGGGGCAGACCAAGACTAACATGGACGAGTAGCATCAAAGATGGACAAGTCAACATATGACAACCTGCACCATTAAAGCAAGAGACAGAGTGGAATGGCACTCCATGGTAGCCAACCTTTGATGCGGAGACGGCAATCGATGATGATGAGTGGACCAGATAGAAGTTTTTTAGCTTAATGGACCAGGTAAACATGTGTTAGCTTAGTGGACCAGGTAAACATGTGTTAGCTTAGTGGACCAGGTAAACATGTGTTAGCTTAGTGGACCGGGTAAACATTTGTTAGCTTAGTGGACCAGGTAAACATGTGTTAGCTTAGTGGACCAGGTAAACATGTGTTAGCTTAGTGGACCAGGTAAACATTTGTTAGCTTAGGGGACCAGGTAAACATGTGTTAGCTTAGTGGACCAGGCAAACATTTGATAGCTTAGTGGACCAGGTAGACATGTTTTGGCTTGAGTGACGAGTTTAAATTTCAATTATTGGATTGTGAAATCATGGGTTGAGATCTGCACCAGCCAAATAACTGACATTATTGAAGATAGTTATGTACTCATTGGTGAGTCTGTGCTGTCTGAAGTGTGAGAGAGACGGAGAGAGAGAGTGTGTGTGTGTGTGAGAAAGAGAGAGATGGGAGTGTGTGTGTGTGTGTATATATATGTGAGAGAGAGAGTATTTGTATGCATTAGAATAGAGGGAGAGAGTGAGAGAGAGTGTGTGAGAGAGTGTGAGAGAGAGAGGGGGTGAGAGAGAGGGGGTGAGAGAGAGAGTGTGTGTGTGAGAAAAAGTGTTTGTGTGAGAGAGGGAGAGTGTGTGTGTGAGAGAGAGGAGGAGATTGTGTGTGTATGTGTGCGTGAGAGAGAGAGTGTATGTGTATGTGTGTGTGAGAGAGAGGGAGAGAGTGTGTGAGAGAGAGAGGGAAAGTGTGTGTGTGAGAGAGAGAAAAGGAAAGAGTGTGTATGTGTGTATGAGAGTGTGTGTGAATGAGAGGGAGAGTGCGTGTGAGAGAGAGAGTGTATGGATGAGAGATGGAGAGTGTGTGTGTGAAAGAGAGTGTGTGTGAGAGAGAGAGAGGGGGGGAGAGAAATTACTCGTACTCAGTACCTTGAGATCATCTCAGGACAAACTAAGGCCATTGTGAGGATGAGATCTCCTGTGTATGAAAGTTAAAATAGTAGCTTCTACCGGATATGGAAGCTTTGGTGTTTGGGTGGTTAGCGTGCTCGCTCCCAGAACAAAGGTCGTAGTTCGATTCCAAGAAGTGGCGCATTTTCCCAATCGACAAGGCTCCGGGGTTCACCCAACCTCTTAAAATTGGCACCAAAGATTTTTTTTCTGGAAAGTAACGGCAGCCTGGCGTGATGCCGACCACATCACCAACAAAATGTGTCGTGGTCATAGAGAAAAATAGTCACTAACACCATATTCAATATACATCTAGCAATGAAGGGGAGGGAACCTTTGGGTTTACATTTACTACCGGAAATGACCATGCAGGTGTGCACAGAAACTATTGATTTAATAGGTCCGAGTACTGATTTGACAGTTTGGTTTAATGATTTAGCAGGCTCGGTTATAAAACTGACATGTTTGATTATTAATTTAGCGTGTTCAGGTGTTGATTTGACAGGTTCAAGTGAAAATGTAACAAAATAAACAATGAAAGTGCACATGTAATATAGTCAGTCAGTAATGATGACTACCATACACTTACAATAACATGATCTATAAATTGTGTGGTTCTGCGTTGAAGATAGTTGTAGCACCACACAAACAAACGTTTCGATTCTAAATTGTCTTCAATCGGTGGCAAACATAAACAAATAAGAATATATGTCTTTTTAAAAAGTTGAGTCAAGAAGTAAAAAATAGTTGCATGTTGCAGGTGCTATTAAATATATGCACAGTGACCGGAGTACATAATGCTCTTTTCACTATAGTGAAGAAACGCAAAATAAAATATAGAATATGTATAATTGGATGGAAAGAAAAGAAAACAAACGATGAAGTTTTAAAATAACTAAAAATAAAAAGAGAACTACTAAACACATTTAAACAAGACAAATGAAATTTTTGGGGGCATGTTAAAAAACACAACGTCCTAATAAAAGTAATATTGGAAGGGAAAATACAAGGTAAACGAGGCAGACCAAGACTAACATGGACGAGTAACATCAAAAGATGGACAAGTGAACCATCAAAGCAAGAGACAGAGTGGAATGGCGCTCCATGGTAGCCAACCTTCGATGCGGAGACGGCACTCAATGATGATGATGAATGGCCATGAATCTCGATAATATGGCCTGGCAAAGATGATCATTAGGCAAGGAACTGAGAAAAAAATAGGAGAGATAGGCAGAGAAAGATATGTGAAGATTATAAGATTATATCAAAGACCGGACAGGTCTCGACTTCGCACTTCCAAAAAGTAACTGAAGGTAGAGATCAATCACGCAAATCAATGATATGCAGTGAAGCCATTCCGTTCTAAAGTCTAACGTCAAGCAGTTCTCGAAGCGTACACAGACTGACTATTCCTGTAAGGTGCCATTTGTAGATTCACCTGCTTTTCCGCCTAAGAAATTTCAATCGACTAGATACCTTTCTCACTACGTACCCAGGCTCTCAGTATATATATCTCTGTCACCCCCATCCTCCTTTTCTATTAAGGAAAGAAGAACAAACTTAGCGATGTCCTCTTTATCCACAATCAGGCCAAGCTTAGTGCCAGAGATGCCAGCGAGCTTATCGACTATCGCATTGCCGTGTACATGAGCATGCCCTGGATATATAAACAGGTTAACATGCCCACTGTAGAACAATCCAAGAGCTGCAACCACTCCTGTCGCAGACACTATATGTCAATCTTCTGTAGCATACTTTCGAGTCCGTCAATAGAATTGCATGTTCTGCTCTCTGTGTAACCAACCATGCAATTGTCGCCGTTGATGCTTTCATATTCATTGCCACGTTGGACATCATAATGTTACATTTGCCAGATTCGCAAGCCACTTCGATCTAAAAACAAGGGTTGCATATATCATTTTTCCGCTCTGTCTCAATTATGTTGATATTTCACGAAAATAATATAGAAAAATTAAGAAACCTAATGGAAATTATTGCTTCCTCATTCATTATCATCAGGTCGCATGTCCTTTGCAGAACGTTGCATTCACCATCTTTAATAGAAAGTTGCATTCACCACAGCCTGTTTGAAAGAATCTCTGTCTTTGGACAGATCTCCCACAAAACGTTGCATTCACCACAGCTCAACTGAAAGAATCTCTATCTTTAGCCAGATCTCCCACAGAACGTTGCATTCACCACAGCTCGACTGAAAGAACCTCAGTTTCTAGCCAGATCTCCTACAGAAAGTTGCATTCACCACAGCCTGTTTAAAAGAATCTCTGTCTTTAGCCAGATCTCCCACAGAACGTTGCATTCACCACAGCTCGTCTGAAAGAACCTCAGTTTCTAGCCAGATCTCCTACAGAAAGTTGCATTCACCACAGCTGAACTGAAAGAATCTCTGTCTTTAGCCAGATCTCCCACAGAACAGTGGCAGTGTACCAAGCGTTCGGCTTCTCGTGGCAAGGCGCGGTGCCACTGAGTACGGGTTCGATCCCACTTCGGACCATATATTGTTCTTCGTTTTTTTCTATTGTTGTTTGTCTGTCAATTTTTCCGAGTGCTAACACATACTTCTTTGTTCTATTATTCCCTATTATCGCCTTGGAAGTTCCCCATATAATAATATTTATGTATTATTATTTGTACCCAGTATATAACCACTGGGAACTACTATTCGTGCTGTTTCGTCCAATAAATGTTTGTCTACAACACAAGTATTCAGCCCTACTGGGAGATACTTGCATTAATAGGAAAGTACAAATATACAATTTATTTCCGGTCTGTGATCGTTACCCTATGCTATAGTCATTGAGAGCGCCTTTCGTGGAAGACACTACTGCAATAGCCAATTTTTTAGTTGGCTGCGTGGCAGTGTACCAAGCGTTCGGCTTCTCGTGGCAAGGCGCGGTG
This sequence comes from Megaustenia siamemsis, assembly GCA_032433765.1. Taxonomy (NCBI): domain Eukaryota; kingdom Metazoa; phylum Mollusca; class Gastropoda; order Stylommatophora; family Ariophantidae; genus Megaustenia; species Megaustenia siamemsis. Next base: position 83,600,176 of record JAVIAB010000001.1, on the reverse strand, counting down.
CCACTGAGTACGGGTTCGATCCCACTTCGGACCATATATTGTTCTTCGTTTTTTTCTATTGTTGTTTGTCTGTCAATTTTTCCGAGTGCTAACACATACTTCTTTGTTCTATTATTCCCTATTATCGCCTCGGAAGTTCCCCATATAATAATATTTATGTATTATTATTTGTACCCAGTATATAACCACTGGGAACTACTATTCGTGCTGTTTCGTCCAATAAATGTTTGTCTACAACACAAGTATTCAGCCCTACTGGGAGATACTTGCATTAATAGGAAAGTACAAATATACAATTTATTTCCGGTCTGTGATCGTTACCCTATGCTATAGTCATTGAGAGCGCCTTTCGTGGAAGACACTACTGCAATAGCCAATTTTTTAGTTGGCTGCGTGGCAGTGTACCAAGCGTTCGGCTTCTCGTGGCAAGGCGCGGTGCCACTGAGTACGGGTTCGATCCCGCTTCGGACCATATATTGTTCTTCGTTTTTTTCTATTGTTGTTTGTCTGTCAATTTTTCCGAGTGCTAACACATACTTCTTTGTTCTATTACTCCCACAGAACGTTGCATTCACCACAGCTTAACTGAAAGAATATCTGTATTTAGCCAGATCTCCCACAGAATGTTTCATTCATCACAGCTCGACTGAAATAACCTCAGTCTCTAGCCAGATCTCCCACAGAACGTTGCATTCGCCGTTGTGGAACACTGCGGTAAATACAAATATAAAAATCAAATCAGTATTGAAATTTAACAACGCTCACATTTTTTTCATTTGTTGCCTTCTATAGTAACTTACGATTTGTGTTCTTGAAAGGAGAACACAAAAAGATACGACGTCATTGTGAACTATGTCACAATACCATGACGGCGCCATTTGTCTTTCTTGCTTAAACAAAAACAACAAAGATCCCGTTGCATGTGTGGCAAATCTGGATACAACAAGATGGCTGTTGGCTGGAAGGTAGGAAATCGCATCAAATAAACTTATTATGTGTTGAATTAATTTAGTTTAGTTTCTTTTTTAGTTTAGTTTAATTAATCAACATATGGTCCTCATTTCATATAGGACACGTCCATAAGTGCTGAGATCTCCTCCCCATGAATATGCACTGACGACTCCAGACTTCTGTGTTGATTTGATATTTTTGTTTTCCCATGTAGTACTCCTTTCTCTTTGCTTCAGTTAAAAATTAATGTTTTAATGGTAGGGTGACCATTCGTCCCCGATTTCCGGGGACAGTCCCCGGAATGTAGAAGTTGTCCCCGAAAATTTTGTCCCCGATTTCAGTGAATAAATAAATGTTCATACACGGAATCGGCCCTCTTTTAAAGTAATCACTAGGACTCAGGACGTTACTGAGTTGTGTTTCTTTATCCCAGACTGAGCGGCATTAGCAGGAAGATAAAAGAGAAGACTTGGACGCGTTGTGTCGGAGATAGCTCTTTGAACTCTTGAAGCGCGGTGCTACGTCACTTCTATTCCCACCACTCACTTCTATTGGGATGGGTTTAATTTTTTTAAAAAGCAGACACTCTCCCACCCCCCCCCCCCCCAACCCCCCAACCCCTGCCTTTCCGGACATCTCCCGCCAAAGTATCTCGCCAAAGTCGCCAACAGTAAAAACTAACATTAATTTATCGTGTGAAAGCTTCAGTGAAAAACTTGCTTCAAATCATGAGATCTTGAGAAAGATACACTCAAAAAACAAGTACCACGCCGAGGCAACAACCTCTTCAGTATAAATAAGGTACTGTAAACATTACTTTAATACTGCAATTGATATCTATATGTTGTTTAAATTTTTTTTATTTTAAATATTTTTTTTATTGAGAAATACAACTGGCTATTGTAATGTCATTAAGTGCGTGTATCGCATAAGTACCGTGAATATTAACTAAAATAAAATCAAACAGCAAATGAACAGTTATTATGAAATTTAAAGTTATCTTTTTTTTTTTTTTTTGCATCTATAAAATTTCTTGCGCACACACAGTCACACACCCACCCACACATAATATAAATATATATATATATAAATAAATATATATATGTATATACACACACACACACACACACATATATATATATATATATATATATATATATATATATATATATATATATATCGTTCGTCCCCGATTTGGTGGGACAGTCTGGGAAAAAAATGGTCACCCTAGTTAATGGCAAACCCATAATAGTTGTTGCTGTTATTGTAAGGACGAAGAAATCGTTGAACTTCTGCATATTGTTAATTAAAGAGAGCGTCTAGTGGCTAACGAGAAAATAGAAGTGTATTATCTACGACTTTATGGTGTAGAATAAAGCACAACTCTTTATTGTGTTCTTGACGTCAACACCTATTACGTCACTGCTCAGTTATTGTGGCGGGCTGTATGAGTTTTGCCTTTTCTCCTCGGGGGAAATGAACAAAAACAGAAAAAAAGTATGGTTAAAGCTTTACGTAATAAATGGATGACACAAATTAGATCGACGTTTCGCTCAATATGCCTTCAGCAGGAACAACCATACAACACCTATCCTCCTCACCCAGTTCCCCCCACCCAACGACTTTTGTGTCGTGATTTGAGTAACAGACTGAATGTTGATGGTGTGTTTAAGAGCTGCAAGTTCCGATTTAAACTTTTGGTTAAAGATGGGTCTTGATTTAAGGTTTCTGATAAACGTAGGATCAGAATGTTATCTGGGGTTAAATTAGGGTTACATTGATTAATTTTATTTAATTTGGATCAAGTTTCAGTTAGGACAGATATGAAAAGATGGGAACAAAATTATCATGATACGCCTCAGAACAAGACACAATCAACGCCATGCACTGTCGCGTGTAAACAAAATTAAAGATTGGCACCTCAGCCACACGTACATGTGGACAGGAGCCCCAGACTGCTAAACATACTTCAAGATTATATTGAATATAGTAGACTGAGAAGAGCCCATTGGCCCATAGATACAACACTACAGACAAAACTATATGGGCAACTGCAACACTACACACACAAACACACACACACACACAAGTACAATTTATACAGGAAACAACATTGCAGAAATAGACAATGCTTCAGGCGAATGAAAGATAAATAGAATGTTAGGTTACAGTAAAATTAGGATTAGTGTAAGGGTTTGGATTAAATCAGAACTTGTGTAAGGGTTTGAGTTAAATTAAAACTGGTCTAAGGGGTTTGGCTTTTAAAATAGAACTAGTGTTAGGGTTTGGGTTAAATTATAACTAGTGTTAGGGTTTAGGTTAAATTAGAACTTGTGTAAGGGTTTGGGTTAAATTAGAACTGGTCTAAAGGGTTTGGCTTAAATTAGAACTAGTGTAAGGGTTTGGGTTAAATTATAACTAGTGTTAGGGTTTAGGTTAAATTAGAACTTGTGTAAGGGTTTGGGTTAAATTAGAACTGGTCTAAGGGGTTTGGCTTAAATTAGAACTAGTGTAAGGGGTTGGGTTAAATTATAACTAGTGTTAGGGTTTAGGTTAAATTAGAACTAATGTAAGTGTTTGGGTTATATTAGAACTAGTCTAAGGGTTTAGGTTGAATTAGAACTAGTGTAAGGGTTTGGGTTAAATTAGGGCTAGTGTAAGTGTTTGGGTTAAATTAGGACTAGTGTAAGTGTTTGGGTTAAATACGTCTCTCCACAACTTTCGATCTCGACAGTTATTTATCATTTCTGTTGTTGACCTTCTGCCCAGCCATTCTCTTAAGCTGTCTGGTATCTTTTCCCTTTGCTTCCCTCTATCTCTTCGTCCCTCAATTTTTCCAGTTATTACAATATATTCCAGTTGTTCCCTTTTCATTACATGGCCAAAAAATGATGATTGTTTCTTCCTAATATTGGAAATTATCTCTCTTTTTGCTTTGGTCTCCTTCAGTCCGTTTTCATTACTCTTCTTAGCTGTCCATGATATTCTGAACATTCTTCTGTAAAACCCCATTTCTACAGCCTCCATTGATTTTCTTGTCTTTAGTCCTATCTGTCCATGATTCACATCCATATGTTAAGACTGGCTCTATATAACAGTTAAGAGCTAAGAGCCATAACTTAAATATATTATGATACAGAATATAAGTTTCCTGAATGTATTATCTTGTGTCATATTCAGTGTTTTTTTTTTTTGAACCTCTGAAACGATCTAAGAATACAAGAATGCAATAATATTTACAAATGCGATCTTTAGTTCACAGTTTTGATATTCTCAACATTCTTCTGTAAAACAACTTTTTTATAGCGTCCGGTGATTTTCTTGTCTGTTGTCCTATTGTCCATGTAAATTATATCGACAATTTTTAATAAGTGGCTATTCTCTCGAGGGATAATAACAACACCAGGACAGTGGTTGTACATCGATGACGTGTATGGAAATGTCTGTAACTTCTTCATGTGGTCAGGAGTTTCCATCCACGAGAAGAACTTAAACTGTCAAGGGTGTCATTAAAAAGGGAACAGGCAAATAATTGCAGTGCTTCTGTAAAGGTGGTAGCAGGAGCCAGTAGTGGGCTGTAACGTACACTCCTACAAAGTGTGATGATAGCTTTACAAAAAAAAGGAACACAACAAAAATCTGACGTGCCTACATGCGGCCTTCCTTGGAAAACGAGAACAACACAAACGAACAACGAAATAAAAATAAATTATAATGCATCTAGGATGAGCGGTATAGGTAAATTAGGGAGAAATAAACAGAGGGATAAGAGGTGAAATTATGAAACACAAGAGAGATGTGGAAGGATAAAAATTATCTAAGGATAAAAATCGATAATTTGTGAAAATGGATATGTTAAAATGTATGTAAAATCAAAGCTAGAATTCTAGCGAGTGTCATTAAACAGTTGATTGTTCTATCACATTTTGGCAAAACTTGTCCTGTAGGCAGTTCACGCTTCTCTAGTGTAGCGTTTCTCAAACGGTGGTCCGCCTCCTCCCACACCCCCCCCCACCCCCAGGGGTCCGGGGTTCTGTGTCGCAGGGGGTCAGCGGAGGCTTTAAGAATAGTATGATATTGTGCAACTAAATGGAGCAAGAGAATGGAAGCACAACAGAAAATACATCGTTAATAAAAAATAAGAAATCTTGAGTTGAAGTTGTGTCCTGGGGGTCCGCGACTACAAAACGTATTTAATGGGGGTCCGTGACTACAAAACGTATTTAATGGGGGTCAGTGACTACAAAACATATTTAATGGGGGTCCAAGACTACAAAACGTATTTAATGGGGTCCGTGATTACAAAACGTATTAAATGGGGTCCGAAGTAAAGGACAGTTAGAGAACCGCTGCACGAGAGAATCAGAGAAGACATGAAGCGTTTGGTCGAGTTCATGATCTTTGCTGTTCTAGATATATAGTAAAGGTAAATAGCTGTAGAAGTGGGGGAGAAGAAGGAGGAAGGAAAAGAAGTACATGGCGATGACGATGATTGGTGGTTATGATAATGCTGGTAACGCCGACATTACTTGTAATCTTAAAGCGCCATTCTGTGTGATCGTGTCAAAAAGTCTACAATGAGACGATAAAAAATTCTGAATTATTTGAATAACCTTTAATCTTTCAAGCATCTCTTACATCCTTGCAATATCCGGGTACACCCATGAATCACCTGTTTTCTTTCATCTTGCTTGTCAGACATGCGCACTTGACGCTTCTTGTCACCCGCAGCACTTCTGGCCGTTTTCAATTATTCATCACATGAGTTATAATATTCAGATGGTGCTGTCTGCAATACTTTGTAAAGTTATTCAAATACCACATTTTCCCATGAACATTTTAATCCATCTCTGATCACTTCCAAACGTTTTTTTTTGTTTGTTTTTGTTTTAGATGAAGAAAGGTCTTTGACATTGCGTTGTTGTTTTTGGAATTTTTCCCTGGATTTGTTGAACTTTATGCCGAAGACTGATTTTTCGGGCCGTAAGGCACATTTATCGTGGTTATGTCGTAAACTAGCTACACGACGCATACTCGACCATTTAACGGTTAAATGCTAAGAAGAAGAAAACTTGAGGTAAAAGCATCAAACGTCATGTCACTCCAAAACTTTCGATCTCGGCAGCTATTTATCATTTCTGTTGCTGACCTTCTGCCAAGTCATTCTCTTAAGCTGTCTGGTATCTTTTCTCTTTGCTTCCCTCTATCTCTGCGTCCCTCAATTTTCCCAGTTGCCACAATATATTCCAGCTGTTCCCTTCTCATTATACGGCCAAAAAATTATGATTGTTTATTTGTAATATTAAATATTAGTTCACTTCTTGCTTTGGCCTCTTTAAGAACATTTATATTACTCTTCTTATGTGACCATGGTATTCTCAATATTCTTTTGTAAAACAACATTTCTACAGCGTCCAGTGATTTTCTTGTTGGTTGTCCTATTATGAATGAATCACATTCATATGTTAAGACTGGCTCTACATAACATTTAAGAACTGTTTTTCTTGTTTCTATTAACTAAATTGGATTGCGCAGTATCTTCCTCATTTTTTTTTTAACGCTGCTTTTGCCTGTGCCATTCTGCAAAATTACTATATTAAATACATATAAATAAAAACCAAGCTTAGGTCGGTTTAAAAATAATATGAAGGAAATGTTGAGATAAATAGTTACATGTGGCGTTAACGATAATGAAATATGCTGTCAAAGTGGAAGCATTATTTATATATAACTTGATCACGTCATGTATTTTTTGCTGATACTCTTACGTTTGACTCCCTGGTCCTGACATAGCTATAATCTGGTCCTTGGGTAACCTTAAGTTGGGAACCGCTGTTCTAGAGCAATAGTTGTCTTGCAGTGAAGATCCAGATCTAACTGAGTACAACTTGTCCCAGCATGCACTACAAAACTTTCATGTAAAGTAATATGTCTGAGTAGATGAGTCATTGAGTACAACTTGTCCCAGCATGCGCTACAAAACTTTCATGTAAAGTAATATGTCTGAGTAGATGACTCATTGAGTACAACTTGCCCCAGCATGGACTACAAAACTTTCATGTAAAGTAATATGGCTGAGTAGATGAGTCATTGAGTACAACTTGCCCCAGCATGGACTACAAAACTTTCATGTAAAATAATATGGCTGAGTAGATGAGTCATTGAGTACAACTTGTCCCATCATGGACTACAAAACTTTCATGTAAAGTAATATGGCTGAGTAGATGAGTCATTGAGTACAACTTGTCCCATCATGGACTACAAAACTTTCATGTAAAGTAATATGGCTGAGTAGATGAGTCATTGAGTACAACTTGCCCCAGCATGGACTACAAAACTTTCATGTAAAATAATATGTCTGAGTAGATGAGTCATTGAGTACAACTTGTCCCAGCATGGACTACAAAACTTTCATGTAAAGTAATATGTCTGAGTAGATGAGTCATTGAGTACAACTTGCCCCAGCATGGACTACAAAACTTTCATGTAAAATAATATGTCTGAGTAGATGAGTCATTGAGTACAACTTGCCCCAGCATGGACTACAAAACTTATATGTGAAGTGATATGTCTGAGTAGTAATATGTC
>JAVIAB010000001.1:82972637-82987637 GCA_032433765.1 Megaustenia siamemsis | reverse complement strand
GGGATTCTGCCCTTAGATGGTCTGCCCTCCCAGGTTTACGAGCATTATCTGCCCGAGTCACTAGAGGTGACTAACACAGACATGCACACACAAAGATAAGAGATGTGAATAACACAGATATGTACACAGCGATACGAGACATGACTAACACATCAAGATATATGACACATGGTGAGGTATATTATGTGAGGTAAATTGTGTGAGGTTTGTTATGTGAGGTAAATTGTGTGAGGTATATATATTATGTGAGGCACTGTATACAAAACCTGTCCACAAACAAACAATAATTACCTGTAGTAAGACCCTGCTGTTTCTTGAGGTTATTAATTGCTGCAGCTTGCAGGATTTCTGAGATGATATTGTACCTGGATAGAAGGCAATGATGATATTACACCTGAATAGAAGGCAATGATGATATTACACCTGAATAGAAGGCAATGATGATATTACACCTGAATAGAAGGCAATGATGATATTACACCTGAATAGAAGGCAATGATGATATTACACCTGAACAAAAGGGGAACTTAGAACAGTAATGATATTACACCTGAACAAAAGGGGAACTTAGAACAGTAATGATATTACACCTGAACAAAAGGGGAACTTAGAACAGTAATGATATTACACCTGAACAAAAGGGGAACTTAGAACAGTAATGATATTACACCTGAACAAAAGGGGAACTTAGAACAGTAATGATATTACACCTGAACAAAGGGGGAACTTAGAACAGTAATGATATTACACCTGAACAAAGGGGGAACTTTGAAAAGTGATGATATTACACCTGAATAGAAGACAATGATGATATTACACCTGAACAAAAGGGGAACTTAGAACAATGAAGATATTACACCTGAACAAAGGGGGAACTTTGAAAAGTGATGATATTACACCTGAACAAAGGGGGAACTTTTAAAAGTGATGATATTACACCTGAACAAAGGGGAACTTTGAACAATGATGATATTACACTTGAACAAAAGGGGAACTTAGAACAATGAAGATATTACACCTGAACAAAGGGGGAACTTAGAACAATGATGATATTACACTTGAACAAAAGGGGAACTTAGAACAATGATGATATTACACCTGAACAAAGGGGGAACTTAGAACAATGATGATATTACACCTGAACAAAGGGGGAACTTAGAACAATGATGATATTACACCTGAACAAAGGGGGAACTTAGAACAATGATGATATTACACTTGAACAAAAGGGGAACTTAGAACAATGATGATATTACACCTGAACAAAGGGGGAACTTAGAACAATGATGATATTACACCTGAACAAAGGGGGAACTTAGAACAATGATGATATTACACTTGAACAAAAGGGGAACTTAGAACAATGATGATATTACACCTGAACAAAGGGGGAACTTAGAACAATGATGATATTACACCTGAACAAAGGGGGAACTTAGAACAATGATGATATTACACCTGAACAAAGGGGGAACTTAGAACAATGATGATATTACACCTGAACAAAGGGGGAACTTAGAACAATGATGATATTACACTTGAACAAAAGGGGAACTTAGAACAATGATGATATTACACCTGAACAAAGGGGGAACTTAGAACAATGATGATATTACACTTGAACAAAAGGGGAATTTAGAACAATGATGATATTACACCTGAACAAAGGGGGAACTTAGAACAATGATGATATTACACTTGAACAAAAGGGGAACTTAGAACAATGATGATATTACACCTGAACAAAGGGGGAACTTAGAACAATGATGATATTACACTTGAACAAAAGGGGAACTTAGAACAATGATGATATTACACCTGAACAAAGGGGGAACTTAGAACAATGATGATATTACACTTGAACAAAAGGGGAATTTAGAACAATGATGATATTACACCTGAACAAAGGGGGAACTTAGAACAATGATGATATTACACTTGAACAAAAGGGGAACTTAGAACAATGATGATATTACACCTGAACAAAGGGGGAACTTAGAACAATGATGATATTACACCTGAACAAAGGGGGAACTTAGAACAATGATGATATTACACCTGAACAAAAGGGGAACTTAGAACAATGATGATATTACACTTGAACAAAAGGGGAACTTAGAACAATGATGATATTACACCTGAACAAAAGGGGAACTTAGAAAAATGATGATATTACACCTGAACAAAGGGGGAACTTAGAACAATGATGATATTACACTTGAACAAAAGGGGAACTTAGAACAATGATGATATTACACTTGAACAAAAGGGGAACTTAGAACAATGATGATATTACACTTGAACAAAAGAGGAACTTAGAACAATGATGATATTACACCTGAACAAAGGGGGAACTTAGAACAATGATGATATTACACCTGAACAAAGGGGGAACTTAGAACAATGATGATATTACACCTGAACAAAGGGGGAACTTTGAAAAGTAATGATATTACACCTGAACAAAGGGGGAACTTTGAAAAGTGATGATATTACATCTGAACAAAAGGGAAACGTTGAACAGTGGTTATACCTGAATGAATTGAAGTTTAAAACAAAGAAAATATATCTGAATGAGTGAGAAACTTAGAACAGTGATGATAGTGAACATTTAAGGAAAACAAAAAATTATGACAGTTTTTCATTTGAATGGGTTCAAATAGTTCATTCCACACAATTGCTACCATGTGGTTTAACACACTGTGGTCAAGGTGTTTTCCAAAAATTTTTTTATTTGAAATAACAGCAAAAAATTTATTAAAATTGATTTACAACAAAAAGTTGTTTGGACAATTTACTGAAGAAGTTGAAAAAGAAGTTTAAATAAAATGACAAAATTTTAGTGGAGATAATTGTGAAAAAGTCAATAAATTAAAAGACACAGCTCCAGGATTTGTTACGTTGCTTACAAGAGCTGCACTTTGTGGCTTGTGGCATGGAATATGTTTAGATGTAAAAGAAGAATAATTATCATCACAGAAATGTGTAAAGACAGAAGAGGTATGAAACAAAAGAAAATCAGTAAAAAATCAACAAATGCTGCAAAACTGAAAGGAGTACAGAGAACAATGATGAAAGTGTATCCGAATGGGGTAGAGAATAAGGATGATAATGTAAATGAATGAAACACATAGACCAATGCTCACAGTGTAACGGAGCAAGTACACAAGAACATTAGGATATTGTGCTTGTGTAAACAGTGAGAACAAAGAAAAGAAAAACTCAAACCTCATTTGTTGCAAGTGACTGATGGAGTCTGAAGACTTGATAATTTTCATGAACCCTTCATATGTAGCTGAGTACATATATGTCCTTTTGGTATCGGCATAAAGCTTCTCCCTGTACAGCAAGTAGTCCAGAAGCTTCTGGTTGATGTAGTCTGGCTCACAGATCATGTCCACCATTGGCTTTAACACTGAGATACAGGCAAGGTATAGATAAATAGCCAGGTTATTTCTCATCTTGTAGCTTCTTCTCATAATTTATCAATTAAACTGAGCCTACATATATATTTATAGGGAGCCATGATAGCTCAGTAGCTAGTGAACTGGATTACAAACGACAAAAGTAGGGTTTGATCCCAACCGACAGCTTCCTGGTTCACCCAGCCTTAAACAGATACTGGATTTTTTTCTGGGAAAATAAAGCGGCACGAGCGTAATATGACCATATTATCCAAAAAAATCATGTGCTGAAGGTCTGTAAAATTTATGGTCACTAACACCATATTCCCTATATGCCACTTGGTGTGACAGGGGCCCTTTACTTTACTTTTACATTTATTTATATAATCAATACTGTTAACAGGAGAGCAGGTGACCAAAGTTGATAACTTATTGTGCTCCAAACCAGAAAAGCATGGGTTCAAATCCTGGTAAGGTCAAAGGTCTTTTCTATCGGGGACGGGGGTGAAATAAAAATACAGACCCAAACACCTCGTGGTGACTGCTCAGGACAAGCGGCCTTTATTCTCTGGTCATATAATCTCCCTGGCAAACCTAGTAATGGGATAATGCCATTTTGATAGCTTTTTTTAAAATCCTGTCAACACTTGCCATACAAGAGCATTTTAAAGCCCAAGAAAGCTAGGCTACTAACAAATGAACAATAAAAAAACTTGAGTACACAAATGTTGTATAAAATGTGTACTCAAAGTCAGTCACGATATTAGTGAACAAATGGGACAGAAAGAGATTAGAATTGAATATGAAATACTGTAACTGCTTTTTGATTCTTTAGAACTGTCACAGCTTTCTTCATATCTTATGGTGCATAAAGCCACCACATTGCCACTTTTGTTTGTTCAGGTCAATATCTGGAGCAAGTCTTAAGTGAAGCTACACTATTTAAGTACTTTACCAACCATTCTTCATTATCTCTATGTTTCTTTAATAAATTATTATCACTTAGGGTCCAATAAATATCTATATTTGGCAGAGATTTAGGGGCAATTAGGAAAGGATGGTCTTTCCAGTGCCATCTTCTATTTAGGATTTATACAGTAATATCTCCAATGTGAGGTTTGATATTGAAGATGGTGTTATGTCAGAAGATGGCCAGTATTTTAAGGAAGTATCTGTTTTCAAAAGATTCTAGTTTGTGACAATGAACAATATGAACAACCAGGATATTCTGCTCAATGAAGGGCTTATTACATTTTGAAGATATGGATCGTCCTGATATTGATAATAGCACTGCTGCTCAGCAAATAACTTTCTACACAGTATCACCAGATATGGGGTGCTTATGTTTCATTTTTATACAGAAAAGTGTCCCACACATACACCCATATATTTGATATTTCATGGATCTAAAAGCCATGCCATATTTCATACAGGCATTGTGTACTTATTAGATTTTATGACATTTAGAAACAAAAAAATGCCAATTTTCTTCTGAAAAAAATTGAGTTTCTAAGCCATTTCAAAATATGTATCTGGAAACACTGTGAAAGTTCTTTACACTTCCATCTGTGTCCTTTGAGGACCCCATACACATAAAATAAGTTTTTTTAAACTGTTGTTTATGCTGGGAAAGGTTTATGTTGTAACATAAGATAATCAACTAGCTGGTTAAGTGATCTTGTCAGATATACAGTCAATGGATGAAGGCGGGTATCATTACAACACCAGAGAGAAAGATAGCATGAAGGACTTTGAAAGAAGCACAATTACATCACTATCTTGCCTGCATGATCAAGGGGTAAATAGTGGTACTTTCAAAACAAAATGGTATTCTAGATGAATAAGAAGAACTGTCAGCTAACACAGAACTGGCTAAATGAACATTTGGATAAGAAGATTGGAGCACTTTTTGCACAAACAGTCCAGTCTGGAGTGTAGGGATGATGGTCCTTACATAACGAAATATAACTAAGGGAGTTGATTCTGAATACACATTTAAGTACATTTGTTCATAATTATTCAACCTGAGCTCAATGTCAGTGCTATTGTAAGGAACATCTGTTGAGGCTGAGTGATGAAAGCTTGCCAGTCATTTCTAATGAGATTGGATAGCAGATGCTAGCAAGGTAGGAATTACTGCTCAACTTAGATGTGCTTAACAACTGCTGTACAAAAGTGTCGGATACAGAGAGACTGTGAAGTTTCAACACCACCTAGAATAGACTACACAAAGTGTTTGATACTGAGAAACTGTGAAGATTCTACAAGACCTAGAATAGACTACACAAAGTGTTTGATACTGAGAAACTGTGAAGATTCTACAAGACCTAGAATAGACTACACAAAGTGTTTGATACTGAGAAACTGAAGATTCTACAAGACCTAGAATAGACTACACAAAGTGTTTGATACAGAGAAACTGTGAAGATTCTACAAGACCTAGAATAGACTACACAAAGTGTTTGATACTGAGAAACTGTGAAGATTCTACAAGACCTAGAATAGACTACACAAAGTGTTTGATACAGAGAAACTGTGAAGATTCTACAAGACCTAGAACAGACTACACAAAGTGTTTGGTACAGAGAAACTGTGAAGATTCTACAAGACCTAGAACAGACTACACAAAGTGTTTGATACAGAGAAACTGTGAAGATTCTACAAGCCCTAGAACAGACTACACAAAGTGTTTGATACAGAGAAACTGTGAAGATTCTACAAGACCTAGAATAGTCTACACAAAGTGTTTAATACTGAGAAACTAAAGATTCTACAAGACCTAGAATAAACTACACAAAAGTGTTTGATACAGAGAAACTGTGAAGTTTCTACATCACCTATTACAAGCACAACTTTGCCACACACACAAATGATGAGTACAATGAGCAACTATCATGTTTTTTTTACCTCTGCCAGCAAGAATTTCTCGTAGAATGTGTCTAACTGGAGCACATGTAGCATACGGCTTAGACAGCAAGAGTAGAAGAGCTGCATCTGACACTTTCCGTAAACAGTCCAGCTCTCTCTCATCACTCATTAGCCATGAGTGGAGCATAAATTTGGTGACTTCCTCATCAGGCCTGTCAATGGTACAGGCATTAGGGTCTCTGCCAAGTAGAAACTCATTAGCCAACACAAGTACAACAACAGTTACTGAAGGAAGATAATTCTCATTATAGCATAAACAGTAAAGGTTGTCCAATGACATATATAAAATAAGTAGACAAAAAGCAAGAGGAGCCTCGCTGCGCTAGGAACATACGGAGATCCATAAAAATTAGGTTAAATACAAAAATAACAATTTTCAAATCCAATATTATTAAATCAGTCCTATTATATGGCTGTGAAACATGAAGAACAAATGACAATCTCGAAGACACAAACCTTCAATAATGGAAGGAAGCTTGCACAGAATAAAAGGACAGAAATGGCAGGACAAAATCACTAATGTAGAGTTATGGGTAAGTACCAGTCAAGCACCAGAGGACAAAGAGATATGACGAAGTTGATGGCGTTGGATAGGACCTTCACTGTGGAAGCCTTTTTTGGAATCCCCAGGGGAAGAAACAAAAAGGTTTGTTAGAACCTCTCAGGCGAAAGACGGCATTTAGGGCAGAAATAAACATTTTCTGAGTCTGGTGATTTACTGCTAGGCCGTGTTTTGTTCTTAAGTCCATATATAGCAACATATGAGAAGAAAGTGATATAGCAACATATGAGAAGATAGTGATGTAGCAACATATGAGAAGAAAGTTATGTAGCAACATGTGAGAAGAAAGTTATGTAGCAACATATGATAAGAAAAGTGATGTAGCAACATATGAGAAGAAACTTATGTAGCAACATATGAGAAGAAAGTTATGTAGCAACATATGAGAAGAAAGTGATATAGCAACATATGAGAAGAAAGTGATATAGCAACATATGAGAAGAAAGTGATGTAGCAACATATGAGAAGAAAGTTATGTAGCAACATATGAGAAGAAAGTTATGTAGCAACATATGATAAGAAAGTGATGTAGCAACATATGAGAAGAAACTTATGTAGCAACATATGAGAAGAAAGTTATGTAGCAACATATAAGAAGAAAGTGATATAGCAACATATGAGAAGAAAGTGATATAGCAACATATGAGAAGATAGTGATATAGCAACATATGAGAAGAAAGTGATATAGCAACATATGAGAAGAAAGTGATATAGCAACATATGAGAAGAAAGTGATGTAGCAACATATAAGAAGAAAGTTATGTAGCAACATATGAGAAGAAAGTGATATAGCAACATATGAGAAGAAAGTGATATAGCAACATATGAGAAGAAAGTGATATAGCAACATATGAGAAGAAAGTGATGTAGCAACATATAAGAAGAAAGTTATGTAGCACATATGAGAAGAAAGTGATATAGCAACATATGAGAAGAAAGTTATGTAGCAACATATGAAAAAAAAAGTAATATAGCAAAAAAATCTGGGTTTCTTAAAACCTGTATTTTACCCCATAGCAACATATGACCATGAAACATGCACAATCGACAGATCTTCTGAAAATACATCATAGCCTGTGAATGCAAGTGTCACAGAAGAACACTCAGAATATCATGGATGGAGAAAATAAATCAATCAATTTAAAATTCTAGAAAACTGGTTAGTTAAAAAAAAACATTAGAAACAAGTAAAATGAAATATTTTGGTCAAGTTAAGTGATATATAATAGCCTATAGATGATATTATAGAGGACATAGTTGCAGGTAAATGAGAAACAGGAAGACCTCGAAGAAGGTAGGGCATAGACAAACTGGACATGCAAGGCAGAGAAAACTTCTGAGTCATGGTTCAACCCAAACAAGCACATAGATGATGTTTTCTAGAATTTTCTTCTGACCTTTTCAGCTGTAGAGGGTATCCTCAAAATCTATAAACCATGTTTCTCTGGCTTCTATAGGTTTTATTATTTTACTATAATATTAACCCTAGATTATGATAACATTATAACAATTACCGCATAAAAACATAAATTCTTCCAAATTTGATACGTTGTGGTTTTTAAACATTAACACACACACACACACCCCCCCCCCCCCCCTCCCCTTTCTGTGTGTATTTTCCTAATTACTACTTCCGGTGATCCCTGAGTGTTTAAATTGTTTGTATTGATGTGGGATTTTTTTTTTCCATCTTGAGAGATACAATTCTATAATACAAAAAAAAAAATGCGAAACAAATTGTAGATTTTCATTTTTTTTTTCCCTTTGACCAGGTAAATTTTCTCAGTCATCGGCGACATCAAACAACTCTTTGTGACTCAGGAAACTCAGTGAATAACGCTTTGAGATATATGAATTTATGGCATCTATCGGAACAGAGAAATAGCATCTCCAGTCCAAGCAGTCAATTTCAGGTCATAAATCAACCTGACACAGAATATCTGAGTTCTCTTTGTGTGTAACTGGTAAACACACATTTGTGTGTCAAAAGTTCAAAGAAAATGCTATTTTTAGTCCTAATGTTACAAATAAGTGGTAGTATTTTGTAGAATGGAATAGCGAAGTTCGCCACAGGTAGGTATCATAATTAGGAATTAAAAGCAATGAATGTCAAACCTTTTAGCCAGACGGATGTTACTGAAGTGATGATGGAGACAGTCAATGACATCTTGAGACAAAAAGCGAACAAGGTCCACTTCTGATAATCTTCGGCCCACTTGTCAATGATGCTCCAAATTTCTACTCTAAATTGGGATTAGATAAAAAAAAACAGAAATAAAATTGTCAAATTCTTGTCAGTAGAAATTAAATTATTAAAGGAACAGTACTAGTGCATGGAGAGCTGTGATACCTCAGTGGTTAGTGAACTGGACTGCAAAGGACAGGAGGTCGGTTCGATCCTGATTTATGGCTTTCGAGTTCACCCAGCCATAACTGGGTATTGGATTTATTTCTGGGAAAGTTAAGCAGCACGGGTGTAATACCAACCACATTACCCCAAAAATCATGTGCAGAAAGCCTATTAAAAATGATGGTCACTAACATCATATTCCTATACGTCACTTGGTGTGACGGGGCTCTTTACTTTTACCTTACTTTACTAGTGCTTGCTATTCACATGCTAGTTCATTAGTTCTACTCACTTTGTACACTGTACTGATATATTCAGTGTATCAGTTCGGAGTGCTATGATGATGACCCGCAAATAACTCAATACAGTGTAATTAGAAAAGGGATCATAGTGATAATGGACACTGATAACAATAATGATGAGCATTAGTGTGTGTGTGTGTAGTAGTAGCAGCCTCTGTCAGTCATAGCTGACTATGGATTTTGCTGTACCCCAAGACATTTTTTTGTTTCTTTCGTCATGTATTTTCTTTTCTATGAATATGTCTGCTTCTTGCTTGAGTTTGAACTTTAGAGTATGTTTCCTTATATATCATCATCATCATCATCATCAAGTACCGGGCCTGCTGGCGTAGATGATCATGTCTCTCCACAACTTTCGATCTGGACAATTATTTATAATTTCTGTTGTTGACCTTCTGCCAAACCATTCTCTTAAGCTGTCTGGTATTTTTTTCTCTTTGCTTCCCTCTATCTCTTTGTCCCTCAATTTTTCCAGTTGTTACAATATAATCCAGTTGTTCTCTTCTCATTACATGGCCAAAAATGATGATTGTTTCTTCCTAATATTGGAAATTAGCTCTCTTTTTGCTTTGACCTCTTTCAGAACAAATTCATTACTCTTCTTAGCTGTCCATGGTATTCTCAACATTCTTCTGTAAAACCACATTTCTACAGACTCCAGTGATTTTCTTGTCTGTTGTCCTAATGTCCATGATTCACATCCATATGATGATATATATATATATATATATATATATATATATATATATTATATATAATAAAGTGCACTGACATCTATTAAGCTTAGCACCATGTCACTGAACTATATTTATTAGGCTACAATAGAGCATTGTTGCCACTTTCTGGTCTTATAACAAAGATGAATCACGGCCAACAACATTCTTTCACATTTTCTTCAGCGTTCACCCATTAAGTGGGCTGTTACTGTTGTGTCACAGGGTGGGCTGTTAGTGTAGCGTCACAGGGTGGGCTGTTAGTGTTGCGTCACAGGGTGGGCTGTTAGTGTTGCATCACAGGGTGGCTGTTAGTGTTGCGTCACAGGGTTGGCTGTTAGTGTTGTGTCACAGGGTGGGATGTTAGTGTTGTGTCACAGGGTGGGCTGTTAGTGTTGCGTCACAGGGTGGGATGTTAATGTTGTGTCACAGGGTGGGCTGTTAGTGTTGTGTGACAGGGTGTCCTGTTAGTGTTGTGTCACAGGTTCTCAGCAAGCTAAGGTATTTGCACAGCAGGAGGTCAACAGCAGAATTTATAAACAATTGTAGAGACAGAAAAAATAGAGAAATTTGATCACTAACCCAGCTAATAATAATGTTGTGGGAATATAGGGTTTGACAAGAAAGATCACTTTGTTTTTGTTTATTAGAAAGTAAAAGGTGAATTATTGGGATGTTTCTAAGAGGCAAAAATGATCAGGATTGTTTTAAGTATGAATATTGTGAGAACGCACAAAACTATAAGCCCCATCTTGTTCCATCTGTTGAGAGGAGCTGATGAGTTTCGCCAGCTGAGTACAGTTAGGTCACATAAATGGTACACAGGAGATGTGCTTGCTGATATTGAAAATTACATCCTGTCTCTTGTTCTGTCTATTTGTTCTGATTATGAATTATTTTTCTGTAATACATTTTTGTTATCTCATGCTATTTTTCCAAGAATTTTACAAGTGACATAAGTACAGTCTCTGTACAAATGTAAACAAGATCATAGAACTTGACATAAACATATAGTACATGGCATGATGTGCATATTCTTCTATAGCCTTTAAACAAACTAAAAACCTGATTAATCTGCAGCAAGAAAATAACTTACTGTAATTGTTTGATGAATGCTTTATCCTTGGAAATAGGCTCATACCATGGTATTACTAAATGCTTGATGATGAGGTCTATCACTTCCTGCAGTGAGTTGTCTAAGCTCCGAGAGATTACAACTTTTCTTGGTTGCTCTCCACTGGAGGCTTCCATTTCCTGAATAAAAATAAATGAACTTTAAGGAAGATCCTGATGATAGAGGTAGCGCTAAAGGAGCTATCATCACAGCAGAAGAGGAACTATATAACTCCAACTTTGAATCACATGGAGCTGTGTTTTTAACATGTAAAATCAGTACTTGAAGCACTTGAGCCAACCAGAACTGAGAAAAAATAATAAAAAATATGGAGTTAAGAAATATTGTATTATAAGATATCTCCAATGCAATTTTATGCATTAAAGTCAAAATAATATTCTACTTAATACATCTGCGCCAATGAGGCGGAGTCGTACGCATGGCAATATTCCTTTTTGACAAGTCAAGTGTTGTGAATGATGCGACCTTCCACCATCTAGAGTTGGTCTGCGGTTACATCACATTGAGTGCTGTTCAATGGCCGTTGTTGAAATTGTTTGACACAAGTTATTTACATGTTGCAACTCATTAGTGTGGACTGATCCGTCGGGTCAGCCAAGGTTTTATCTCTTTGGGGAATTTGCACCATGTTTCGTTCGTTGTAGACTGCATTCACTAGAGTAATCAGAAATCTATAGGCACAGCCACTGTTGTGTATGCTACGTCATCATAATGGCTCATCATATATCCCTAGAACAGCCATACACTAATCTTGCAGTCTGTTGTTTGATGTACGACGGGGATAATCTGATAACTAACTGTGTTTTATATGTTCGGAATTGGAGTCAAAAACGATGTCTTAAAATCATAAAGCGCTATACATTAAAAAAAATATGACGATCATCATTTTCAGAGGACGTGAACTTCCGGTCAATATGATGGATAGGCGGCAGGAACCATTGAAGGCTATGTATGAAAGTGTTCCTTGTTGGAGTTTCCTCATATTCCAAGTCTGACTTGTTGCAGGAGCTACTGAGTTAGGTGCTCTGTGCACACCGTGAGCTGTGTGTTTCATCCGTTTTGAT
Source organism: Megaustenia siamemsis (assembly GCA_032433765.1). Classification (NCBI taxonomy): domain Eukaryota; kingdom Metazoa; phylum Mollusca; class Gastropoda; order Stylommatophora; family Ariophantidae; genus Megaustenia; species Megaustenia siamemsis. The sequence continues at coordinate 82,975,179 of JAVIAB010000001.1, read as the reverse complement.
CATTTTTCGATATTCCAATTGTTTACAATGAATGATGATATCGTATGACAAGGAACAGTTGGCTGTGTTCACTTTCTGTGCGGTTTCACCTTATGTCTTTTGGCATGTGCTGAGACTGCTACCTTTCTTTGTTTGGGAGATGAGTTAGTAATTCGGATGATTCCACTGGCAAGGGCGGTTGAGCAATTATGGATTTTAATTCATTTGCAGTGATACCAGGGCCTTCCATAACCAAAGAACCAAGGATTGTGGCAAAATGGAACAGCCTAGCTTAATCACATACTAGCAGAAAATCAGTTGATAAAGAAGATGTGACCTCAGTAGAATGATTACTGCCTACTTGATCACAAGGAACGGTTATTATTTTATGACTAAAGAACAGGGCACAGTCTACTTCATAGCCATATATACACAAAGTTCCAATTGAAAATGAAAACATGTTTACATGTGGGTAAGCACCACACACACACCATATTACAATACTGCAGCTAGTACAATGCTTTGAGCACACTGGTAAAATGAAACTAAATGAAACATAAAACACCATACCACACACATATTACAATACTGCAGCTAGTACAATGCTTTGAGCACACTGGTAAAATAAAACTAAATGAAACATAAACATTATGAAAAAGACAACTCTGCAGATATAGACTTTGGGTGTACCTTAGTGAATGAAAGAAGACATGAGAAGCTTAACATGAAAACTGCAAAGAGATTTTAAACAGATACAAATAGTGTGCAGTGGGAAGGAATGTGCATTAGATTTGAAGTTCCTTGGGCAAGGCTGCCTGTATACATACTAATTACAGAGAAGAAAATCATTCAATGTCTGCACTTTCTGTATGTAACTAAAGTTAAAGACATTGCTTGGGAATAAGGAAATGAAGAAAAATTCAAGGAATTAGAGAGAATGGATGACAATACCTTATCAATGCCTCTCACTCTCACATTGCAGTCTTGAGTCTATAGAAAATTGGCAAAGGGATCTGAAAGCTTTAACTGATTGAATAGAATATATTTTTTCAATGTAAACATTGTGAAAGCTCATTGAAAGTTAATTACATTCATCTAATAATTTGTTCTATTCATATATTTTAGACTTAACTAAATAAACTTGTTTGTGCTGCATAACTATGTGATGATCATTGTATTGGTCGTTTCAAAATATTTTGAAGGTGTTTAAAATTCCATATCTCTGCAACCAATTGATTGATAATGTTGAAATTTTGCATATGGTCTTGTGATTTTTTGGTCCCAAGAAGTACATTCATTTCCTCACCAACAAACGTTAGTTTTCATATTCTTTATTTGAAGTATACAAATTTAAGGCATTTTGGTCAAACCATATATTTGGAGGAATTACCGCTTCATATGAGTGAGCACCCACGGACTGTCATCTTGAACGTAATGCGCGCCAATTTCCCTGTTTTAAGCACTAAAAAACACATAAAACGCGTCATAGTTTATAATTTTATATCCGGTGCATCCCATTTCCTGTCGATTTGTTGTGAGTTATGTGCAACGGCGTATCCTAATTATTGGGCAATTTCGTTAAATTTGTGATCTGTTAGTCAATGGGTATAAAAGTAAAGTTCCTTACATTGCAATCAGTGGCAATAAAGGTGTATAAATATTTGCATAGAAGCTAAGCGTGGAAAACTGTATCGAAGCATCTCAAAGCCAGAAAAGAGAACTATTCACGCATTGGTTAAGCAAACGCTTTTTTCAAACAAGTGCTTAAAGCTAATGGAGTGTCCAGTTCAATCAAGACTAGGACGCTAGGAAGAAAGAAAGTAGTAGATAGTTTTGACAAGGAAGTGATTAGAAGAGCAATTTGTAAAATGTTCGATTCCAAAGAAACTGTGACTTTAAGAAAACTGAATTCGACTGAGAGCAGAAATGACATTGTTGTGTCGAAACAACATTATGGAGAACTGTTTAGAAGCATCGGTTTCAGTCCGTTTTAAAAGTACGATAGTGGTAGAAATGTCATCTGCGAGAACCGCACTAGTTTCTATGAGGAGTAAATATTTACGTGAAGTACGGGAAATGCGTAACAAGGTTGATATTGTTTTTCTCGATGAACTTGGATAAATTCTCCCCAAACAAGTGCAAAGGAATGGCAGTTATCAGATGGAAGTATTAAAAAGATGTGTACCCATGGAAAAGGGCAGCGTATTATAATGGCCATGCAGGCAGCCGAAAAGAAGGGTTGGTGAAAAATGCAGAACTTATATTCACCTCTAATTATACTGACAACAGGGACTATCATACGAGATGAATGGCCATATATTTAGAGAGTGGATTGAAAATACTCTTCTTCCAATTCTAGACAGACCATCCTGTCTGGAATGGACAACGCGTCGTACCACAACGCTGTGGCAGAAGAAGACAAAATTCCTACATCTACCAGTACAAAAGATGTTATAAAGATTTGGCTAAGAAGGAAGGATTCCATTTAACGAGGGATTTTTGAAACCTGAATTACTGTCACTTGTTAAAATCGCAAAAGACCAAAGTATTCCAAATAGACAAA
>JAVIAB010000001.1:82667758-82972537 GCA_032433765.1 Megaustenia siamemsis | reverse complement strand
AGCCTTCCAACCTCTGTGAAAACGCTACCCAGATATTAAATTCTTGTCTTGCTTTAATCAGTAATTGTCTTTTGAGATGTTCATGTTTCTTGGTGTTCTACTTTGTTCATGATTTCAGTTTTGTCTATGTTTATCTTCATTTTGTGCTGATATTTGTTTCTTTGCAGTGAATTTATATGTGAATGTAGATGTCTGTTTTGCATATCAGGCACAATCAACAACGAAGAGCAGTTTCATTTATTTCATATTTTATTTCTGTCGCTGGAGTTACCTTTATATTAGTGATGTCCATCTATCTATTGACCTTTCGAGCCGTAACCGGCTCATAGGCGTAGACCAAGATACACCTTCTCCTATATGATTTTTGTTCTAGCAGTTTTCTTTTAAGAGATTTTATCAAATCTCGCCATCTGTCTCTGTTCTGTGCAAGCAGTTCTATCTCATTGAGGGAGCCGATTCCTGCTGCTGCTCTTGCCTCTCTCATCAATGTTCTTTCTCAGTGTCTCCCTGGGTCTTCCTCTTTTTCTTTTACCTGTTGTTTCCCATATGAGGGCTTGCTTTGCTATTCGATTATTATCTCTTCTCATCACATGTCCAACGTATGACCATCGTCTTTTCTTTATTACTGAGATATTAGTGGTTGATTGGCGATTTCTCTAATTTCCTCGTTGTTTTGAATTCGTTCCATTCTATACCAAGTAATTTCCTTAGACATTTATTTTCGAATGCGTTCAACTTTGTTCTATATTCTCTTGTTGTTTTCCAGCTTTCACACGCATACGTAAGGGTTGATAGTACATTTGATTTGAATAGCCTAAGTTTTGTGTTTGTGCTAATGAGTTTTGATTTCCACAACTTTTCAAGGCTTCTGAAGACAGTTGCTGCTTTAGCCATTCTGATTCTAATTTCTTTGCTCGTATCCCCTCTCGATCAATGTGACTTCCAAGATAGATAAAGTTATCGATCTCTTCTACTGGTTTGTTTTCCATGTATATTTTGTCACTTGTTGGAATTAAACTTTTCATGACTTTAGTCTTTTCATGATTGACCTCAAGCCCAATTTGCTGGCTATTGATGATAGTTCATTTGTGTTTTCCTGCATCGTTTTTATCTGACTGCTGATGAGAACTATGTCATCAGCAAAGTCGAGGTCCTCCAAATGGTCTCTTGTATCCATTCGATGCCTTTATTACAGTGCAGCATTTCTTCATTATGACGTCCATAACATTCAAATATCTATCTATCTATTGACTTTCGAGCCGTAACCGCCATAGGGCGTAGACCAAGATACACTTCTCCTATATGAATTTTGTTCTAGCAGTTTTCTTTTAAAGATATTTTATCAAATCTCGCCATCTGTCTCTGTTCTGTGCAAGCAGTTCTATCTCATTGAGGGAGCCGATTCCTGCTGCTCTTGCCTCTCTCATCAATGTTCTTCTCAGTGTCCTCCCTGGTCTTCCTCTTTTTCTTTTACTGTTGTTTCCCATATGAGGCTTGCTTTGCTATTCGATTATTATCTCTTCTCATCACATGTCCAACGTATGACCATCGTCTTTTCTTTATTACTGAAGATATTAGTGGTTGATTGGCGATTTCTCTAATTTCCCTCGTTTGTTTTGAATTCGTTCCATTCTATACCAGTATTTTCCTTAGACATTTATTTTCGAATGCGTTCAACTTTGTTTCTATATCTCTTGTTGTTTTCCAGCTTTCACATGCATACGTAAGGGTTGATAGTACATTTGATTTGAATAGCCTAAGTTTTGTGTTTGTGTGCTAATGAGTTTTGATTTCCACAACTTTTCAAGGCTTCTGAAAGACATTGCTGCTTTAGCCAGTCTGATTCTAATTTCTTTGCTCGTATCCCCTTCTCGATCAATGTGACTTCCAGATAGATGAATGATCGATCTCTTCTACTGGTTTGTTTTCCATGTATATTTTGTCACTTGTTGGAATTAAACTTTTCATGACTTTAGTTTTTCATGATTGACCTCAAGCCCAATTTTGCTGGCTATTGATGATAGTTCATTTGTGTTTTCCTGCATCGTTTTTATCTGATTGCTGATGAGAACTATGTCATCAGCAAAGTCCAGGTCCTCCAAATGGTCTCCTTGTATCCATTCGATGCCTTTATTACCAGTGCCAGCATTTCTTCATTATGAAGTCCATAACAATTCCAAATAACAAGGGCGATAAAATACATCCTTGTTTAACCCAGTTTCTATTGGGAAACATTCGCTCAGTCCTTCCTCTGTTCGAACTGCACATGTGTAACCATCATACATGTCTTTGATAATATTTATGATTTTTGATGGTAAGCCATATTGCTTCAGAATTTTCCACAAGAGTCTCTATGAATACTATCAAATGCTTTTTTGAAGTCGATGAAGTTAGTACAAAAGGTTTTTGCTTTTCAATGAGTTCCTCCAATAAAGTCGTAGAGTGAAAATGTGGTCAAGACAGCTTCTCCCTTTTCTAAACCCAGCCTGTTCTTCACGCATTACTGTTCTATTGAATCCTTTATTCTATTTAGGATGATTTTACAGAATAACTTTGAGGCAACTGACAAAAGTGTCACGCCTCTCCAGTTGTTACAATCTCTAAGATTGCCCTTTTTTGGGATCTTAACAATGATTCCTTTTTTCCATTTATGAGGCGTCTTCTCTGTTTTCCAATGATGTTGAACATTTTTTGGAGATGTATTAATTATGGCTATCATTGCCTTGAGGATCTCAGCTGTTAACTTATCCTCTCCACAGCCTTGTTATTGGTCATTAGCTTTAAGGTGGTTTCTATTTCACTCAAGGTAAGTCATCTAAATTTACATCTAATTCTGCTGCTGGTGTTTCAGCTTCAAAATCTATTAAACTGTGAGGTAGTGGACGTGTTAAGAATTTCTTTGAAGTGTTCCGCCCAACGGGCTTTTATGTCTGCGCTTGTTGTTAGCATTAGTCATTAATCCGGATTTGTCTAGAATTGGTGTTTTGCACTGGGATGTATAGGTGGTTTGTCAGCATCTTTTGTACAGTATAGAGAGTTCTGCTGTCTCCTGTAATTGCAGCTTCTCTGCTTTCTCTGCAAGTGTCTATATAAGCCCTTGTATCTCTTCTTGCCGAACTTTTCACTTGTTGTCTAATTTTTTGTATGTTGCTTTTGCCAGAACCTTTCCAAGATCTGTCTTTACATTAGTCATGGCTCTCTTCGCTTCTCTTCTTTCTTCTTTGATGTATTTCCACGTGGTGTCTGAGATCCAGCTCGTTTTTCCATTTTCTTCATCCAGCACTGCTTCTGCTGCTGTCATTAGTATTTTGCTCTGTGAGTCCCACATTTCATTGATATCTAAGTCTATTTCACCAAGTGCTGAATAACATTACTTAGCTCTATGTTAAACTTTTCCTTTATGGCTTCATCTTTCAGTTTATGACTATCAATTTTATGTGGTAATTGACCTCTTCTGTTGTTTCTAAATTTTAATCTTATTTTTCCCAATGCCACAGTTGTGGTCACTATTAACATCAGCACCTCTGTATGCTCTTACATCTATTAATGGACGATCTGAATTGTTGTTTAATACATAGGTGGTCAATTGATTTGATGTTCTATCATCAGGAGATATCCATGTTGTTTTGTGAATATTTTTGTGTGGAAATAATGTCCCACCTATAACTAAATTTTCTATTAAACATAATTCTATTAATCTTTCTCCATTCTGACTTGTTGTATAACAGCCTTCTCTCCCCCATCACATTTCCACTCCTGCGTTATCTTGCCCTACTTTGGCGTTGAAGTCTCCCATTACAATTAAAAGATCGTGTTTTGGTATTTTGTTTATAAGTTGTTGCAGTTGGTATAAAAATCATCCTTAACTTCATCATCAGCTGGTGATCATCACATTAGTGATGTAGTCCATATATAATGAACAGTATGGGGATAAACACATCCCTGTATGACCCCGATATAATTTAAAACCATTTGATAAACCAGGATTTGTTCTAACTGAACTTTTCACTAACACTGTCTAACAATGGTCCATTAACTCCATGATTTCTCTTAGTATTTCCCTATTTACTCTATTGAATGCCTTATCTTGGTCTACAAAGGCAAATTTATTTGATGATATGACGATTTATTTGATGCATAATATTATTATGGCCTCCCACATATGTCCACCTGACCCAGCTTCGGTTGGTTTCATTTGAACATGCCTTGTGTGTATGCGTATATATATATATATACATATATATATATATATCTATCTATCTATTGTCCTTTCGAGCCGAAGACGCACATAGGGCAGAACCACAATCTCAAAACAGAAACCTTGCGTGCCAAAGTGGCACATATTGCAGAGATCTCTGCTTCTAAAATCTATGGCTCTGTTTCCATAACAATACTTTTTACAATGACAGCTTGTCAAGCCATCGATCACCTCCTTAGTCGCCTCTTACGACATGCCTGGAAGGTCACAGTGTCCACTTTCTTTACTTCCCTCATAATGAGGCCCCGGTAACACACAGATAGTATATATATCTATACATATATATATATATTCCTTAGATATATATACATATATATTTATACTATATATATATACATATATAACATACCACACACACAAACACACAAAACAAAGAAAGAGATGAGAGAAAATAAAGTAATTAACCTTTACAGGTCCACATTTTTATGTCACAGTTTGCCAGGTCTGAATTTGTGCTCATGTCTGAAACTGTAAACATTGACCCTAAAAACTCTTACCCAGTAAAACATAGGACCGTGAAGGTTAAAATGATTACTATATGTCGATTAGTCTTGAATTTACCAGACTGATTCTTTCAATCAATGTGTATCATATTTACATTAGAAAGTAAATAATTTAGTCATAATTTGTTGATTATATGAGCCGGCTTTGTGATCAAGATTCAAATGCAGCATCATGCTCTCCAGTCGACTCACAGATATAGGAATGGGTACCTGGCTCAATGAGTTGAAGAAAAAGAATGCTGCAAGGGGAGAACTAGCCCTCCCTCTCTTCCTAATGTTATGCGTATGGCCTAGTATGGTGAAATGTTATATATGACTCCCCTGTGACATTTACATGTTACAGAACTCCACATTATAATGTCACACATGTTAATTGAGTCTACATACATTTGCAGCTAATAAGACAATTATGACTGTGACATTGTACAGACCTGTCTTCACCACCAAACATGAAGTCATCATCACTCTCTGGATTGTCTGACCTCATGGTGGGTAAGCTGCAATGATAAAGCTGTGGTCACCATTGGTGAGAGAGAGAGTAAGGTGAACAAGATCATTCACAATCACAAAGTGCAATGTGAGTGAACATTCTGACACTATTGTTGCAACAGTGTGAATGGCAATTGTAGTATAAATTGGTGGATGGTTAGGCAGAGACTGCATGGATTCTCTATGATGAGGCTGTGTGTATGCTAATAAAGAGGTAGCGTGGATCTTTATGATGAGGCTGTGTGTATATGATAATAAAGAGTTTACTTGGATTGTTATGATGAGATTGTATGACAATACAGAGGTTTGTGTGAATCTTTATGATGAGATTGTATGACAATACAGAGGTTGTGTGAATCTTTATGATGAGATTGTATGACAATACAGAGGTTGTGTGAATCTTTATGATGAGATTGTATGACAATACAGAGGTTGTGTGAATCTTTATGATGAGATTGTATGACAATACAGAGGTGGTGTGAATCTTATGATGAAATTGTATGACAATACAGAGGTTGTGTGAATCTTTATGATCAGATTGTATGACAATACAGAGGTTGTGTGAATCTTTATGATGAAATTGTATGACAATACAGAGGTTGTGTGAATCTTTATGATCAGATTTGTATGACAATACGGAGGTTTTGTGAATCTTTATGATCAGATTGTATGACAATAAAGTGTATATATTTATGATGTGACAGCACTTTTGAACTACATATTACTGTAGCATTTTTTGAACTACATATTACTGTAGCACTTTGAACTACATATTACTGTAGCACTTTTGAACTACATATTACTGTAGCACTTTTGAACTACATATTACTGTAGCACTTTTGAACTACATATTACTTCATCACTTTTGAACTACATATTACTGAAACACTTGCGTTCACTTCCATAAACAATGCAGCAGTCTAGGTGATAACTCATCTCAAGTTATGAAATAATAATGAAGAACCTTTTTATCACAGAAGCCAGGGAGAATTTGTTCCTTTTTTCAACAGTCAATGCCTGGTAGACAAACTCTGGTGTTGGGAGAGGAAGGCATAGAGAGCCTCACTGTGAACCATCTTGTCATCCTTCATCACCATCTGTAAAATATATTTCTACATAGCAAGGAACATAGTCATAAACACAACAGTATGAAACAAAGCTATAAATAAATACAACAAAAATGTTATGTTAAATAATGATCATCTTCATTGCACTCTGGGTACATCCACAGTTGCTCTGATCTTAAAATACAGAGAACCTTCGAGAAGAATTGTGACACATGTGTACAAACTCTGTCACAAGGTCTGGACTCAAGATACAACAATATGGAACATAGTAATTAAAATAAATTATGAAGCATGGTTATAAATACAACATGGAACATAGCCATTATGACAACAGTACAGTACAGTGTTATAGAGACAACAGTATGAAGCTTATCCCCAAGTCAACATCGTGGAACAACTTATCTATTAAGTCAATATCATAAAAAAATATAGTCATAAGACAACAGTACAAAACAATTCTAAAGACAATAATACAAAACATAATCCTAAAGACAACAGTACAAACATAACCATAAAGATGATACAAAACATAACCTTAAGACCACAGTACAAAACATAACCATAAAGTAAGACAATAAAAAAAAAAGTAAAGTACCCCCATCACGCCAAGTGGCATATAGGGAATATGGTGTTAGTGACCATAAATTTTACAGACCATAAAATTTTACAGACCTTCAGCACATTATTTTTGGGTAATGTGGTCGGTATTACGCCCGTGCCGCTTTACTTTCCCAGAAAAAATCTGGTACCATTAAAGGCTGGGTGAACCTGGAAGCTATCGGTTGGGATCGACCCTACCTCTTGTCCTTTGTAGTCCAGTTCACTAACAACTGAACTATCGCGGCTCCCAAGTAAGACAATAGTATAAAATAAACATAGTCAAAGGATAAAGAAAGAGAATACTGTGAACATAATTACACAATGTGTGCTACCAAAACCTCTCAACAGAAGCATAAGTCCACATGTTGCTGACAAGTGAAGGTGCATCATTTGATCCTTGAGGTTTCTATCTATTGACCTTTCGAGCCGTAACGGCCCATAGGGCGTAGACCAGATACACCTTCTCCTATATGGATTTTTTTGTTCTAGCAGTTTTCTTTTAAAGATATTTTATCAATCTCGCCATCTGTCTCTGTTCTGTGCAGCAGTTCTATATCTCATTGAGGGAGCCGACTCTGCTGCCTCTTGCCTCTCTCATCAATGTTCTTCTCAGTGTCTCCCTGGGTCTTCCTCTTTTTCCAGAATCCTATTTTTGTTGTTGTTTTAGGGCCGAAAAAACTATCACAACTATCTACTGCTAATTTACCATTCTGTATCAGGTCTACGTTTCATTAACAACATCGTTTTTACGATAGCGGCTTGTTTAAACCTCTGATCAACGTTATATACCAAGCCGGAGAAAAATATTCCTTCTCCTTTTGGAACAACCGGAAACATCCTTGAGGTTTACTACCATATATAAAAGTATACGTCTTGTTTGTATGTGCCATGCCTACTGACATTGGTTATTATAGATCTCTACAACCTTCAGTCTGTCATTCCATGACATTATGCCAGACTTCTGTAAAGATGGCGACCATGCTTGCAGACCCATCACTAAAACAGTTTTTTTTGGCATTTTGGCAGTTTTTGACATATTTTTTTTTCTCTATTTATTTCAGTGATTTGGAGTTGGAAGTAACTGTGGGCACTCTCTTTTTAGTGACATTGCTTGAAATTGTTGCCCATGGCAGCTGACTTGGCTTGCACTGGAGTTCGATCTTGCTAACGTCACAACCGACAATGCATAATGGCGGCATGTCATCCAGTTTTGAAGACACTAACGCAGTTGCTTAACCTTTTCAGTTGCTTTGTTTCTTTTAAATGTGTTTCAAGTTTGTTTTAAATGTGTTTTCAAGTTTGTTTTAAATGTGTTTCAAGTTTGTTTTAAATGTGTTTCAAGTTTGTTTTAAATGTTTTCAAGTTTGTTTTAAATGTGTTTCAAGTTTGTTTTAATGTGTTTCAAGTTTGTTTAAATGTGTTTCAAGTTTGTTTTAAATTGTTTCAAGTTTGTTTTAAATGTGTTTCAAGTTTGTTTTAAATGTGTGTTTCAAGTTTGTTTAAATGTGTTTCAAGTTTGTTTTAAATGTTTCAAGTTTGTTTTAAATTTTGTTTAAATGTGTTTCAGTTTGTTTAAATTTTGTTTTAAATGTGTTTTCAAGTTTGTTTTAAATGTGTTTCAAGTTTTGTTTTAAATGTGTTTCAAGTTTGTTTTAAATTTGTTTTAAATATGTTTAAGTTTGTTTTAAATATGTGTTTCAAGTTTGTTTTAAATATGTTTCAAGTTTGTTTTAAATGTGTATTTCAAGTTTGTTTTAAATATGTGGCAAATTTGTTTTAAATGTGTTTTCAAGTTTGTTTTAAATGTTTCAAGTTTGTTTTAAATGTGTTTTCAAGTTTGTTTTAAAATGTGTTTTAAGTTTGTTTTAAATGTGTGTTTCAAGTTTGTTTTAATGTGTTTCAAGTTTGTTTTAAATGTATTTCAAGTTTGTTTTAAATGTGTTTCAAGTTTGTTTTAAATGTGTTTCAAGTTTGTTTAAATGTGTGTTTCAAGTTTGTTTTAAATGTGTTTCAAGTTTGTTTTAAATGTGTTTTCAAGTTTGTTTTAAATGTGTTTCAAGTTTGTTTTAAATGTGTGTTTCAAGTTTGTTTTAAATGTGTTTCAAGTTTGTTTTAAATGTTTCAAGTTTGTTTTAAATTTGTTTTAAATGTGTTTCAAGTTTGTTTTAAATTTTGTTTTAATGTGTTTCAAGTTTGTTTAAATGTGTTTCAAGTTTGTTTTAAATGTGTTTCAAGTTTGTTTTAAATTTGTTTTAAATATGTTTCAAGTTTGTTTTAAATATGTGTTTCAAGTTTGTTTTAAATATGTGTTTCAAGTTTGTTTTAAATGTGTATTTCAAGTTTGTTTTAAATATGTGGCAAATTTGTTTTAAATGTGTTTCAAGTTTGTTTTAAATGTTTCAAGTTTGTTTTAAATGTGTTTCAAGTTTGTTTTAAATGTGTTTAAGTTGTTTTAAATGTGTGTTTCAAGTTTGTTTTAAATTGTTTCAAGTTTGTTTTAAATGTGTATTTCAAGTTTGTTTTAAATGTGTTTCAAGTTTGTTTTAAATGTGTTTCAAGTTTGTTTTAAATGTGTTTCAAGTTTGTTTTAAATGTGTTTCAAGTTTGTTTTAAATGTGTGTTTCAAGTTTGTTTTAAATGTGTTTCAAGTTTGTTTTAAATGTTTCAAGTTTGTTTTAAATTTTGTTTTAAATGTGTTTCAAGTTTGTTTTAAATTTTGTTTTAAATGTGTTTCAAGTTTGTTTTAAATGTGTTTCAAGTTTGTTTTAAATGTGTTTCAAGTTTGTTTTAAATTTGTTTTAAATATGTTTCAAGTTTGTTTTAAATATGTGTTTCAGTTTGTTTTAAATATGTGTTTCAAGTTTTTGTTTTAAATGTGTATTCAAGTTTGTTTTAAATATGTGGCAAATTTGTTTTAAATGTGTTTCAAGTTTGTTTTAAATGTTTCAAGTTTGTTTTAAATGTGTTTCAGTTTGTTTTAAATGTGTGGCAATTTGTTTTAAATGTGTTTCAAGTTTGTTTTAAATGTTTCAAGTTTGTTTTAAATGTGTGTTTCAAGTTTGTTTTAAATGTGTGTTTTTGTTTGAGGAAACGAGCCATAAGAAAGAGACTGTGCTCTCTCTATTCAATGGAAGTCATTTGGAATTGCAGCCTGTGCATCAATTAGGGCTGCATAGTAGTCAACCTTGTCAAAAGATTTTGCATATATCAACATATAGAACATATAGTATTATGTCAACATATAGTATTATGTCAACATATACAACATATAGTTTATGTCAACACATACAACATATAGTATTATGTCAACATATACAATATATAGTATTATGTCAACATATACAACATATAGTATTATGTCAACATAATTTGGAGGGTGCTATGAGAAGAACAAGAGGGTATGGGAAGTTTCTGACTGTAGTTCGTTCGTTCGCTTTCGTCAGCTTGACCTCTGACGAAGTCCCACCCACTCAATTTTGTGGACTGAATTTTGCGTGTAAAGTCTGTTTTATCCCATTACAGGATGCCCCTTGCCATGCGGCAGATTTACTCCGACTTCAGAGGTACTAATTTTTAGGGAATTAGTAAAACCCAGGTGTCCTCGCCAGGGTACGAACCCCTGCTGTTGCCGTGGTAAGCCAACCGCCTATCGACTGCGCTAACCGGACACCCTTCTGACTGTAGTGAAACTGATTCCATGTACAGAACAGAATGCCAGGCTCATCTACCATCTTTCAATATTTTCCAAAGCATCTTGCTTATTTCTGTAACACCATCCATACCTCTACTTCATATAAAAGTGCTAGCTTCTGACCAGAAGGGGCTGGGTTCAATTCCCAGATGTAGCCAATTTTTGTTTCACACCAACATGGCTTTGGGGTTTACTCAACATCTGAAAATGGGTACCAGAAATGTTTTCTTGAAAGTAGAACAGCCTGGTGTGATACATGCCATAAAGTATGTCAGTGATCATAGAAAAGCACTGGTTCTAACACCATATTTCTTGTATGCCCTAAGTAATGGTTAAAACCCTTAATAACTTCATAAAACACACCCCCCACATGCATGCACACACAAATGAAAATATTAAAAAATTGCCTCTTTCTGATGTTAGTGATAAACTTCCTTCTGTGTATTGATCTTTATATCTTTCTCACAATGTTTTCATTAGTTGTCTTAACCATTCCAGAAACTCTCAACATTTTGCTGTAAAACTATATGTCTGAGATTTCAGCTCATTCTTATTTGCTAACTATGACATATATGTCAAGACTGACAAACATATATAAATACTGATTCTCTCTCTCAATTAAACACACAAATAAATAATGGCTGAGAGAAAGATGACAATTTCTACAATCAACTCACAGAGAGGTACTCATTGAGCACAGTCCATGATTTCTGTATAAATGCATCATCTACAGACTTGAACAACTTGTTGCATGATGGTAGCTCTCTCTTGTTAGCCCATTTGCTGATCTGTGACACACATACACATATATGCATACATAAAACAGTGAATCATTGTACCCCACCATCATCTGCTTCAGTGATTATGACTCATTTGGATTTGAGATTCTCCTAAGAAAGTCTTCTGTCTGTTTCAATATTTCAGTTTTGCCATACAATGGCAATTTTTTGTGGACACATGCAACATTTGTTCCCCTTAAATCTTTTCATACGTTTCACCACACTTTGTGCCATGCTGATTTTCTATCTATCTTTTGATCCGTAGCCGGCCCATAGGGCGTAGACCAAGATACTCCCTCTCTTATCTGAATTTTTGTTCTAGCAGTTTTCAATTCTTTTAAAGTTATTTTATCAAATCTCGCCATTTGTCTCTGTTCTGTGCAAGCAGCTCTATCTCATTGAGGGAGCCGATTCCCGCTGCTCTTGCCTCTCTCATCAATGTTCTTCTCAGTGTCTCTCTGGGTCTTCCTCTTTTCCTCTTACCTGTTGTTTCCCACATGAGGGCTTGCTTTACTATTTGGTTATTATCTATTCTCATCACATGTCCAATATATGACCATCGTCTTTTCTTTTTTTACTGAAGATATTAGTGGTTGATTGGCGATTTCTCTAATTTCCTCGTTTGTTTTGAATTCGTTCCATGCTATACCAAGTATTTTCCTTAGACATTTATTTTCGAATGCGTTCAACTTTGTTTCTATATCTCTTGTTGTTTTCCAGCTTTCACGCGCATACATAAGGGTTGATAGTACATTTGATTTGAATAGTCTAAGTTTTATGTTTGTGCTGATGAGTTTTGATTTCCACAACTTTTCAAGGCTTCTGAAAGACATTGCTGCTTTAGCTATTCTGATTCTAATTTCTTTGCTTGTATCTCCTTCTCGATCAATGTGACTTCCATGATAGATAAAGTGATCGATCTCTTCCACTGGTTTGTTTTCCATGTATATTTTGTCATCTGTTGGAATTGAGCTTTTCATGACTTTAGTTTTTTCATGATTGATCTCAAGCCCAATTTTGCTGCCTATTGATGATAGTTCATTTGTGTTTTCCTGCATCGTTTTTATGTGACTGTTGATGAGAACTATGTCATCAGCAAAGTTGAGGTCCTCCAAATGGTCTCCCTGTATCCATTCAATGCCTTTATTACCAGTGCAGCATTTTGGCCGCATACATTTTGCCGCATAGTGCGCACTCTATTTGATTAGAATGAACCGTCATCAAACCATATTCTTTTACATGTCTTGCAAGAAATTTCTTCCGTTGCATTGATAAAAAGCTTCTATACAGAAAGAGTTAAGTTTAAGTAATGGGGACAATATTGTAGGATATGTTACTGTCATGTCAGTCAAGCATAGTAGCACAGACTGGTTGTAGTGGCCAGTATCAAGGTGATCTCTTGGTCTCTCCTGGACAGGTGCTAGTATTGATCCTGCATTGTGTTTGGGTGTACCCTATCATCTTATCTGTGAGATATAAACTTGTTTTTGCAAATAAGACTATACTTGCTGGACTTAAACACTGTCAGTCAATTATTCTTCGTACTAAAAATAATTTTTAGTCACACTGTATGATCACAGTCGTGCACAAATTTTGCGGAATCAACAAGTGTACCTAAAGTAATTTCAAAGTGTTTGTTACTTCTCAAAATTTAGCATCCATTGTACCATACAGCCTGCATTTTTGTTTTAAATAATCTACTGTTTAAAAATGTGAACAAAGAGAACAAGGGACTTCGTTTCCTGTCTGTAGTCTGACATATACAAGCATAAAAACTGACAAATGTCCCATCCACCTGTAGATCTGAGATATACAAAAATCAACATCAAGACACAGATAAAATGTCTTTTCCATGTGCTCAAAGACATATAACAGTAAAACAATCAGTCACACCCTACTATCAAACCTACGATGTACAATACAAAATGCATTCATTTTGGGTAAATTATCAGTTTGTCTTTAGAATGTTCTGTATGGGTGACACTTCATACATGTATCAAAACGATTAGCATAATAGATACACCTCAACACCACTAAGACACTTTCGACTAAAACACTTAAGTCTGAACATGACAAAAATTATTTCAAGTCTTAAACATGACTAAAACGCTTTCAAGTCTGAACATGACAAAAATACATTCAAGTCTGACCATGACAAAGACACTTCCTGCAAGCCTAAAACATAAGCACTCCATTATAATACACTTACTGAGCCAACTTTTCATGCAGCAAATGGAAGTCTTCCAAAGTTCTAGAAATGGCCCCCCCCTCACTTGAACTGCTGACCTGGTCTGGACTAGCCTGGTCCTCAGACGAGAGAGATACAAGGACCACAAATTGGAGAACCTTGCGCTCATCCTCAGTCACAATCTGATGACACGAGAAAGAGTTCAGCTGAATTATTCAGAGAACTTGTCCTGAGACAAAGGAAGAACACAATGAAAACAAGATAGAGAAGAAGGGAGCAGATATCATGACATATTATAATTAAGAAAAAGCAGAATGGTGTTCATCTTCTGGGGTTCAAACCAAGTGGCGAGAATTCTAGCAACCTGACTTAAAGGAGTATATCCAATAGTACACCAGGTCATCTTTTACTGTGCTGAAACTGGGTATCTTTAACTGTGATAAAACTGGATATCTCTAACTGTGCTAAAACTGGGTATTTTTAACTGTGCTAAAACTGGATATCTTTAACTGTGCTAAAACTGGGTATTTTTAACTGTGCTAAAACTGGGTATCTTTAACTGTGATAAAACTGGTATCTTTAACTGTGCTGAAACTGGTATCTTTAACTGTACTAAAACTGGGTATTTTTAACTGTGCTAAAACTGGATATCTTTAACTGTGTAAAGGAGTCCAGGCAAAGAGGAACAGAGCAAGTGAAAGAAAACAACAAACAAACACACGCACACACAAAAGTATACATTCAAAGTACAAACCATTATGGAATACAAAATGTCCTAATCAAACAAATAAAAGTCCATGTAAGATAGAACAATAAACACTGTCACATGATCAGATCTGATCGTACATCTCACATACGACAGATGATTTTGAGTCAACTAAACTTGACAGCCAACCCTGACCACACTAGGGTGGTACAACTACACTAGCTTGAGGCTGTTGTCATCATTGCTCATGATTGGTGGCTGTTACTATTATACTTGTGAAAGGATGAAGCTTAAAATTAGCAAAGGAAAATGAAAACTATCTCAATCAGATAAATAATTTAAAGTTCAATTGATTTTTTAAGAACAGACATGGATACATATAATATAAAAGGAAAGAATTACCAAAAAATATTGGGTACTAACAGCTCAATAGACACAATTTTATAACAATAATTATATTTCCAACAATTGCAGCAGATTCAAGTATCACTCTCTGATCACCCAAAGGATTGAAACTTGTGGTGAGTGTGAATAAGGAATTGGCAGATTAACTACTAATAGCTGTGAATAAGGAGCTGTCAGATAGACTACTAAATAGCTGTGAATAAGAAGCTGTCAGATAAACTACTAAATAGCTGTGAATAAGGAATTGCAGATAAACTACTAAATAGCTGTGAATAAGGAATTGGCAGATTAACTACTAAATAGCTGTGAATAAGAAGCTGGCAGATTAACTACTAATAGCTGTGAATAGGAGCTGGCAGATTAACTACTAATAGCTGTGAATAAGGAGCTGGCAGATTAACTACTAAATAGCTGTGAATAAGGAGCTGGCAGATTAACTACTAATAGCTATGAATAAGGAGCTGGCAGATTAACTACTAAATAGCTATGAATAAGGAGCTGGCAGATAACTACTAAATAGCTGTGAATAAGGAGCTGTCAGATAAACTACTAAATAGCTGTGAATAAGGAATTGGCAGATTAACTACTAAATAGCTGTGAATAAGGAATTGGCAGATTAACTACTAAATAGCTGTGAATAAGGAGCTGTCAGATAAACTACTAAATAGCTGCTAATAAGGAGCTGTCAGATAAACTAATAAATAGCTGTTAATTATAGTGCTCACCATATGATCAACAGAGAAGGATTATAACTACCACAAATGCTATCCCAGGCACATGCATGGTAATGTTAGTAACTTTGGAGCAACATTTTTCAGCCTGTCTTTTTCTTTAACCTGTTCAAGTTTACAGCAAAGCAGAGTGATCCAACCCTTTATTATCTGAGGGCTAAACACAGCGACCTGCAAGTGGTCAAGGACCACTGCATATATATTTGTTTATATACATGTGTGTGTGTATACAGATAAAGACAAACATAAAGGTAGGTAGTAACAAAAGCTTACAATTAGACAAGTAATTTATTAGTAAAAAACTGAGAACGTCAAAGAATTGACTGGCTGTGATCATAAACTCAATCTCTGACTCAAACTCAGTTTTTTTTTTCTAAAGGCTCTAACTCAAAACTATATGCTTGAGGACAGGGTGACAACTGCCATGAACACTTTCCTTACGTTTCACTGCACTGTGCACCATGCCAATTTTGGCCGCGTACGTTTCACCACATAGTGCGTCACTCTCAATTTGATTAGTGTGAACCATCATAAAACCACATTCTTTTTACAAGTCTTATATCATCTTGGTATTGGTGAAATCTAATACCTTGTTCAATTATTAAAAATTCATATATATGCTATATGTTAGATAAATATAAATATGTAGATTGATTCTTAAAAACATGAAAAATTCTGTCCCTGAAATCTCTTCCATTGCATCGATAAAAAGATACTGTACAGAAGGAGTTAAATTTACTTCCATAGATAATTTTTTCTGGCACCACCCAAGCTCATAGATAAACCTGATGGAGATCAATCTAATTGGTCAATCTTATCTAGACCTTCGGATAGCCCCTCCAAGTAATTTTATAGCTTTTTATCTATTGTATTTTTGTATACCTTTTGTATTATTTGTTTGTAGAATTTGTAAAATTCTATTAAAACTCATCAATCAACCTTTTCTCATTGCCTTTGAAGTGGTCAACATTCAGTTGTCAGAGTGACTGATAGGTGGAATTCCGTGGCACCCCCCACCCGTGTGAGAATACCCAGTCATCGGGAGTTTGTTTGAACAAGATGACACCATTCATGCTGATTAGATGGCCATTTGCTGCACACTAAAATTCATAGACCCATGAGAATAATCTTAGCGGACTGATCTAAACACTAATTTTCTTGAAGAAGAGGTGGTAAAAGCCATTTGAATCTGTAGTCTAGTTGCAAGTATTATCACCTGTTACATTTCATAAAGTAAGGGCTACATTGTTACACAAGTACAGCATGTCTTGTACCCCGGGAACCATGGAACCAGCAGAAAAGATTGACTTATTTCCCCAATTTTAAATTATGGTATTGGTTTATCTTCTAATAATGAAAATCATTGAAGAGGCCACGGGTCATCAAAATGTGACCCGCGGGCATTTGGTTTGGAGCACACTGCAGCATAGGATCATTAATTTATTGCCAGATAAATCTGAACTTATTACATAACCTGTTTAAAGACATAAAACTCACAGATGCATCATAGACATGAGCTTTCCACTGGCCAATGTTGTCAATCCACTTCTGTGTTCGAGTTATATGCATCTCTAACAATCGCCGCTCCTTCTTGAGGTTCTCTAACTCTTGCTCCATGTCCTCATGGACTTTCTTAAGCTGATTGAAACACAAGCATATAATGTTTTCACTCTTTACAATTGCAAAAATTCAGCTATGACATCTGTTTACATGTAAGGCCTAACAGCACACTCAGGGCACTCTTGAAGTAAAGTTCTCTTCTTAAAATCCCCAAAAGAAGAATAAATAAGAAGAAGAGACTGATAAAACAAGCTAACCATCATCTCAATCATCATTACTTTCTGTTTGTACAACACAATTTCTAGTGTTTCCCAAAGGGTTAAAGCTACCTACATTATGTCCTCACCTAAAGGTGCTCATTTAGTGACTTCAGTATATCCTCCAAATCCCACAAGCAATACTTCTACTACACAAGAGTTATTGAGATAACTTATAACCAAGAAGGCTGACACAGACATGTCCACTAGGTTTGTGGCCCCTAAACTTACCCAAATCTCAACTTTTATATGAATGATCTTTCAAACACAGACTGAAAGTTGGACATTCAGACTTCTCTGATTTGCTTCTGATAATGAAGAACATAACAAGATTGTCAAGTACTGTAGATTAGCTTCTGGACTTGTCTATGTCAAAATCTTTCCTCTCACAAGTAGACTGTAAATTCCCTTCCTTGATTTGAAACAGACCCACTAGCGTATAGAAGTATCAACATAGGAACTGTTTGTGTTCATAAACTAAGCAATATATTGTTTGTTTGCATTCGCCAGCTTTATATCTCTAGCAGAATCCACAGGGACTAATTTTGAGTGAATATCACATTTTTTTCTATTTTCTACACCAACAGTAATGTGTTCAGGTGTCCCTCTCCATCATCATCATCGAGTGCCGTCTCCGCAACGAAGGTTGGCTACCATGGAGCGCCATTCTGCTCTGTCTCTTGCTTTGGTGGTGCAGGCTGTCATAGGCTGATTTGTCCATCTTTTGATGCTACCTGTCCATGCTAGTCTTGGTCTGCCTCTACCACCTTGTATTTTCCCCTCCAGGATTACTTTTAGTAGACTGTTGTGTCTTTTAACATGGCCCAAAAATTGCATTTGTCTTGTTTGAATTGTGCCCAGCAGCTCTCCTTTCATTTTTAGTTGTTTTAAGACTTCGTCATTTGTTTTCTTTTCCTTCCATCAATTCTACCTATTCTTCTATATATCCACTTTTCAAAGGCATCAATTCTCTGTTCTGTTTTCTTGTCTAATGTCCATGTTTCTGCACCATATAGGAATATTGAGAAGATGTAACATTTTGCTATTCATAGTTTTAGCCCTGGTGTTATTTGTTTTGATGTTAGTATGTTCTTCATGCATTAAAATTACTTTTTGCCATTCCTATTCTTTTGTTTACTCCAGTTGTACATTTTCCATCACTGGTTATAGCATGTCCAAGGTAGTTGTAGTTCTGAACTGTCTCCAGGTCTATTCCTTCAATTTTGATATCCATCTGTGGGCTTTGAGTATTTCCTTTGTTTATAATCATAGTTTTAACCCATTTGACATTCTATCTAGTCCATATTTTTTGCTTATCATGTTTATTTCATTAAGTAATTGTTGTAGATCTTTAGGATTTTCTGCAAGTAGTACAGTATCATCAGCATATCTTAGGTTATTGATTATCTTTCCATTAATTCCCTCTCCATACAGGCAGATATTCTCCTACTTCTGAGGTACTCACATTTTTATCATAAAAAGTTGTAATGTTTTTCAATATTTTTCCTATTCATTTTACCCAGGCAGTGGTCATTTTTGGCCTACTCTTTTCAATTTCCAAATTGCAAGAGTTCTTTAGGTCTCCTGTTTTTCACTAATTATTTCCAGTAAGACTAGACATCAGATCTCACTTTCCAGAGACTGGAGAGTAGTGGGAAGGTGTGGTGCTAAAGCCACAAAGAAATCACGCTCACATTTGAAAAAAATGTCACCGCCTGTGGTGGGAATTGAACCTGGGACCTTCTTGTCCAGTGGCTGACATCTTACCTTGTGACCATCCAGCCTCTTAAACAACATTATTCAAATTCTTATATAACTGATCTGTGAGATGTAATATGCTGACACCAACCTTAGTATTTGCATCAGTTTTCTGTGAAGTCTTCTGAGCCCTCAAGGCTCTAGCCTTGTTGGTGATCTTACTGTCTAGGGCCCGAAGCAGCTGCTGGCATGGTAAGACTGCCCTGCTATTAGACTTTCTTCTCCGTCTTCAAAAATATCAGAAGACTCTAGGAAAAGCTCATCTGAAAATGTTCAAAGATTTCACAACATATCACCTGCACTGACAACATGTTTTATTGAAATGTTGATCAATAATGCAGTGAGATATAAATACACTAAAAAATAAACTACTTAAAGGTAAAAATTTTTTTAATGCAGTTTGGGCAGAAAATAAACCCATTATATTCTTTTATTTGCATGTCCCTTCTCTTAGTTTCAACACTTATACCCCATGTTCCTTATCTACATGCTAACCCTTCTAATTGCAGTGTATCTCCTTATCTCACTGACCATCTTCTATTCTCCTCTTTCCCAACTCCCTGAAACCTCTCCTCTTAATCACCTTACATCCTTCATCTTCCAAATCTACACACCCTAATCACCCTGTAATCTGGTCCTGCAACAGATGTATTAATCCAATGTACCTGATATGGCAGACTCCTCATCTGAGGTGACCTGACTTCTCATACTGCCAGTCAGAAGAAAGTAGGAGTCACTGACTAGAAAAGATGGGTAGAACTGCTCCTCTAGAACATTCTGCACTTGCTTTTGAGCTGCCATAAAGGCATCTGGTCCCTGCAAAAAGTTTCCTAACTATCAATCAATCAATCAAATAGACATAGGGTACTAACTGGTTTGTTAAAAAATGTAATATTTAGACTGCAGAAAGTGGTTGCAATTTATGTAACAATTTCTGTGAGAGACCTAAATAGAGGCTTCCATACAGTTGTTAGGATAAGAGAATATACAAGGAAAAGCATCATTACAGTTGTTAGGATAAGAGAATATACAAAGAAAAGCATCATTACAGTTGTTAGGATAAGAGAATATACAAAGAAAAGCATCATTACAGTTGTTAGGATAAGAGAATATACAAAGAAAAGCATCATTACAGTAGTTAGGATAAGAGAATATACAAAGAAAAGCATCATTACAGTTGTTAGGATAAGAGAATATACAAAGAAAAGCATCATTACAGTAGTTAGGATAAGAGAATATACAAAGAAAAGCATCATTACAGTTGTTAGGATAAGAGAATATACAAAGAAAGCATCATTACAGTAGTTAGGATAAGAGAATATACAAAGAAAAGCATCATTAAAGTTGTTAGGATTAGAAGATATATATATCAAGAAAGAGCATAACAAGATTAAGAAAAGAGATGAAAAATGTGAGGAAGATATATATTAAGATAATAACACTAGTTGAAGACCTATGCTCAATAATGAGTTGAAAGTGCTAAGACTAAAAAGAACAAGAGTTGAGATTAGGAAAAGCATAAAGAAATTTGTTAAAATTAGAAGAGTTATAATGAGAATCTTCTATAACAATTAAGAGGTATACAAATAAGACTTTCAGAAATCTGTGAGAATTAGATGAAGCATCAAGAATAAATGATAACAGGCATCAACATTAGACTTTAGAACAAGTGCTGGGTTTACATGAGATATCTAAAGAAGTTTCAAGAAAAGACTAGAATAGGCATCAAGAATAAACTGTAAGAAGCATCAAAATTAGGTTTTCAGAAAGCTTCTGTGATTAGAAACATCTATAGAGGTTTCAAAAAAATATTTGAAGAGATATCAAAAGATCCTTAAAAAAATGGTTAGAAAATTAATCAGCAGAGGTCTCTAAACATTTATTGGATATGAGTTATTGAGTTATTGAGTTATTTGCGGGTCATCATCATTGCACTCCGAACATGTCCATAGGTGCTCAGATCCCCTCCTCAGCAATTCCCTCAGTGTCCAGCGACTGACGACTCCAGTTCTATGTTGGTGATAAGTCTTCTTACACGCCCACCAAGTTTCTCATTTCTGGCTGTGCCCATCTTAACTCCCATTTCCATCATCCGAAGAAGCGACGTTGATCTATGTTTGTCGAAGTCCTGTGCTCTTCCCACATCTCGGAGTGCATTGATGACGTCCGCCCGATCCATCGGTTGCCCGTCCTCAACCACAGCGCAGCTAGCCAACCTGTCCGCCCTCTCATTTCCCGTACTCCCGCATGTCCAGGGACATAGACAAAGGTGACCTTACGTATTTTGGATTTCTGCAACGACTCTACCCATTGCATGCGTACAAAGCCCGCCTCCACTTTTTTATCATGCTCATCGAATCACTCAGTATACATGCGTGGATGTAGTCTTGTGACTCTAACCATTTGAATGCCTTGGTCACTGCCATCACCTCCATTGTCATGCTACTCGTGGTCATGGCGTATGCACCACTGTCTTCCTTGGCTATTCTGCCTGCCGAACATGCTGTAAATGCCCATGCACTTTTTTTCGTGTCGTCTTACAGATCCGTCTGTATAGATGACTGCATCTTTCTCATCTGTGTTATCGCAGATGAGACCGTTGACCTCAGCATTAACCACGACTGGGTTCTGTTCCCTACTTTCCTGTCGAGTGTGACAATACATGAGAAAGTCCCCTTGAATGACGTAGGCACCAATATCCACTCCTCGCCAACGTTGATATTGGTAAGCCCACAGACCTGTTTGATGACATCTTCTGCTCGGCCCACCCATGATTTTTGGAGACGCACCAAGATGGCGCCCTGTTGGCTGGCCTATTCATAAGATTCACAGATAAGTGCTGTTTTCCAGTGAAATTTCCTGTTTATTTGTTTTTTTTATTTATTTTTTGAGGGTTCATGTGAGTGTGCGCGCTTTCTATTTGATGTTAATCACTTTGCTTCTTTTGATTCATTGCATTTTGTTATATTTCCTTCTTTCATCACTTATTGGGATATGAATATATAGCTAAAGAGTCCTCAAGATTAAAACAAAAGAAGAATTAATTAGTCAAGAATTCATTAAAAGGCTTCAATAATGTAAAGGCATTAAAAGTGAAAGAGAGTCTTCAAGAGTGAATTAGAAGGGGCATCAGTAACACTTAAGAAGAAGTACCAAGAGAGGAGAAAACAGCTAAAATACAAATGTTCAACTCCAATATTACTCCTATTATATGGCTGCAAAACATGGAGAACAACAAAAATGGCAATCACACATAGACCTTCATTAAAGGAAACAGAACAGCTTGCAAAGTGTATTTTGAAGACCTATGCTACAAGGAAAGGAAGAAGAGACCAAGAGAGACCTCAAAATAGCTGTTAAGATGTACGGTGAATGGTTTCAAGAGTAAATAAGAGACAAATAAGAAGAGTTATGAATAAAAGAGAAGTGTATGTACCTTGTCACCACGAAGAAATTCCTCCATGCCCTTGAGATGGGTCTTGTCTACCTTAACTAAAGATGAGCTGCTGGCAATGTACTGTTGGTAGACCTCACTGGCTACTTGATGTTGCTCTTCCTGTAGACCATGGTATAATATATGATTTGTGAAACAACGATCTTGCATCTATAGAAATGTCAGCTGACATTAACCCTAGATTATGATTTGTAGTAAATACTGAAACAAAACACAAATTATTCAAAAGTTGATAGTTGTCCTTGTTCAAACATCATTCCCCCCCCCCCCCCTATTTACTACTTCTGTTGATCCCTGGGTGTTGGATTTGTTTTTACTAATGTAGGATGTTTTTTTCCTCACTTCGTGAGTTACGATCATATATTGGGGAAACAATCGACAAATTTTAACAAATAGGTAGTTTTTCTTTTTTTTTTGCTGTGACCAGGGAAATTTCTTTGGTTATCAGCTGCCATCAAACAATCCTTTATCACTTGGGAAATACAGTGATGAATGCTATGAGGTAGCTGAACATACT
Organism: Megaustenia siamemsis; assembly: GCA_032433765.1. Classification (NCBI taxonomy): domain Eukaryota; kingdom Metazoa; phylum Mollusca; class Gastropoda; order Stylommatophora; family Ariophantidae; genus Megaustenia; species Megaustenia siamemsis. Next base: position 82,949,574 of record JAVIAB010000001.1, on the reverse strand, counting down.
GACGGACTTAGTTACCTACAATATGAATAGACAACTCTTAAGTCATAAATCAATCTGAACCAGGAAATCTGAGTCCCCATGTCTCTACTTTGGTAAACACACAGCTGTGTGTCAAAAGTTCAAAGAAACTACTATTTTTAGTGCAGCTATAGTTACAATTAAGTGGTAGTAATTTGTACAACAGAATGTAACGACATGCCTCACAAGTAGGTGTCGTAAACTAGAGATAATGTGTCTGTGTACTGGGTTACTTTAAATATTAAAAAAAAAACTGAAGGAATAGACAAGTAGTTCAGACATATTTACTGCATGGAGTTGAGTTGATTCAGCTACAACAGAATTGAAGGAACTTTTACTAACACCATTTACCTTTCTTCAGTGCATGACGTTCTAAAACATAATATATATATTGATCAATGTCACACCAGCTGAAGGTCAAATCACAATATCTTTTGAAACCACAACAATGAAAATTATTCTGTTAACTTTTAACAGTTGCTCTTAAAGAACAATACACTACACTGTGCAGTTTAAAAAAACAAACTTGTTATAACCTTTGTTTCTGGAACATCTGATTTCAGTAGCCTGTGTGGTTGATATTATCATCACAGAACTGTATCACAAGCATGCTAAGTCAGTTCTCACACAGAGACTGAGCCATACACAAATAGAACTTTCCTGACACCATTTACTTGATCCCATCTCTGACTTACCTCGACTGTAACTTTCAGCTTTTCTACAGCAATCCAAAACCTGTCAATCATAGCATGAATCAAACTACATTTTAATCAAGACCAGCTACTTTCAACACAAGACAAATAATAATAAATGAATATTATTACATTAAACACAAGACAATAATAAATGAATATTATTACATTAAACACAAGATAAATAAATGAATATTACTACTTTAAACACAAAACTAAAATAATAATAATAAACAAATATTATTACTTTAAACACAAAAATAATAATAAAAGAATATTATCACTTTAAACTGTGACAAGAAAACAGAACAGAGAATTGAAGCCTTTGAAATGTGGATATAAGAAGAATAGGTAGATTTGGATGGAAAGAAAAGAAAACAAATGATAAAGTCTTAAAACAACTAAAAATGAAAAGAGAACTACTAAACACGATTCAAACAAGACAAATGTGATTTTTGGCCATGTTAAAAGATACAACAGCTTCCCAGCACTGCATCCTTACACAATTCAGACAGTGACCCCCGTATCCTCATTCTTACAGCCTCATTTCTTTGGTCCATCTGTTCAATGTAGCGGGCAAGCAGGGGCTTCCCTTTGCTCTCATCAGATTTGTGCCATATCTGGCCTGTACTCTGAAAGTCTGGTATACCTGTGTCTCACAATCACAACCGATACCATTCGCACAACACTTAAAAGGTCAAACAACACTGCTCCTGGTCCAGATGGTGTTCGGTACGACGACATAGGCGATTTAGCTGACAACGACTTGAACAAACTGGTCATAAAGTTTAATACCAGCATTCGGAATGGCCAGATTAAGGAGGAGTGGCTACACAGTACTTACTACCACTACCGAAGCCAAACAAGGACCATTCACAGATCAGTGCCTACAGAATCATCACGATGCAGAACACAGCGGGCAAGCTGCTGGAGAAAATAGTTGCCCATGTCCTCACCTGTCACCTTGAACAGAAACGCACATTCCCACCCACACTCGGAGGTTATAGATATAACAAAGAGACATGGCTCAATGCGGAAGTCTTTGCTTATGACGTCTTAGAAGACTTCCACAGATGAGAGGAGACATGTGCTGCTGCTATAGATCTCGAGGATGCCACAACAGGGTACCATTTGAATACCTCATGCACATGCTCCTCAAACTGGTGGTGCACCCCTTCCTCATTAGATGGATCGCTACTGCACTGTTTCAGAGGAAGGTGATACTCAGATGTGGAGGTTGGTCTTCCGAGCCAACATCCATTTGTCCAGGGCTGACACAAGGCTCACCATTGTCACCAGTTCTGTTTAACGTGTACACAATAACGATCACGGAACAACAGCTGGATGGGAGGGGAAGAACTATTACTTTTGCTGATGATATTCTGGCATATCAACAGGAAGAGACAGACGGGGAATCACCGCCACAATGCAAGATGAACTCAGTCGCATTTCTTCCTGGTGTAGGGTTTCAGGTGCCTTGGTTAACCCTAATAAAGCATCAGTTTCATGGTTCTCCCTTAACAATTATATCGTTAATACGGACATACCGGTAGCACAAATGGGAGCTGATGAGGTGACCAGGGACAAGTTGATGACATACCTTGGAGTTAAGTTTGAGCACAGCCTGTGTTTTTGGGACCACGTTGACCATGTGATAACAAAATCCCGCAAAGGATTAGCGGCCTTGAAGGTCATGGCAGCTGTCAACATCGAGCAGAGGCTACTTACTCTTCTGTTCCATGGATTAGTCCTCACACTAATCGAGTATGTCCTGGCAATTCTTAGTTTCAGTATGACTCAAATTTACAGGCTGGAGAAAATACAGAATGAAGCCATGCGCATTACCTTGGGGTGTATGAGGGACACTCCCTGTGTAGCAATGAGGTATCTTCTTGAATTTCCAACCATGGATGACAGAATTAAGATCTGTAGGGCACAAGTATACCTGAAGATTAGTGCAGATAAAGAGCATCCATTGCACCACAAGCTCAACACATGGAAAGGTACCAGGCTAAAAAGAGGCAAATCATGGGTGGGCCGAGCAGAAGATGTCATCAAACAGGTCTGTGGGCTTACCAATATCAACGTTTGCGAGGAGTGGATACCAGTGCCTACATCATTCAAGGGGACATTCTCGTGTATTGTCACATTTGACAGGAAAAGTAGCGAACAGAACTCAGTCATGGTCAATGTGGAGGTCAACTGTCTCATCTGCGATAACACTGATGAGAAAAATGCAGTCATCTATACAGACAGATCTGTAATATGACACCAAAGAAGTGCATGGGCATTTACAGCACGCCCGGCAGGCAAAGTAGTCAAAGAAGACAGTGGTGCATACGTCATGACCACGAATAGCATGATGATGGAGGTGATGGCGGTGACCAGGGCGTTCAACTGGTTAGAGTCACAAGACTACATCTATGCCTATATACTGAGTGATTCGATGAGCATGATAAGAAAAGTGGAGGCAGGCTCTGTATGCATGCAATGGGTAGAGTCGTTGTAGAAATCCAAAATACGTAAGGTCACCTTTGTCTATGTCCCTGGACATGCAGGAGTGCGGGAAATGAAAGAGCGGACAGGTTGGCTAGCTGCGCTGTTATTGAGGACGGGCAATCAATGGATCGGGTGGACATCATCAATGCCCTTCGAGAAGTGGGAAGAGCACATGACTTCGACAAACACAGATCCACGTCACTTCTTCGGATGATAGAAATGGGAGTTAAGATGGGCACAGCCAGAAAGGAGAAACTTAGTGGGCGTGTAAGAAGACTTATCAACCAACATAGAACTGGAGTCGTCAGTCGCTGGACACTGGGACTTGCTGAGGACGGGATCTGAGCACCTATGGACGTGTTTGGAGTGCAATGATGATGACCCGCAAATAACTCAATAACACAACAGCCTACTAAAAGTAATCTTGGAGGGGAAAATACAGGGTAAAAGAGGCAGAGGTAGACCAAGACTAACATGGATTCTTCTTCTTCTTCTACCTTTTAGCTCCCAGTGGAGCATAGGTCTTCAACAAACACTTTCCAAGTCGTTCTGTTTTTTGCAATTCTTTTAAGATCATTCCATGTCTTCCCCATCATCTTCATCTCTGCTTCGATCTGTCTTCTCCACTAACATGGATGAGTAACATCAAAAGATGGACAAGTCAGCCTATGACAACCTGCACCATTAAAGCAAGAGACAGAGCAGAATGGTGCTCCATTGTAGCCAACCTTTGTTGCGGAGATGGCACTCGATGATAATGATGATTACTTTAAACAGGAGATAAATAATAATAAATGAATATTATTACTTTAAACACACTACATAACAGATTTGCAGTCTAAAGTTTCATTTGTATAAAGGGGTTTGTCTGAATATTACATCTCACTCAAATAAATACTTGAACATGTCATTTCATTTTCTCACATTAGCACTGACCACAATCACACTTGTTATTACACATTGTTCACTTGTTGACCTATACTTGGGACACAAGTTTTCACTTAGTTTTATCATCTGCTAGGTAGTTATAGAAAAATATGGTCACTAAGAACCTTTACATTAAAAGATTTTTAGGAGGTTAAAGATTCAGCTGGTAAAGACAGTCACTTGAGACAAGGCAATCTATATGCATTAAACGTTTGGTCACACAACTAAATCATCACATAGTTGGCACTAGTAGCAAATATTTGGTAGCTAGGAGTGAGTGCATTCTTGGGGGGGGGGGGGGGGGGGGGCCAGAACTGACTTCTGTTCTACAGTTATATGACAGGCCCTCCAGAACTGAGTAGGCAGAATGTTCACATGACATCCAATCAATAAAATGTTAGAACAACACTGACTACATGACATTGAATTAAAGGACAAAAACTCACAGCTGTTGGATTAATGATCAATCAATCAAGAAACTTTAGAATCAATCAACATCAGAAACAAACCATGACCATTTCATCTGGACATGAGCAAACAGCATGAATTTCTCCAGTATAAATGTATTTGTTAGATCTGTGTTATGTTTTCTAGCTTGGATTTATGTGTTTAATTGGTATAGTTTGTTAGTTATACCTGATGAAGGCTTAGGTCAAAAACATAGTTTGTCTTGTCTTTGTATTAGTTTAGCTACTCCAAACTATTTTATTTTTATTTTATATCTTCTCTGCAGCTATATTCACAGCTTCACATAGTATTTCATATTTTGTATATTTGATATTTGTGCTCATCTCAATTTCTCCAGCATTAGGTGGCTAATGACCTAGCACAATTATATTTAGGGACAACAGTTATGAAGCTTCTCACTGACTCAGAAGACAACTTGAAATTTGACAGAATCTGGATAAGCTGTTTATCTCAACATGTTAGTGTCCAGGGTCATGAAGACTAGCTATGATCGTTCATGACCACAATCCAGAATGTTTTAGACACAATACCACCATCACTTTTGGCTTGGCTGCTTATACATTTTATTATCCTTTAAGGTCAAATTAAGAGGGAATAATTGGCTTAGCTTCAATCGATCTAGTGATTTAATTTCAGATAAATTTTATGGAACATTCTCTGGTTCTTGCTAGGGTTATAATATGTTTTGTTAGGTCATCATTACTGTACTCTGACTCATTCACAGCTGCTTGCTTCAATCTTCTCCTCAAAATATTTATCAGTACATACTAATTAACAGCACCAGTTCAGTGTCGATTGCTAACGCCTCCCATTTGTCAAGAGCATCACTTTGCTCTGGCTGTGCCAATCTTCACCAACAGTTCATACAGTCTAAATCAGTGGTGGCCAACTTAACGTTGATCAAGGGCCAGATCATGGCCAAGGCCAGGACCAGAGGGCCAAAACTTAGAGTATCAAAGATTGCATGATGTGATTTATTAATATATAAATAATGCTTACACTTTGACAACATATTTTATCATTTGTAACAAGACAATTATTTATTTCAAAATTACATTATTTTTTTTTAACTGACTGGAACTTTGGTTTTTATTTATAGGTATTTAATATAGTAGCTTTGTGGGCACCTCAAGGCCAAGAAAAATAGGCAGGTGGATGGGACTGGACCGTTTGGTCACCATCCCTGGTTTAGATAGCAATGTAGATTCATTTCCTCCTAAAGTTATCCATTCTATCCATCATCATGAGGTAGTGAATAATATCTGCCATATCCACTGGCTATCCATCTTATATAATTAATGAACCAACCAAATTATCTGCTCTTTCATTGCCTCAACACCAGGATGGTCCACCATTCCTATATTTATGGCAAGGCTTACATTGCTGTAAGAAGGAAGATCTTTTACTACAGTAGTTGGATAGCTGTGATTTTTTAAATGAACAAATTTACTTTATTAGCTCCACATTCACTTAACCATTAACATTACACAGTAGATGATGTGACTGGCCTGTGGAAGAACCATTATCTCTTTATCCTGTCAACTAATTTTCATTTAAATGAATATCTGTTATTTCATTCTTATTAAATCTGGACCAAATTTTCTCATTCAATAAAGACACTGACATTTCAAATCACTATAATCAGACACTGACTGATATTTCAGTCATTATAATCAGACACTGACATTTCAGATCACTATAATCAGACACTGACTGACATTTCAGATCACTATAATCAGACACTGACTGATATTTCAGATCACTATAATCAGACACTGACTGATATTTCATATCATTATAATCAGACACTGACTGATATTTCAGATCACTATAACCAGACACTGACTGATATTTCAGATCACTATAACCAGACACTGACTGATATTTCAGATCACTATAATCAGCCCCTGACTGACATTTCAGATCACTATAAGCAGACAATGACTGACACTTCAAATCACCATCACCAGAAACTGACTCTACAGATAACTACCTCTATACCACTATAGTGTTTTAGCTGCTAATCTAGTAGGCTTAACTTACCCAAGATATGACTCTGCACCTTCTTTTTTTAAAAATTTCATGAGGCTTTCCCTGCCTTGAGGCATCTCCAAAATAACAGCCAATGAGAACACCTTGAACAAGTTAGTCAATGAAGTCATTATTATTTCCTTAATAAATAAACAGTTTAGGTTTTTGTTCAAGACTAAATATTTGTAGTTTTGTTAAAAGGCTACCTTGCTTCATAAGCTTGTACCTTATGACAATTTGTCAGACATCTTGTTATGACACTAAAGTTCTTTCAGAAAATCGTGTCCACAGAGTTTATTAATTATCTTGGAAACTGTTTGATGAATTTCAATCATTATTTTTCAAGAAATCTTATTTTTTCATCGGCCTTAAGCCTGATTTTTTTCCCTACTGTCATGCATTTTGGAAAGCTTTTTGTAGCTTTAAGGTAAATAAAATATAATTTTCTTGGTTGTCCTAATTTTTAGGAGTTTACAATACCCACATTTGTTGTAATCAACATTGTCATTTAAAAAGGCAAAATGTCACGTGTTTATCCACACAATCTTAGCACTTGCTCGCCCTTATTGAATGTGATTTTGAAAGACACGCCACTTTTGTCATTTCTGATTTCTTGTTAAATAGGTTCAGAGGCGTATTTTGACAAAATATTTACTATTCGTGTATACAAGTGATAATTTATAAGCTGTTGTGAAGTGACTACTTGATTTTTAAAGGAGGTGAAGGCGCGCCTCACAGCACCAGAGCTGGAAGTTGTCAGCGACCCACAGCTGATGGCTTGCGCCAGGATCAGTGAACCAGAACCATCCAGACATTACTCCACCTTTCCGTGGTGCCTCTAGTAACAGACTAACCTGTCTAGTCTGGCCAAGCAAGTAGGGATCGAAGAGGGAAGACTATCTTTGTACTTAAATGTTATAAAATCTTACGGTCATTGAAAAAAAAAGATATCATGAAAAAGAATGATAGAAATTGATCAAACAGTTTCCGAGATAATTGATCGACTCTGTGGGCACGAATTTGTGAATGAACTATAGCAACACTCACTATTTAATCTGTTAACTGTTCATTCTACAAGTAATATTATTTATAGCAACACTCACTATTTAATCTGTTAACTGTTCTTTCTACAAGTAACATTATTTATAGCAACACTCACTATTTAATCTTTTAACTGTTCATTCTACAAGTAACATTATTTATAGTAACACTCACTATTTAATCTTTTAACTGTTCATTCTACAAGTAACATTATTTATAGCAACACTCACTATTTAATCTTTTAACTGTTCATTCTACAAGCAACATTATTTATAGCAACACTCACTATTTAATCTTTTAACTGTTCATTCTACAAGTAACATTATTCTATAAACCATATATGCAATGTTCCAAGTAGTGATCTATCAGAATGTCTATCCATAATAAACATACTACAAAAATGTGTTCTATATTACAGTTTTCATGAAAACTGTTCATACATGTTAACTTCAATATAATAGTTCTTCATTACTCATACAGCGCAGGTGCTAGTTTATGTTCATAAAAATAGAAAAAATGGACACCTTTTGACCTGGAAAATCTTCCTCAATGCCAGAGTTTCGATGTGAAGACTCGTAGACAGAACCACCTAGTGAAACAATTCTCTTCTCACACAACTGTTTGGCAACCGTCAGCTGCAATAAGCATTTGATCATGTACAAATATATACTCCCACACAAGTCATTTAAAATAACTATATATTATATATGTATGCGATAATTTAGTGGTTAGTGAACAGGACTATAAAGGACAAGAGATCAGGTTTGATCCTGATTGACGGCTTCCGGGTTCACCCAACCTTAAATAGGCACCGGATTTTTTTCTGGGAAAGTAAAGTGGCACGGGCATAATACCGACCACATCACCCCAAAAATCATGTGCCATAGGTCTATAAAAACTATGGACACTAACACCATACTCCCTATATGCCACTTGGCATGACAGGGCTCTTTACTTATATATATATATATATATACAGTCCTTTTGAGCCAAAAGCGGCACAAAGGGCAGAAATTATAGACTCATTGTGTCCAACACTGCACTGACCTACATTGTGTTTCACTACACAACCCTGTTCTAGGTGAGTTGCTCAATCTCTGTGAGAGAGTTGATGCCTACTGTTGTTGCCTTTTGCCTCCGTGATTTTTTTAGTATTTCTCTAGTTCGGCCTCTGTTTCTTTTACCCTCTGGTTCCCATTAGAGGGCCTCCTGAAATTTTTTATATGTGTGTGTGTGTATATCTTTCTCTCTCTGCGATCAGGACTCAATCAGAGTAGGATTCCAGACTCTCACATGAAGTCAGCTGTCAGGTTAAGTGTGTTGATCGCCCTCACAGACAGAACATCACAATTAGAGTCTGCCAGATCCACTCTGATTGAACACCCGTTAAAACGTTGCACTGTGTTCTGCGCCAGTGCATCTGATTTCAGCCAGTATTTTATTCAGGTTTGCATTCCTTAGTCTTTGATTGTCCCCAATCTTCCTGCAAGGCAGCAGATGATCTTTTCTGTAGGGGGATTCTGCCCTTAGATGGTCTGCCCTCCCAGGTCTACGAGCACCATCTGCTCGAGTCACCAGAGGTGACCAACACAGATATGCACACACAAAGACACGAGATGTGACCAACACAGACATGCACACAGTGACAAGAGGCATGACCAACACTAACACACATCAAGATATATGACACATGTATATATATATATATATGGTGGTGGTTGGTTGTGTTCGCCCAATGACTAAAGTATTCTAGAGTATCATGGTAGACTGGAATATTCCTCTTCATTATCCGCCCTTACAAGGATGTAGTGGACGTGTTTGCGTTGTGTTGTGGTTTGCAGTATAACTGTTATATTTGTGCCTTTCGGCCCAACACATCCGACTTCAGCATGACATTTTTAAGTACCGGGTTGTCTTCCCTCTTCGATCCCTGCACATTTGGCCAGACTAGACAGGTTAGTCTGTTACTGGAGGCACCACGGAGAGCTGGAGCAGGGTCTGGATGGTTTTGGTTCACCGATCCTGGCGCAAGCCATCAGCTGTGGGTCGCTGACAACTTCCAGCTCTGGTGCTGGGAGGCGCGCCTTATATATATATATATATATATATATATATATATTTGTATGTATGTGTATGCGTGTGTGTGTGTATATATATATATATATATATATATATATATATATATATATATACACACACGGGTGTCCGGTTAGCGCAATCGATAGGCGGTTGGCTTACCACGGCAACAGCCGGGGTTCGTAATCCTGGCGAGGACACCTGGGTTTTACTAATTCCCTAAAAATTAGTAGGAGCCGCGATAGCTCAGTGGTTAGTGAACTGGACTACTACGGACAAGGGGTAGGGTTCGATCCCAACCGACGGCTCCGGGTTCACCCAGCCTTAAATGGGTACCGGATTTTTTCTGGGAAAAGTAAAAGCAGCACGGGCGTAATACCGACCACATTACCCCAAAAATCATGTGCTGAAGGTCTGTAAAATATAGGGTCACTAACACCATATTTCCCTATACGCCACTTGGCGTGACGGGGGGTACTTACTATACACACACACACATATATACAACTCAAACTAATAGTGTGTGCCTACAGTTTCTTACAAAATAGATAAAGAAGCTTAAATCTTGAGGACATGCAAATAATCTACTACTGGACTAAAAGTATCATATAACAAGAGCAGTAATAAAGCCACTTGGGTTTAATGAGACAAATGTTTGATAGCTCAAAATTCAGTTAAAGAATACAACCCAGGAAGGTCCTGACAGCAAATGTTTTTAAAAAAAAATCTGAATGTGCACATTACCTGGTTCTTGTAACGCTCTAAATTTCTTGCCTTCAGCAACTCCCCTTTGTTTGTTCCTTTGGGAGCAAGATCCTTGTCTGCTCAAAAAAAACCATAATTTGTTATTACAAGATGACATCTGTCATGTGAATGAACAAGTGACTGCATGCTATTTGGAATCTCTGTAAATATTGACATTTTAAGTCATCTTTGTAATTCAATGGATGACACTGAAAGAAATATACTGAGTATCTTCAGGACAAGAAATCACGCATGAAAAGGTACTGGCAATGTGGTTGTGAGATGTTAAAAAAAAAATAGATAAAATGTGAGAAGTTAGGAAATACTCTAGGTAGGAGAAGTATTAGTGTCTCAGATAGTGTAATTGTATAGTATTTATTCTACTCTATACATATTCAGTAATAGTATTTGAGGCACTGTAATTTTTACAGTACTTAGACTATACATACTTATGTGGTAATAGTGCATGAAGTAATATAACTGTGTGGCACTCTCTCTTTACAATACATTGCTGAGGTATATTATGTGAGTTAAATTAAGTGAGGCATATTATGTGAGATATGAAGCATATTATGTGAAGTTTATTATGTAAGGCATATTATCTGAGGTATATTATGTGAGATATGAAGCACACTATGTGATGTATATTATGTGAGGTAAATTGTGTGAGGTTTTTTATGTGAGGTAAATTGTGTGAGGTATATATATTATGTGAGGCAATGTATACAAAACCTGTCCACAAACAAACAATAATTACCTGTAGTAAGACCCTGCTGTTTCTTGAGGTTATTAATTGCTGCAGCTTGCAGGATTTCTGAGATGATATTGTACCTGAATAGAAGGCAATGATGATATTACACTTGAACAAAAGAGGAACTTAGAACAGTAATGATATTACACCTGAACAAAGGGGGAACTTTGAAAAGTAATGATATTACACCTGAACAAAAGGGGAACTTTGAAAAGTGATGATATTACATCTGAACAAAAGGGGAACTTAGAACAGTAATGATATTACACCTGAACAAAGGGGGAACTTTGAAAAGTAATGATATTACACCTGAACAAAAGGGGAACTTTGAAAAGTGATGATATTACATCTGAACAAAAGGGGAACTTAGAACAGTAATGATATTACACCTGAACAAAGGGGGAACTTTGAAAAGTAATGATATTACACCTGAACAAAGGGGGAACTTTGAACAGTGGTGATACCTGAATGAATTGAAACTTAAAACAAAGAAAATATATCTGAATGAGTGAGAAACTTAGAACAGTGATGATAGTGAACATTTAAGGAAAACAAAAAATTATGACAGTTTTTCATTTGAATGGGTTCAAATAGTTCATTCCACACAATTGCTACCATGTGGTTTAACACACTGTGTCAAGGTGTTTTCCAAAAAAATTTGTTATTTGAAATAACAGCAAAAAAATTAATTAAAATTGATTTACAACAAAAAGTTGTTTGGACAATTTACTGAAGAAGTTGAAAAAGAAGTTTAAATAAAATGACAAAATTTTAGTGGAGATAATTGTGAAAAAGTCAATAAATTAAAAGACACAGCTCCAGGATTTGTTACGTTGCTTACAAGAGCTGCATTTTGTGGCTTGTGGCATGGAATATGTTTAGAGGTAAAAGAAGAATAATTATCATCACAGAAATGTGTAAAGACAGAAGAGGTATGAAAGTAAAGAAAATCAGTAAAAAATCAACAAATGCTGCAAAACTGAAAGGAGTAAAGAGAACAATGATGAAAGTGTATCCGAATGGGGTAGAGAATTAGGATGATAATGTAAATGAATGAAACACATAGACCAATGCTCACAGTGTAACGGAACAAGTACACAGAACATTAGGATATTGTGCTTGTATAAACAGTGAGAACAAAGAAAAGAAAAACTCAAACCTCATTTGTTGCAAGTGACTGATGGAGTCTGAAGACTTGATAATTTTCATGAACCCTTCATATGTAGCTGAGTACATATATGTCCTTTTGGTATCGGCATAAAGCTTCTCCCTGTACAGCAAGTAGTCCAGAAGCTTCTGGTTGATGTAGTCAGGCTCACAGATCATGTCCACCATTGGCTTTAACACTGAGATACAGGCAAGGTATAGATAAGTAGCCAGGTTATTTCTCATCTTGTAGCTTCTTCTCATAATTTATCAATTAAACTGAGCCTACATATATATTTATAGGGAGCCACGATAGCTCAGTAGCTAGTGAACTGGATTATAAAGGACAAAAGGTAGGGTTTGATCCCAACCGACAGCTTCCTGGTTCACCCAGCCTTAAACAGGTACTGGATTTTTTCTGGGAAAATAAAGCGGCACGAGCGTAATATGATCATATTATCCAAAAAATCATGTGCTGAAGGTCTGTAAAATTTATGGTCACTAACACCATATTCCCTATATGCCACTTGGTGTGACTGGGGCCCTTTACTTTACTTTTACATATATTTATATAATCAATACTGTTAACAGGAGAGCAGGTGACCAAATCGTTATTGTGCTCCAAACCAGAAAAGCATGGGTTTAAATCCTGGTAGGGTCAAAGGTCTTTTCTATCAGGGAGGGAGGTGAAATAAAAATACAGACCCAAACACCTCGTGGTGACTGCTCAGGACAAGCAGCCTTTATTCTCTGGTCATATAATCTCCCTGGCAAACCCTAGTAATGGGATAATGCCATTTTGATAGCTTTTTTTTAAAATCCTGTCAACACTTGCCAGACAAGAGCATTTTAAAGCCCAAGAAAGCTAGGCTACTAACAAATGAACAATAAAAAAACTTGAGTACACAAATGTTGTATAAAATGTGTACTCAAAGTCAGTCATGATATTAGTGAACAAATGGGACAGAAAGAGATTAGAATTGAATATGAAATACTGTAACTGTTTTTTGATTCTTAAGAACTGTCACAGCTTTCTTCATATCTTATTGTGCATAAAGCCACCACATTGCCACTTTTGTTTGTTCAGGTCAATATCTGGAGCAAGTCTCAAGTGAAGCTACACTATTTAAGTACTTTACCAACCATTCTTCATTATCTCTATGTTTCTTTAATAAATTATTATCACTTAGGGTCCAATAAATATCTATATTTGGCAGAGATTTAGGGGTAATTAGGAAAGGATGGTCTTTCCAGTGCCATCTTCTATTTAGGATTTATACAGTAATATCTCCAATGTGAGGTTTGATATTGAAGATGGTGTTATGTCAGAAGATGGCCAGTATTTTAAGGAAGTATCTGTTTTCAAAAGATTCTAGTTTGTGACAATGAACAATATGAACAACCAGGATATTCTGCTCAATGAAGGGCTTATTACATTTTGAAGATATAGACCGTCCTGATATTGATAATAGCACTGCTGCTCAGCAAATAACTTTCTACACAGTATCACCAGATATGGGGTGCTTATGTTTCATTTTTATACAGAAAAGTGTCCCACACATACACCCATATATTTGATATTTCATGGATCTAAAAACCATGCCATATTTCATACGGGCATTTTGTACTTATTCGATTTTATGACATTTAGAAAAAAAAGAGAGAGGAAACAAAAAAATGTCAATTTTCTTCTGAAAAAAATTGAGTTTCTAAGCCATTTCAAAATATGTATCTGGAAACATCATGAAAGTTCTTCCGCTTCCATCTGTGTCCTTTTGAAACAGAGTATAGTGGGGGTGTGGTGGAAACAGGCTATAGCAATAGTAAGTTTGAAACAGGAGATAGCAGCGATAGGAAATTAGTGAGTGAAGGGCAGAATGTAAACAAAGGGGGGATAATTAGGAAGGAGGGCTGATAGGTGTTCAAGGGCTCGAGAAGGTAGTGAGTAAGCAAGAATCACGGGGGGCAGGAAAAAAGCCAGAGGTGAGTGAACAAAGGATTAAGTTGAGAGGTTAGTGTTGAGGGATCAGGTGTGCGCAAGACAGAGTAGTTAGAGTAGAGTTGGTCATTCGATTCAGAAGTGGGTTCAGTGCGGGCGGCTTGTGTATAGACAGCCGATTACCGTGAACGGGGGGGGGGGGGGGGGGGGGGGGGGGGGGGGGGGGTGGGTTGAGGGAATTCAGAGAGTTTGTCCAGAACAGGTCAGTGTTAGGAAGTGGTAGTTAGCTATGTAATTGTGAATTTCTGGAGACGTGTAGAATAGATACAGTCATGCAGAGAATTGACTACGAAGCTGGTAGCTTCTAACAGCGCAGAGACTTTTGAATCATTGTGAGTACTCTATTCACAGAGGACAGATGTTTGAATTATTGTGAGTGTTCTAATTAGCATAGAGCAGAGACATGTATATTAATTGTGAGTGTTCTCACCGAATTCTCATCGGATTAGAATAGATATAGTCATGCAGAGAATTGACTACGAAGCTGGTAGCTTCTAACAGCGCAGAGACTTTCGAATCATTGTGAGTACTCTATTCACAGAGGACAGATGTTTGAATTATTGTGAGTGTTCTAATTAGCATAGAGCAGAGACATGTATATTAATTGTGAGTGTTCTCACCGAATTTTCAATGAATTAGAATAGAAATAGTCATGGAGAGAAGTGACTACGGAGCTGATAGCCTCTAACAGCGCAGAGACTTTAGACTCAGTGTGAGTATTCATTTTCACATAGAACAGATGTTGAATTATTATGAGTGTTCTACTTAGCATAGAACAGAGACTTTGAATTAATTGTGAGTGTCTCACTAGCATAGAACAGAGACGGTTGAATTAACTGTGAGTGTTTTCACTAGCATAGAGCAGAGACGGTTGAATTAATTGTGAGTAGTCTCATTAGCACAAGACAGAGACGTTTGAATTAATGGTGAGTGCTAGCACTAAACAAGTGCAGAGACTGTTGTATTATTGTGAAGGTCTCACTCATGTTGAGGAGGCGAATAGTATTGTGCATTGAATGTGTTGTCAGTGCGAGAATCAAGCCGGAATGAGAGGCCACCATGAGAGTGACAGTGGACATTTTTGTAAATTTCTGGGGAGGGATTGTTGTGTATAATAAACGTTGAATTGTTGACTTCCATGGTGTTGAAACATGCTTGGCAATGCTAGCTGTGTTCTTATTGTCTTGTCCTGACGACGAACGGATTAGGGTTGTCCTGACCCACAGATTGAACAGCGCGAAGTACTTCTAATGATCAACAGGCAGTCAAGTCGTCTTGGCCAGCGCAACCGGCTGGTGTCCAAGGAGCTGGTAGGAGTCATAAGGGACTCAGATCTCCACGAGCTTCTGTCGAGATATCCACAGAGGAAAGTCGAGGGAGAGTCAGACCGCCATTAGCGGTGTGACGTGTTCTAAAGGTCAAGCAGGTAGATGGCTCAAAATGTAGTGAGCTGTCTGTGCATCTTCCGTGTAAGGTGTATATGAGGCAAGGCTTGGCAAGTCTTTCCAATAGTGAAACAGAGAACCAGTCAAGTCAATGCGGGCAAGAGGAACTTGCCTACGACACTTTCTACGGTCCATATCGGCAGTGAAGGAGCGTCACAGGCGAGGGAAAGGCCTACGTCCACCACGTGTAGTGGTACATAGTGGGCATTGGTGTGGTGTACACCATGTCGCACTAGTGCATCAAGTACAGGGCAGGCTTCCGGGAGAAGTCTTTCCAAATCGTGTGATCACTCATTATTGTGTTAACAAACCTGCTACTTTATAGGTTAACCTGCTACACTTTGAGGACCCCATACACATAAAATAAGTTTTTTTAACTGTTGTTTATGTTGGGAAAGGGTTGTGTTGTAACATAAGATAATCAGGAGAATGACGTCATGGGACGCACCAAAATGGCAGCTTATTTATATTCGAGCTATGGACCAAGCAATGTTTACATTGAACAACACGATAAATGTTATTGCTGCGAGTTGGCAGATTTTTAAAAATGTTTTCAGGGGTTTGAACATAAATGTTTGTTCACAGTTCGTTAACCTTCGCTGTAGATAAAGTCGTTAATTGGATGGCTTCGTTTCAGACGTTTGGGACGTTGGTAGCTAAGGACCTAACTTGTGCAAATGGATGACATTGGCAAGGATCATTTTGAATCTATGAAGTGGGCTCATTGTGTGTTTAACTCAAACGCATATGTGCTTTTAACCAAAGACCTTTTTTTTTGGGGGGACTCAATGCAGATATCCCCGATGGAAGAATAAATTGTACTATTAGTCCCATAAATGATTCGCTTCCAGAGGTTTATGATGTAAACAAAGCAGTTTTGTCATTGCAAGTGAATAATGTCCACACCTATAATTGGTCAGGATTGTGTAGCAGCAGCAGCTTTATAGCGAACACAGAAAACATCACAGGATTGTGCTGTTCTGAAACAGCATTGCCATGCTACCCTAGAATTGCCTTTAATGGGATTACTGTGACCACAAACCACTCTCCATGTGTGTGCCACATATTTACACCCCAGAAAGAAATACTGAATATAACAACACCATGTGCCGTCTGTGATATTAATGACCACAGACCAGGAGCCTCCAGTATGATTGATACAACTGTTCACCAAGCACTTCATCAGCAGAGCCATATCTATGGAATGTTAATCTGACATTGTTCTTGAATGATGTCCAAGTTAATGAGACATCAGAATCGTGTGGCAGCAGCTACAAGAAGGGAGCGGAGAACATCAAGTTCTGCTGCTATAAAGGAGACTTGCCTTGCTATCCCAGAATTGCCTTAAATGGAATCACTGTAGTTGAAAACTTCTCCTCTTGTGTAAACTACACATTCACATCTAAGAGTGAATCAGTGAAGGTCACAAAATCATATTCTCTCTGTGGTTTTACTAACTACAGTTCATGTGGCTTCTGTTGGATTGAAAATGACAAATTACCACCACTGTGTGTCTATATGTTTGGAATTGGAGTCATCAATGACGGCCTAACATCATCAAGTGCTATGACGATCATCATTTTCGGGAGGACGTGAACTCCCATGGTATATGGTGGATAGGCGGCAGGAACCATTGAAGGCTATGTCTGAAAAGTGTTCCTTCTTGCAGTTTCCTCATATTCCAAGTCCGGCTTGTTGCAGGAGCTACTGAGTTAAGTGCTCTGTGCACACCGTGAGCTGTGTGTCTCATCCGTTTTGATCCTGCTTCGATATCCCGCTTGTTTACGATGAATGATGATATCGTATGACAGGGAACAGTTGGCTGTGTTCACTTTCTGCGCGGTTTCGCCTTATGTCTTTTGGCGTGTGCTGAAGCTGCTACGATGGGGACTACAGTTACCTTTCTTTGTTTGGGAGATGAGTTGGTAATTCGGATGATTCCACTGGCACGGGCGGTTGAGCAATTATGGATTTTAATTTGTTTGCTGTAGACCGAGGCCTTCCATAACCAATAATCAATAATAATAATAATCAATAATAAGATAATCAACTAGCTGGTTAAGTGATCTTTTTAGATGTACAGTCAATGGATGAAGGCAGGTATCATTACAACACCAGAGAGAAAGATAGAATGAAAGACTTGAAAGAAGCACATTTACATCACTATCTTGCCTGCTGAATCAAGGGGTAAATAGTGGTACTTTCAGAACAAAATGGTATTCTAGATGAATAAGAAGAAACTGTCAGCTAACACAGAACTGGCTAAATGAGCTGCTGATGAACATTTGGATAAGAAGATTGGAGCACTTTTTCCACAAACAGTCCAGTCTGGAGTGTAGGGATGATGGTCCTTACATAACGAAACAAAACTAAGGGAGTTGATTCTGAATACACATTTAAGTACATTTGTTCATAATTATTCAACATGAGCTCAATGTCAGTGCTATTGTAAGGAACATCTGTTGAGGCTGAGTGATGAAAGCTTGCCAGTCATTTCTAATGAGATTGGATAGCAGATGCTAGCAAGGTAGGAATTACTGCTCAACTTAGATGTGCTTAACGACTGCTGCACAAAAGTGTCAGATACAGAGAGACTGTGAAGTTTCAATACCACCTAGAATAGACTACACAAAGTGTTTGATATAGAGAAACTGTGAAGATTCTACAAGATCTAGAACAGACTACACAAAGTATTTGGTACAGAGAAACTGAAGATTCTACAAGACCTAGAATAGACAACACAAAGTGTTTGATACAGAGAAACTGAAGATTCTACAAGACCTAGAATAGACAACACAAAGTGTTTGATACTGAGAAACTGAAGATTCTACAAGACCTAGAATAAACTACACAAAAGTGTTTGATGCAGAGAAACTGTGAAGTTTCTACATCACCTAATACAAGCACAACTTTGCCACACACACACACACACACAAATGATGAGTACAATGAGCAACTATCATGTTTTTTTACCTCTGCCAGCAAGAATTTCTCGTAGAATGTGTCTAACTGGAGCACAAGTAGCATACGGCTTAGACAGCAAGAGTAGAAGAGCTGCATCTGACACTTTCCGTAAACAGTCCAGCTCCCTCTCATCACTCATTAGCCATGAGTGAAGCATAAATTGGTGACTTCCTCATCAGGCCTGTCAATGCTACAGGCATTAGGGTCTCTGCCAAGCAGAAACTCATTAGCCAACACAAGTACAACAACAGTTAGTGAAGGAAGATAATTCCCATTATAGCATAAACAGTAAAGCTTGTCCAATGACATATATAAAATAAGTAGACAAAAAGCAAGAGGAGCCTTCGCTGCACTAGGAACATACAGAGATCCATAAAAATTAGGTTAAATACAAAAATAACAATTTTCAAATCCAATATTATTAAATCAGTCCTTTTTATATGCCTGTGAAACATGAAGAACAAATGACAATCTCGAAGACACAAACCTTCAATAATGGAAGGAAGCTTGCACAGAATAAAAGGACAGAAATGGCAGGACAAAATCATTAATGTAGAGTTATGGGTAAGTACCAGTCAAGCACCAGAGGACAAAGAGATATGACGAAGTCGATGGCGTTGGATAGGACCTTCACTGCGGAAGCCTTTTTTGGAATCCCCAGCGGAAGAAACAAAAAGGTTTGTTAGAACCTCTCAGGATAAAGACGGCACTTAGGGAGAAATAAACATTTTCTGAGTCTGGTGATTTACTGCTAGGCCGTATATTTTGTTCTTAAGTCCATATATAGCAACATATGAGAAGAAAGTTATGTAGCAACATATGAGACGAAAGTGATGTAGCAACATATGAGAAGAAAGTGATGTAGCAAGATAATGGAAGAAAGTGATGTAGCAACATATGAGAAGAAAGTGATGTAGCAATATATGAGAAGAAAGTGATGTAGCAACATATGAGAAGAAAGTGATGTAGCAACATATGAGAAGAAAGTGATATAGCAACATATGAGAAGAAAGTGATATAGCAACACATGAGAAGAAAGTGATATAGCAACATATGAGAAGAAAGTGATATAGCAACATATGAGAAGAAAGTGATATAGCAACATGTGAGAAGAAAGTGATGTAGCAACATATGAGAAGAAAGTGATGTAGCAACATATGAGAAGAAAGTGATGTAGCAACATATAAGAAGAAAGTGATGTAGCAATATATGAGAAGAAAGTGATGTAGCAACATATGAGAAGAAAGTGATGCAGCAACATATGAGAAGAAAGTGATGCAGCAACATATGAGAAGAAAGTGAAAGGTAGAAGAAGAAGAGGAAGCGGAAAAGAAGATGAAACAGCTGCAAACCACAACACAACGTATATACATTCTATCTATCTATGCACCTTTCGAGCCGTAGCCGGCCCATAGAGCGTAGACCAAGATACATCTTCTCCTATCTGAATTTTTTGTTCTAGCAGTTTTCTTTTAAAGATATTTTATCAAATCTCGCCATCTGTCTCTGTTCTGCGCAAGCAGCTCTATCTCATTGAGGGAGCCGAATCCTGCTGCTCTTGCCTCTCTCATCAATGTTCTTCTCAGTGTCTCCCTGGGTCTTCCTCTTTTTCTTTTACCTGTTGTTTCCCATATGAGGGCTTGCTTTGCTATTCGGTTATTATCTCTTCTCATCACATGTCCAACATATGACCATCGTCTTTTCTTTATTACTGAAGATATTAGTGGTTGATTGGCGATTTCTCTAATTTCCTCGTTTGTTTTGAATTCGTTCCACGCTATACCAAGTATTTTCCTTAGACATTTATTTTCGAATGCGTTCAACTTTGTTTCTATATCTCTTGTTGTTTTCCAGCTTTCACACGCATACATAAGGGTTGATAGTACATTTGATTTGAATAGCCTAAGTTTTGTGTTTGTGCTGATTAGTTTTGATTTCCACAACTTTTCAAGGCTTCTGAAAGACATTGCTGCTTTAGCCATTCTGATTCTAATTTCTTTACTTGTATCCCCTTCTTGATCAATGTGACTTCCCAGATAGATAAAGTGATCGATCTCTTCTACTGGTTTGTTTTCCATGTATATTTTATCATCTGTTGGAATTAAACTAGGTATCATAATTAGGAATTAAAAATAATGAATGTCAAACCTTTTAGCCAGACGGATGTTACTGAAGTGATGGTGGAGACAGTCAATGACATCTTGAGACAAAAAACGAACAAGGTCCACTTCTGATAATCTTCGGCCCACTTGTCAATGATGCTCCAAATTTCTACTCTAAATTGGGATTAGATAAAAAAACATAAATAAAAATGTCAAATTCTTGTCAGTAGAAATTAAATTTTCCCGTGTGTTACCGGGGCCTCATTATGAGGAAGTAAAGAATAGTGACACTGTGACCTTCCAGGCATGTCATAAGAGGCGACTAAGGAGATTGATTGATGGCTTGACAAGCTGTTAATGTAAACAAGTATTGTTATGGAAACAGAGCCATAGATTTTAGAAGCAGTGATCTCTGCAATATGTGCCATTTTGGCACACAAGGTTTCTGTTTTTGAGATTGTGGTTCTGCCCTATGTAACGTCTTCGGCCCAAAAGGACAATAGATAGATAGATAGAAATTAAATTATTAAAGGAACAGTACTAGTGCTTGGAGAGCCGTGATACCTCAGTGGTTAGTGAACTGGACTACAAAGGACAAGAGGTCAGGTTCGATCCTGATTGATGGCTTTTGAGTTCACCCAGCCATAACTGGGTATTGGATTTATTTCTGGGAAAGTTAAGCAGCACGGGAGTACTACCAACCACATTACCCCAAAAATCATGTGCAGAAAGCTATAAAAATGGTCACTAACATCATATTCCCTATACGTCACTCGGCGTGACGGGGCTCTTTACTTTTACCTTACTTTACTAGTGCTTGCTATTCACATGATAGTTCATTAGTTCTACTCACTTTGTACACTGTACTGATATATTCAGTGTATCAGTTCGGAGTGCTATGATGATGACCCGCAAATAACTCAATACAGTGTAATTAGAAAAGGGATCAGAGTGATAATGGACACTGATAACAATAATGATGAGCATTAGTGTGTGTGTGTAGTAGTAGTAGTCTCTGTCAGTCATAGCTGACTATGGATTTTTCTGTACCCCAAGACAAGTTTTTTTCTTTCATCGTGTATTTCTTTTCTATGAATATGTCTGCTTCTTGCTTGAGTTTGAACTTTAGAGTATGTTTCCTTATATATATATCATTATCATCAAGTACTGGGCCTGCTGGCGTAGGTGATCATGTCTCTCCACAACTTTCTATCTCGACAGTTATTTATCATTTCTGTTGTTGACCTTCTGCCAAGCCATTCTCTTAAGCTGTCTGGTATTTTTTTCTCTTTGCTACCCTCTATCTCTTTGTCCTCAATTTTTCCACTTGTTACAATATATTCCAGTTGTTCTATCCTCATTACATGACCAGAAATGATGATTGTTTCTTCCTAATATTGGAAATTAGCTCTCTTTTTGCTTTGATCTCTTTCAGAACATTTCCATAACTCTTCTTAGCTGTCCATGGTATTCTCAACATTCTTCTGTAAAACCACATTTCTACAGACTCCAGTGATTTTCTTGTTTGTTGTCCTATTGTCCATGATTCACATCCATATGTTATATATATATATATATATATATATATATATATATATATATATATATATATACAAGTGCACTGACATCTATTAAGCTTAGCACCATTGCACTGAACTATATTTATTAGGCTACAATAGAACATTGTTGCCACTTTCTGATCTTATGACAAAGATGAATCACGGCCAAAAACATTCTTTCACATTTTCTTCATCATTCACTCATTAAGTGGGCTGTTCTGTTGTGTTACAGGGTGGGCTGTTAGTGTTGCATCACAGGGTGGGCTGTTAGTGTTGCGTCACAGGGTGGGCTGTTAGTATTGCATCACAGGGTGGGCTGTTAGTGTTGCGTCACAGGGTGGGCTGTTAGTGTTGCATCACAGGGTGGGCTGTTAGTATTGTGTCACAGGGTGGGCTGTTAGTGTTGCGTCACAGGGTGGGCTGTTAGTGTTGCATCACAGGGTGGGCTGTTAGTGTTGCATCACAGGGTGGGCTGTTAGTGTTGCATCACAGGTTGGGCTGTTAGTATTCTGTCACAGGGTGGGCTGTTAGTGTTGCATCACAGGGTGGGCTGTTAGTGTTGCATCACAGGGTGGGCTGTTAGTGTTGTGTCACAGGGTGGGCTGTTAGTGTTGTGTCACAGGGTGGGCTGTTAGTGTTGTGTGACAGGGTGGCTTGTTAGTGTTGTGTGACAGGGTGGCCTGTTAGTGTTGTGTCACAGGGTGGCCTGTTAGTGTTGCATCACAGGGTGGGCTGTTAGTGTTGTGTCACAGGGTGGGCTGTTAGTGTTGTGTCACAGGTGGGCTGTTAGTGTTGTGTCACAGGGTGGCTTGTTAGTGTTGCGTGACAGGGTGGCCTGTTAGTGTTGTGTCACAGGTTCTCAGCAAGCTAAGGTATTTGCACAGCAGGAGGTCAACAGCAGAATTTATAAACAATTGCAGAGACAGAAAAAATAGAGAAATTTGATCACTAACCCAGCTAATAATAATGTTGTGGGAATATAGGGTTTGACAAGAAAGATCACTTTGTTTTTGTTTATTAGAAAGTAAAAGGTGATTATTGGGGACCTTTCTAAGAGGCAGAAATGATCAGGATTGTTTTATGTATGAATATTGTGAGAATGCACAAAACTATAAGCCCCATTTTGTTCCATCTGTGAGAGGAGCTGATGAGTTTCCCCAGCTGAGTACAGTTAGGTCACATAAATGGTACACAGGAGACATGCTTGCTGATATTAAAAATTACATCTTGTCTCTTGTTATGTCTATTTGTTCTGATTATGAATTATTTTTCTGTAATAAATTTTTGTTATCTCATGCTATTTTTCCAAGAATTTTACAAGTTACATAAGTACAGTCTCTGTACAAATGTAAACAAGATCATAGAACTTGACATAAACATCATATAGTACATGATGCACATATTCTTCTATAGCCTTTAAACAAACTAAAAACATGATTAATCTACAGCAAGAAAATAACTTACTGTAATTGTTGATGAATGCTTATCCTTGGAAATAGGCTCATACCATGGTATTACTAAATGCTTGATGATGAGGTCTATCACTTCCTGCAGTGAGTTGTCTAAGCTTCGAGAGATTACAACTTTTCTTGGTTGCTCTCCACTGGAGGCTTCCATTTCCTGAATAAAAATAAATGAACTTTAAGGAAGATCCTGATGATAGAGGTAGAGCTAAAGGAGTTATCATCACAGCAGAAGAGGAACTATATAACTCCAACTTTGTATCACATGGAGCTGTGTTTTTAACATGTAAAATCAGTACTTGAAGCACTTGAGACAACCAGAACTGAGAAAAAAATATAAAAAAATATGGAGTTAAAGAAATATTGTATTATAATAGATCCCATCCCCTGAGATATACCAGGTAATGAAAAAGTTGACATACTGGCCAAGGATTGTTTCCAAGATGGTGGAACTAGTTCACGTTCTCTCGATCGCTGCAGAAATTGCATTTGGGGACTGATTAATTTCGGCTCTCCAATGCAATTTTATGCATTAAAGTCAAAATATGTTCTACTTAATACATCTGCACCAATGAGGCGGAGTCGTACGCATGGCAATATTCCTTTTTGACAAGTCAAGTGTTGTGAATGATGCGACTTTCCACCATCTAGAGTTGGTCTGCGGTTTACGTCACATTGAGTGCTGTTCAATGGCCATTGTTGGAATTGTTTGACACAAGTTATTTACATGTTGCAACTCATTAGTGTGGACTGATCCATCGGGTCAGCCAAGGTTTTATCTCTTTGGGGAATTTGCACCGTGTTTCGTTCATTGTAGGCTGCATTCACTAGAGTAATCAGAAATCTATAGGCGCAGCCATTGTTGCGTATGCTACGTCATCATAATGGCTCATCGTATATCCTAGAACAGCCATACACTAATCTTGCGGTCTGTTGTTTGATGTACGACGGGGATAATCTGACGACTAACTGTGTTTCATATGTTCGGAATTGGAGTAAAAAACAATGTCCTAAAATCATCAAGCGCTATACATAAAAAAAAATATGACGATCATCATTTTCAGGAGGACGTGAACTTCCGGTCAATATGATGGATAGGCGGCAGGAACCATTGAAGGCTATGTATGAAAGTGTTCCTTGTTGCAGTTTCCTCATATTCCAAGTCTGGCTTGTTGCAGGAGCTACTGAGTTAGGTGCTCTGTGCACACCCGTGAGCTGTGTGTTTCACCCGTTTTGATCATGTTTCGATATTCCAATTGTTTACGATGAATGATGATATCGTATGACAAGGAACAGTTGGCTGTGTTCACTTTCTGTGCAATTTCACCTTATGTCTTTTGGCATAAGCTGAGACTGCTATGATGGGGACTACAGCTACCTTTCTTTGTTTGGGAGATGAGTTAGTAATTCGGATGATTCCACTGGCAAGGGTGGTTGAGCAATTATGGATTTTAATTCATTTGCAGTGATACCAGGACCTTCCATAACCACAGAACCAAAGGATTGTGGCAAAATGGAACAGCCTAGCTTAATCACATACTAGCAGAAAATCAGTTTGATAAAGAAGGATGTGACCTCAGTAGGATGATTACTGCCTACTTGATCACAAGGAACAGGTTATTATTTTACGACTAAGAACAGGGCACACACAGTCTACTTCATAGCCACATATACACAAAGTTCCAAATTGAAAATGAAAACATGTTTACATGTGGGTAAGAACCACACACGCAAACATATTACAATACTGCAGCTAGTACAATGCTTTGAGCACACTGGTAAAATGAAACTAAATGAAACATAAAACATTATGAAAAAGACAACTCTGCAGATATAGACTTTGGGTTGTACCTTAGCGAATGAAAGAAGACATGAGAAGCTTAACATGAAAACAACAAAAGAGATTTTAAAACAGATACAAATAGTGTGGAGTGGGAAGGAATGTGCATTAGAATGTTATGAAGTTCTTCATGCAAGGCTGCCTGTATACGTACTAATTACAGAGAAGAAAAATCATTCAATGTCTGCACTTTCTGTATGTAACTAAAGTTAAAGACATTGCTTGGGAAATAAAGAAATATTCAAGGAATAAGAGAGAATGGATGACAATACCTTATCAATGCCTCTCACATCAGTCTGAGTCTATAGAAAATTGGCAAAGGGGATATGAAAGCTTTAACTAATTGAATAGAATATATTTTTTAATATGTAAACATTGTGAAATCTCATAGAAAAGTTAATTAACATTCGTCTAATAATTTGTTCTATTCATATATTGGTAGACTTAACTAAATAAACTTGTGTGCTGCATAACTATGTGATGATCACTTGTAGTATTACGTGTAAATGTTGTTGCTAGTAAAGCAATTACCAGCGTCTGGGACCGGTTCTGGGTTAATTTTTTTAAATACTAAGTTTTAGTTTAGTTAAACATTAAATTTACTATTTAGTAGTTAAGTTTGATTAATATTATCTAACAATTATAAGCGTAAAACTTTTTGAACTACTAAGTCTAAGACTGTTGTTAACCTGTTCTGTAATAGTTAATGATTGTTATCATGTTAGTTTCAATTTTAGAATTTAAATAGTTCATTACAGATACTTACCACCATGTTTTGAATAATGATATTAATAGCATTCTTCTCCTTCCAGCTTATTATTGGCTTGTAGTTTTTTCCCCAAACTAGATTCCACTTAACTGCATAATAGAAACCCAGGAAAGCTAGGAGTAGATGAGTGGTCGCTACAATCACACACCACAACCAACCGCTAAAATGATAATAAACGGCTATCGACACTATCAGCGTCACCGCTGAAATGACCGAAACCCGCAGTTCATTCATGCCGACATATGTTAAAGTAGTAATGTGAAGAAAAGCATTGGGTTGTATCACAAAATAAATCAAATTATTCAGTCATTTTGTTGGGCAAATCTAAGAGAAGAAAGTTAGCAGAAGACATCAGGACCAGACACAGGAAGCGGATGTGTCATGTAATCGCTGTATTTATTTCACGATTCCTGTAATGTCGAGTACGAACCTAGAAGTAGTAGATGGAGCGATCTGAGCCTGTGAGGGTGCCGTTGGATGACTGATCGTGATGGCTTTCTCGACATTCCGGGCTTTTATCTGAGAATTTGGAGTTCATTTAATCCTAGGCTATACTGGAAAACTACTTGTCCAGCCTAGGTCTTTTATATATACAGAACTGAAGTAATCAGTCTACGCACGTATTGGGGAACAGATTTGAGTATTTATGGACGTGTTCGACGTGCAGTGAGGATGATCCGTCGACTAAACTAAACTAAACCATACTAACTAGGTCTTCTATATCATTAATAACCACCACTACAAGGAACACGGCGTTCCTTGATTATGTTAGCCAGTCTGTTTTGACGGTGACTGTTACCGGGGGAGACCGACGAGGCGGCAGAACTGTTAGGTTTTGGTCAGCTAAGGTCACCCGACTCTGTTGTTGCGACCCCAGGTCACAGGCGCTTATTGTCGAACCTCGGAGACTCCTAATTCAGAAAAAAAAATTAACGTAAGATTGTTTTTGGCAGCTAAACTAATTAAGACAAAGTGAAACTTATCAGCCACAGGTTGTCACCAGAGAATAAGAAGAACAAACACCATGCACCAGTACTATATCTGTGTCTATATCTGACTCCTATTGTTCTTCTATTCATGTTGATTTTGGTTCATTGTAGTTAAAACTGACAATATCCATGGACTGACAACATCCATGGACTGACAGCATCCATGGACTGACAGCATCCATGGACTGACAGCATCCATGGACTGACAACATCCATGGACTGACAGCATCCATGGACTGACAGCATCCATGGACTGACAGCATCCATGGACTGACAGCATCCATGGACTGACAGCATCCATGGACTGACAGCATCCATGGACTGACAGCATCCATGGACTGACAACATCCATGGACTGACAGCATCCATGGACTGACAGCATCCATGATACACAACAACAACATGAATTGACGCCACAAGAATGGCAAAAAATAGAACTTTGCATCTCCCTCTACACCTGATATAAGAGGAAGTGAAAAACAAGAAGAATGATATGAAAACGATGAGTTATGTTGAGCCAATTTGAATATTTAATGACAATAGATACACACCAGGGCATGCAGCATCCATTTAACTTTTCTGTAAGTTATTGTTTCGTATGATCTTATGCTACAAGCTTTTTATTTCCAAGCCAGCTCACTTTACAGCTTCAGTCAAACCAACAACAATAATGAACATCGAGTGAAAGGTTTCTAGTCTCTGCACTTGAATTGTGCGTACACTCTTAGCCGCTCTCAAGCGACAGACCCACAAGAAGGCCAGCACGAGTGGGGTTGGCACGCTGCGATGCTGATATAGTTATCTAGAGTGTGACCAGACCACACGACGAAGGCCAGCACGAGTGGGGCTAGCACGCTGCGATGCTGATATAGTTATCTAGAGTGTGACCAGACCACACGACGAAGGCCAGCACGAGTGGGGCTAGCACGCTGCGATGCTGATATAGTTATCTAGAGTGTGACCAGACCACACGACAAAGGCCAGCACGAGTGGGGCTAGCACGCTGCGATGATGATATAGTTATCTAGAATGTGACCAGACTACACGACGAGGGCCATCTTTCTGATGTTTCTGGAAATTACAGTTGACATTATTTTGAAGTAACAGAACCAGCACTGAAAATAGATCATTTTGATTTTCCAGAAAAAGATCTACCTAGTGCATACCCTCGTTAACATTTCAAAAACATCAATGATCGTCTGTTGACTCAATAATTTCTAATCGATTATTTTATTAACTGAAAGTGGAGGGAATAAACAAGATCGATGAGCGCCTGCGCTGAAACAATAAATAACCCAGAGAATCATAGAAAAGTGTTTCTGTTTTGAAAGAACACGATACCGTTATCTCGTAACTTCGAGAGCAAATAGTAATTCATAATTATCGTGGGTTTATATGTATATACTAACGTGGGTTTATGGGTACATACTATCGTGGGTTTATGGGTACATACTAACATGGGTTTATAGGTACATACTAACATGGGTTTATAGGTACATACTAACGTGGGTTTATAGGTACATACTATCGTGGGTTTATGGGTACATACTATCATGGGTTTATAGGTACATACTATCATGGGATTATAGGTACACACTATCATGGGATTATAGGTACATACTATCATGGGATTATAGGTACATACTATCATGGGATTATAGGTACATACTATCATGGGTTTATAGGTACATACTATCGTGGGTTTATAGGTACATACTATCGTGAGTTATGGGTACATACTATCATGGGATTATAGGTACATACTATCATGGGATTATAGGTACATACTATCGTGGGTTTATAGGTACATACTATCGCGGGTTTATAGGTACATACTATCGCAGGTTTATAGGTACATACTGTTATGGGATTATAGGTACATACTATCGTGGGTTTATAGGTACATACTATCGCAGGTTTATAGGTACATACTGTTATGGGATTATAGGTACATACTATCGTGGGTTTATAGGTACATACTATCGCGGGTTTATAGGTACATACTATCGCGGGTTTATAGGTACATACTATCGCAGGTTTATAGGTACATACTAACGTGGGTTTATAGGTACACACTGTCATGGGATTATAGGTACATACTATCGTGAGTTTATGGGTACATACTAACATGGGTTTATAGGTACATACTATCATGGGATTATAGGTACATACTGTCATGGGATTATAGGTACATACTAACATGGGTTTATAGGTACATACTATCGCGGGTTTATAAGTACATACTATCGCAGGTTTATAGGTACATACTAACATGGGTTTATAGGTACATACTATCGCAGGTTTATAGGTACATACTATCGTGAGTTTATGGGTACATACTATCATGGGTTTATAGGTACATACTATCATGGGATTATAGGTACATACTAACGTGGGTTTATGGGTACATACTATCATGGGTTTATAGGTAATACTATCGTGGGTTTATAGGTACATACTATCATGGGTTTATAGGTACATACTAACGTGGGTTTATGGGTACATACTATCATGGGTTTATAGGTACATACTAACGTGGGTTTATGGGTACATACTATCATGGGTTTATAGGTACATACTATCGCGGGTTTATAGGTACATACTGTCATGGGTTTATAGGTACATACTATCATGGGTTTATAGGTACATACTATCATGGGTTGATAGGTACATACTATCATGGGTTTATAGGTACATACTATCATGGGTTTATAGGTACATACTATCATGGGTTTATAGGTACATACTATCGTGGGTTTATAGGTACATACTGTCATGGGATTATAGGTACATATTAACGTGGGTTTATGGGTACATACTATCATGGGTTTATAGGTACATACTATCATTGGTTTATGGGTACATACTATGATGGGATTATAGGTACATACTATCATGGGATTATAGGTACATACTATCATGGGATTATAGGTACATACTATCATGGGATTATAGGTACATACTATCATGGGTTTATAGGTACATACTATCATGGGATTATAGGTACATACTATCATGGGATTATAGGTACATACTATCATGGGATTATAGGTACATACTATCATGGGATTATAGGTACATACTATCATGGGATTATAGGTACATACTATCATGGGATTATAGGTACATACTATCATGGGTTTATAGGTACATTCTATCGTGGGTTTATAGGTACATACTATCGTGAGTTTATGGGTACATACTATCATGGGATTATAGGTACATACTATCATGGGATTATAGGTACATACTATCGTGGGTTTATAGGTACATACTATCGCGGGTTTATAGGTACATACTATCGCAGGTTTATAGGTACATACTGTTATGGGATTATAGGTACATACTATCGTGGGTTTATAGGTACATACTATCGCAGGTTTATAGGTACATACTGTTATGGGATTATAGGTACATACTATCGTGGGTTTATAGGTACATACTATCGCGGGTTTATAGGTACATACTATCGCGGGTTTATAGGTACATACTATCGCAGGTTTATAGGTACATACTAACGTGGGTTTATAGGTACATACTAACATGGGTTATAGGTACATACTATCATGGGTTTATAGGTACATACTAACGTGGGTTTATGGGTACATACTATCATGGGTTTATAGGTACATACTATCGCGGGTTTATAGGTACATACTGTCATGGGTTTATAGGTACATACTATCATGGGTTTATAGGTACATACTATCATGGGTTTATAGGTACATACTATCGTGTTTCTATAGGCACATACTATCGTGAGTTTATAGGTATAGTGGGTTTATAGGTTTATAGGCATGTCTGGGTTAGGGATATCTCATATCTTTGTGTGCATGTTTATGTTAGTCATATCTCATATCTTTGTGTGTGCATTTCTGCGTTTGTCACATCACATATCCTTGTGTGTGCATGGCTATGTTAGTCCCATCTCATATATTTGTGCGTGCATATCTATGTTAGTCATATCTCTTATCTTTGTGTGCATGTCTATGTTAGGCATGTGTCATATCTTTGTGTGTGCATGTCACTGTCAGTTATATCTCATATCTTTATGTGCATGTTTATGTTAGTCATGTGTCATATATCTTGATGTGTGTCAGTGTTAGTCATGTCTCGTATCGCTGTGTGCATGTATGTGTTAGTCACATCTCATATCTTTGTGTGTGCATGTCTGTATTAATCACATCTCATATATTTGTGTGTGCATGTCTGTGTTAGTCACATCTCACATCTTTGTGTGTGTATGTCTGTGTTAGTCACATCTCATATTTTTGTGTGTCCGTGTCTGTGTTAGTCACATCTCACATCTTCGTGTGTGCATGTCTGTGTTAGTCACCTCTAGTGACTCGGGCAGATGGTGCTCGTAAACCTTGGAGGGCCTACCATCTAAGGGCAGAATCCCCTACAGAAAAGACAATCTGCTGCCTTGCAGGAAGATTGGAGACAATCAAAGGCTAGGGAAAGCAAACCCGAATAAAATGCTGGCTGAAATCGGATGCACTGGGCCACTGGCGCAGAACACAGTGCAACGTATTAACGGGTGTTCAGTCAGAGTGGATCTGACAGACTTTGATTGTGATGTTCTGTCTGTGGGGGCGATCAACACACTTAGCCTGACAGCTGACTTCATATGAGAGTCTGGAATCCTTACTCTGATTGAGTCCTGAACGCAGAGAGAGAGAGAGAGAGAGGGAGAGAGAGAGAGAGAGAGAGAGAGAGATAGGTGCATACTATCGTGGGTCTATAGGTACATACTATCGTGGGTCTATAGGTACATGCTATCGTAGGTCTATAGGTACATACTATCGTGGGTCTATAGGTACATACTATCGTGGTTCTATAGGTACATACTATCGTGGGTCTATAGGTACATGCTATCGTAGGTCTATAGATACATACTATCATGGGTCTATAGGTACATACTATCGTTGGTCTATAGGTACATACTATCGTGGTTCTATAGGTACATACTATCGTGGTTCTATAGGTACATACTATCGTGGGTCTATAGGTACATACTATCGTGGTTCTATAGATACATACTATCGTGGTTCTATAGGTACATACTATCGTGGTTCTATAGATACATACTATCGTGGTTCTATAGGTACATACTATCGTGGTTCTATAGATACATACTATCGTAGGTCTATAGATACATACTATCGTGGGTCTATAGATACATACTATCGTGGTTCTATAGGTACATACTATCGTTGGTCTATAGGTACATACTATCGTGGGTCTATAGGTACATACTATCGTGGGTCTATAGGTACATGCTATCGTAGGTCTATAGGTACATACTATCGTGGGTCTATAGGTACATACTATCGTGGTTCTAAGGTACATACTATCGTGGGTCTATAGGTACATACAGTCGTGGGTCTATAGATACATACTATCGTGGGTCTATAGATACATACTATCATGGGTCTATAGGTACATACTATCGTGGTTCTATAGGTACATACTATCGTGGTTCTATAGGTACATACTATCGTGGTTCTATAGGTACATACTATATACATTTGGCATCATGACAGACGGTGGGTAACAGGCATTCATAATAAGTCAGTAGTTTGGATAAACATTAGTGTCTTATGCTAGATGCAGTTTTACTGAACAGCTTCTCTCGTGGCTGTATTTGCCAACATTTGATAGACAGATCCGAGCGCAGAATGAACAAGATGTATCTGTGGTGCTTGGCCTTATCTCCTTTTTCAAGCGTGTTCTGTCTTCTGAATTTGATATCAGCGCTGTCTCGAATGTTGGTGTTCCGTTTTTTTTTATGTTCTGTTCTTCATGTGCTATGATCTACAGCCAGAACCCTCCAAGTTTCCAGTTATTCTCTGTTGAGAGCAGGAGCGGTCTTGGAGGGAAGTGACATCACTGTATATAGATGATATATGGCCAGTGAGAAAGAGAGTTCATCGGTACTATATCGAACCAATTCTGACCTATGGAAGCGAATCATGGACAGTAGACAAACAAATGAAAATACGATTAGAGGCCACAGAGATGGGATTTCTCAGAAGAATGTTGAAAGTTTCCTGGACAGCTAAAAAGACCAATGAGGAAATTCTCAAAGAGGCCAACACACAAAGGGAGCTACTAAGACATCAGAAAGAAACAATCAACATTTTTCGGGCACGCCATGAGAAGAGGACAGTAGGAATTTTTGGTTACAACTAGCAAAATAAAAGTAAAAAGAGATCGCGGACAACAAAGAGAGAAAATACTGGATAGCTTGGTGTCATGGCATTGGCAACGGTCAACAACAGAACTGATACGATGCACTGTTGATAGAAGATTGTGGAAGGACATGATCGCCTACGCCATCCGGTATGGCACATGGTGATGGTGATATATATATTTTAAGGTCCATAAGGGACATGCCTGGAATAACAATTGGAGGTCATAATATAAATAATCTAAGGTATGCTGATGATGCAGTCTTAATCGCTAAGAGTGAAAATGAGTTACAAGAAATGTTGGACATTATAGTGAAAAAAGCAAAAATAAAGGATTCCGCCTTAATAGCAAAAATACAGAGGTAATGGTAACAACAAAGAAAAAGACCAACACCTCAGTGCAAAATAAAGACAAGTGGAACAATATTTAAACAGGTAAATGAATTTAAATATTTGGGAACTTTGTTAACCTCAGACGGAAGATGTACAAAAGAGGTGAGATGCAGAATGGCTCAGGCAAAAGCAGCTTCCAAAAAATGGGGAAGATACTATGCAAACCATTTTTGACAATAGAAACAAGAAAAAGAGTTCTTAAATGTTATATAGAGCCAGTCTTAACATATGGATGCGAATCATGGACAATGGGACAACAGACAAGAAAATCACTGGAGTCTGTAGAAATGTGGTTTTACAGAAGAATGTTGAGAATACCATGGACAGCTAAGAAGAGTAATGAAAATGTTCTCTGAGAGAGGTCAAAGCAAAAAGAGAGCTAATTTCCAATATTAGGAAGAAACAATCATCATTTTTTGGCCATGTAATGAGAAGAGAACAACTGGAATATATTGTAACAAATGGAAAAAAAATTGAGGGAAGAAGAGATAGAGTGAAGCAAAGAGAAAAAATAACAGACAGCTTAAGAGAATGGCTTGTCAGAAGGTCAACAACAGAAATGATAAATAGCAGCCGAGATCGAAAGTTGTGGAGAGACATTATCACCTACGCCAATAGGCCCGGTACTTGATGATGATGATGATATATATATATATATATGATCTTGATTCTAGAAAAATCAAATGTTGTGGCCTTTTTTTTTTCGTGCTTGCATTAAACTTAAACGTGATTAAACTCTCATGATAACCTAAGATATGCTGATGATCAGTGGCGTATCTTCTATGCTACCGCAGCTACCGCCGGTAGCCTGAACATATTAACGAAATACAAAAGGAAATGATAATTTATTATATTTTTCTCATAATTATATTACAAATTTTCGAATATTCGTAGGAATACATTTCGTAGGCCAATATGATTTATTTGCTTTGATTTGCATGTATTAAAGCAAGGTTTTCCTAAGGTCACTATAACGTTTGTGAATGAAGCCGAAACTATTCTAAGATAGTACATGAAGCCGTTAATAAGCAGCGGTACAGTTCTCTTCTCTCCGACTTAGAAGTAATGACCTTAACATTCAAATATTCCCGTCAAAATAATCCAGCGAGAGAGCTACCTATACAAAATGCATTTTCCTGAGTTATTTTAACTCTAGCCAATCAGAAGCGTCACAGAGTGAAAGTGAAACTATGTCTTATTACCGGAACTTCCTAACCTATTTATAACTACGTTATGCGCATCAGCATCTGTAGAAAGAACTTTTTATGCTCTCAAGAGAGTCAAATCTTATTGTCGCTCAACTCAGACACAAGAACGCTTATCTGGCAATAATGTCCATTGAGAAATCATTCATTCAGAAACTTAGAAACCAACCCAACAGTACTTTCAATGACAAAGTCATCGAGACATTTTCGTCCCAAACAAGACGTATAGAGTTTACATATAAATAAGTAAGTAATTTAAAATGTAGTGAAGTCATTAGAAAATATTACTTTATGTTAGCCTGCTGAACATAATGTATGTCTTTTATTTTTTTATGTCAGCCGTAGCCCAGACCCCAAAAGTAGTAGACACCACTGCTGATGATACTGTACTACTAGCAGAAAATCCTAAAGATCTACAACAATTACTTAATGTAATAAACATGGCAAGCAAAATATATGCACTATATATGAATATCAAAAAGACTAAAACTATGATCATAAACAAAGAAAATTCTCAAGACCTAAACTTAAATATCAAAGTTAAAGGAATACATCTGGAGACAGTTCAGAACTACAACTACCTGGGACACACCATAACCAGTGATGGAAAATGTACAACTGAAATAAACAAAAGAATATGTATGGCAAAAAGTAATTTTAATGCCATGAAAAATATACTAACATCAAAACAAATAACAACAGGGCTAAAACTAAGAATAGCAAAATGTTACAACTTCTCAATATTCCTGTATGGTGCATTGACATTAGACAAGAAAAACATAACATAAAATTGAAGCCTTTGAAATGTGGATTTATAGAAGAATAGGTAGAATTGGATGGAAAGAAAAGAAAACAAACGCTGAAGTTTTAAAACAACTAAAAATGAAAAGAGAACTACTAAACACAATTAGAACAAGACAAATGAAATTTTCGGGCCATGTTAAAAGACACAACAGCCTAATAAAAGTAATATTGGAAGGGAAAATACAAGGTAAACGAGGCAGAGGCAGACCAAGACTAACATGGGCGAGTAACATCAGAAGATGGACACGTCAACCTATGACAATCTGAACCATCATAGCAAGAGACAGAGTGGAATGGCGCTCCATGGTTGCCAACTTTCAATGCGGAGACGGCACTCAATGATGATGATGATGATGAAACCCTCATGCATGAAACAACACATGGGTAGCAACAAAGGAGAAGACAAGAAAGTTATAGGCCATGATTTGTAAGCTGGAAGATCAACAACCAGACAGGCATGGATGAATCTGGTGGTAACAGTTGAATTTGTCCCGAAACTGATGAGTCATCATCATCAAGTACCAGGCCTGCTGGCGTAGGATCATGTCTCTCCACAACTTTCGATCTCGACAGTTATTTATCATTTCTGTTGTTGACTTTCTGCCAAGCCATTTTCTTAAGCAGTCTGGTATCTTATCTCTTTGCTTCTCTCTATCTCTTCGTTCCTCAATATTTCCAGTTGTTACAATATATTCCAATTGTTCTCTTCTCATTACATGGCCAAGAAATGATGATTATTTCTTCATAATATTGGAAATTAGCTCTCTCTTTGCTTTGGCCTCTTTTAGAACGTTTTCATTACTCTTCTTAACTGTCCATGGTATTCTCAACATTCTTCTGTAAAACCACATTTCTATAGACTCCAGTGATTTTCTTGTCTGTTGTCCTATTGTCCATGATTCACATCCATATGTTAAGACTGGCTCTATATAACATTTAAGAACTGTTTTTCTTGTTTCAATTGTCGAAAATGAATTGCATAACATCTTCCTCAATTTGTTGGAAAGCTGCTTGAGTAGAGGGATAGAAAGAAAGAATGAAAACAGGTCTGAACGAATAAATCATCAGCTTCTTTTTGTCTTCCTGTCCTTGACTGTTGACTAACTCTTTCTGTACGGAAGCTTTTTATCAAACAGAACAGATTTCAGAGACAACATTTGTCATGATTTTAAGAGTCAATCTACCTATTTATATTTATTAAGCATTTATACGAAAATTTGATAATTGAGCAAGGAATTAGATTTCACCAATACCAAGTTGATACAAGACATGTAAAAAGGATATGTCTTAATGACGGTTCACACTAATCAAAATTAAAGTGACGCACTGTGCGGCAAAAACGTATAGAAAGAGTTTAGCATTTTATAAAGCAATAAAAAATCTGGCAGCCTTGCATGATCCATGACGATCTCATTGTGGGGAGAATAAGATTTGTTCTATGTTAGATCAACTGATTCACCCTGACGTGTTTCACGAATGTGGATCAAGTGAACCTCAAGCTGTGTTCAAAAACAGCGTTTCATTTCACAAAACCAGTGAAGAATATCACACCCCATGTTCCATTTAACCAAAACCGTATACTTGAATTCAGCACCATTAAAAAGGTTATGTTCTTGTGACCTTTCGGTTTTCTTTTTTTTTTTTCTTTCTTTTTTTTTTTCTTTTTTTTTTTTTGCTAGAGACATTTAGCTTTAAATAAATATTAGCCTTCATCATTATACAACTCAGTACGCTAAGTTGATTTATATGTAAAGGTCATGAAGATGCATAGAGATGCGAAGCTGCTCAAAAGCTGATGATAATGACAATTTTTTTTTTAAGGAATAAAAGAGTGGTATGATAACAGATTTACAGGGTAATTAACAAAACAAAAGTCGACGTTTCGGCCAAGTAGGTATTCAGATGGAACATCAAAAGCTAAAGGCTTACTTTGCCGAAACGTCGACTTTTGTTTTGTTAATTAGCACGTAAAGCTGTTACCACACCACTTTTTCTTCCTTTTTTTCAATTGTCGTTGTTAATTTATATAACTTTTGGAGTATAACCTACATTGTGCCAATGACTAACAGATTACTACAGGTGTAGTTAATTAATGTTTTTTTTTCAGTTTTATTTAATAGAATTTATTTTTATTTTCAGATTTTTGGAAATGAGCGCGATATTCTGCGAAGCGTTTCAGCATATGTCATGTCAGTGAAAGGCTAACAAATAATATCCGTCACCGGAGCTGGCGTTTTCTTTAGAATTATTGTTCTTTATTTTGTTTGTGTTACCTCCCTGTGGTCCTTGTGGCTACACATGCCACTGACGCTTATCACCGCCTCCTAGACCACTACTAGAGATCTCCCTGTCAGTGAACCAGCTTGTGTCCTGAGTTAGGTACTGTACAACTCTGCTAGCATTTCCCTTCCTAGCGCTCAGTGTTTAATATCATAACCACATAATCATTCATTCTTTGGGTGTCGTATCTACATCTAAACATCTAAGGTTGGCTACCATGGAGCGCCATTTTACTCTGCCTCTTGACTTGATGGCACACGTCATAAGTTCACCTGTCCACCTTTTGATATTATCTTTCACTTTAGTCTTGGTCTGAAAAGGCTAAAAAGAGGCAAATCAGGGATGGGCCGAGCAGAAGATGTCATCAAACAGGTCTGTGGGCTTACCAATATCAACGTTGGCGAGGAGTGGATATTGGTGTCTACGTCATTCAGGGGGACATTCTCATGTATTGTCTCACTCGACAGGAAATGTAGGGAACAGAACTCAGTCGTGGTCAATGCCGTGGTCAGTGGTCGCATCTGGGATAACACCGACAAGGAAGATGCAGTCATCTATACAGACGGATCTGTAATACGACAACTTTGGAGTCAAGCGTTTACAGTACTCTCGGCAGGCAGAATAGTCAAAGAAGACAGTGGTGCATACGTTATGACCACGAGTAGCACGACGATGGAGGTGATGGCAGTGACCAGGGCATTCGTCTTGTTAGAGTCACAAGACTACACCCAAGTCTGCATACTAAGTGATCGATGAGCATGATCTGTAAAGTGGAGGCGGGCTCTGTGCGCAGGCAATGGGTAGAGTCTTTTTCAGAAGACAAAAATATGCAATCTCACCTTTGTCTTTGTCCCTGGACAGCGGGAGTACGGGGAAATGAACGAGCGGACAGGTTGGCTAGATGTCGTTGAAGACGGTCAACCAAGGATCGGGCGGACTTATCAATGCTCTCCGAGATGTGAGAAGGGCACAGGACTTCGACAACCATGCGTCAACGTCACTCCTTCGGATGAAAGAGATGGGAGTTAAGATGGGCACAGCCAGAAACGAGAAACTTAGTGGCCGTGTAAGAAGACTTATCAAGCAACACAGAACTGGAGTCGTCAGTCGCTGGACACTGCGGGACTTGCTGAAGAGGGGATCGGAGCACATGTGTACATGTTCTTAGTGCAATGATGATGACCCGCAGATAACTCAATAACTCAAACTCTGTCATGGATTAACTCACTACCAAATACTAGCGCCACACATCCGGCTCTGAACTGAAAGCTACAACTCCCCGCTGTGCTACATGGCATTTGTTGAAGTTCGTTGCACCGTGATTTGAAATGAGCTTAATAAATCGCTGATTTAAATCGACACTTCATTTCATTGTTTGAAATTGTGTGCAATATTAAGCCATTAAAAGCGACAAATTCGTCCTTCGAACAGTGATATTTAAAAAAAAACATTATACTATTTAAAAAAAAAAAAGGTAATGCGTATATTATTTTATTATTTTGTTAATGTGACAACTTGGGACTTCAAGGCTGTGTCATGGAGCAAATAAAACATTATAATCATGAATCTATTCTCTTTATGTTTGGCTTGTCTTTAAACCGACTATGCCAGACAGGAAGTGGTGTACTAACGCAGGAAACTGGCAGCTCCAAACGTCAATCCCATAATCCCGTATTTAATCCACACTTGAGGAGTTACAATAAAAAAGAGCTTAACGCTATATAACTTTATCATGAAAACCAAGCTGTGTTACAAAACTATGACTTCTTCTAGATTTATGAGAACAAAGAGAGGGCTGACAGGACATCATAGACGGGATATTATGAATAAAGAAGACATGTTGCAGTCACTTAAAGATAGTGGGTTATTTTTTAATGGGCAATAAGAAGCAAAAAATATGGACTAGATATGAATATCAAAAAGACTAAAACTATGATCATAAACAAAGAAAATTCTTAAGACCTACAAATAAATATCACAGTTGAAGGAATACATCTAGAGACAGTTCAGAGCTACAACTACCTGGGACCAATGATGGATAATGTAAAATTGAAATAAATAAAATAATAGGTATGGCAAAAAGTAATTTTAATGCCATGAAAAATATACTAACAACAAAACAAATATCATCATCATCATCATCATCATGTGCCATACCGGTTGGCGTAGGTGATCATGTCCCTCCACGATCTTCTATCTACAGTGCATCATATTTTTCTGTTGTTGACTGTTTTCCACGTCATGACACCAAGCTATCCAGTATTTTCAAATATCAGCAGGGCTGAAACTAAGAATGGCAAAATGTTACATCTTCTCAATATTCCTCTATGGTGCAGAAACATGGACATTAGACAAGAAAACAGAACAGAAAATTGAAGCCTTTGAAATGTCGATTTACAGAAGAATAGATAGAATTGGATGGAAAGAAAAGAAAACAAACGATGAAGTTTTAAAACAACTGAAAATAAAAAAGAACTACTAAATACAATTAAGACAAGACAAATGAAATTTTGGGACACGTTAAAGGACACAGCAGCCTACTAAAAGTAATATTGGAGGTGAAAATATAAGGTAAAAGAGGCAGAAGCAGACCAAGATTAACATGGGCGAGTAACATCAAAAGATGGACAAGTCAGCCTATGACCATCTGCATCATCATAGCAAGAGACAGAGCAGAATGGCGATCCATGGTTGCCAACTTTCGATGCGGAGACGGCACTCGATGGTGATGAATAAAAGTGACAAGACGCGAAAATTTCGAAGCAAAAGAAAGATGTATTGAACTAACAAGCTACTGGAATAATACAATCTATGTCTTTCGTAGAAGCAAGTGATGGATGTACGTACACTCCTACAAAGTTTGGTGACAGCTTTACAAAATCAGAAACAAAACAAATTCATGACGTTCCGGCCTACTTGTGGCATTTTTCAGAAAACGAGAACAGCACAGAAGGACAACGAAATTAAGATAAATTCTACAAGTTATAAAATGAGAAGAGGAATAATATGTATCTTTGGGACTGCCAATGCATCAAAATTGCTTCTGGTAATTAAGTTTCTATAACGCGTTCCGGGCTTTCCGGCTGTAAACGCTCCGCCCGTACAACATTATATGGCAAGAGACATTATTTAGAGTTTTCTGTTAAGTATCACGAAGGCCTTTCTCTGATCTTACTAACAACGCATAAATCGTTAATCAAGATAAATTGACTCACTAGAAACAAAATGCCACAGAAACAATCTTTAAGATGCCTTTATCAATGGAAAAGGGCAATGAAGACATACTAAAAGATTTAAACATTAAAAAAAAAAAAGAACTGACTTATAAAAGTCATTTTACAGAGGAAATTAAAATACTATGACCACGTCAAAAGACACAGGGGGCTGGAAAGAACTTGGCTAGATACAGAGATTATTTCAGATGGCTTATGGTGAATGTAACGTTCTGTGGGAGATTTGGCTAGAGACAGAGATTCTTTCAGACGGGCTGTGGTGAATGCAACGTTCTGTGGGAGATCTGGCTATAGACAGAGATTCTTTCAGACGGATTATGGTATATACAACGTTATGTGGAAGATTGGCTAGAGACAGAGCTTTTTTTCATACGGGCTATGGCGAATGCAATGTTCTGCAAAGGATATACGACCTGGTGGTGATAGTTGGACATTAGACAAGAAAACAGAACAGAGAAATGAAGTCTTTGAAATGTGGATATATAGGAGAATAGGTAGATTTGGATGGAAAGAAAATAACACAAAACGATGGAGTCTTAAAACAACTAAATATGAAAAGAGAACTACTAAACACAATTCAAACAAGACAAATGTGATTTTTGGGCCATGTTAAAAGACACAACAGCCTACTAAAAGAAATCTTGAAGGGGAAA
Source organism: Megaustenia siamemsis (assembly GCA_032433765.1). Classification (NCBI taxonomy): domain Eukaryota; kingdom Metazoa; phylum Mollusca; class Gastropoda; order Stylommatophora; family Ariophantidae; genus Megaustenia; species Megaustenia siamemsis. The sequence goes on along the minus strand of JAVIAB010000001.1, from coordinate 82,907,289 downwards.
ATGCAATGTAAAAGAGGCAGAGGGTGACCAAGACTAACATGGACGAGTAACATCAAAAGATGAATAAGTCAGCCTACGGCAACCTCCACAATCAAAGCAAGAGATAGAGTAGAATGGCGCTCCATGTTAGCCAGCCTTCGTTGCGAAGATGACACTCGATGATGATTTGAATTTGATTGTCATATTTAACTGGAACTTTCAGGCCAATCTTGGCACTGGCTCCCTAAGCAGAGTTTGTACAAGCTCATATGTCCAGGCTCCATGCTATGTTGTTACTGTTTTTTTTTTTTTTTTTTTTTTTTTTTTTTTTTTTTTTTTTGCTATTGTTGGATAATATTGAATATCTTCTTGGTAAAAACTATATGGGCCTCGGCAAGGACTAGATAGAACAGTTGCATCTATACAAGAAACAACATTGGGGGATATGGATAATACTTCAGACGAACGAAAGATTGATAGACAGACACACAGTCAGACACATAGACGGACGAGTGGAATGATAGATAGACAGGCACATAGACGGACGAGTGGAATGATAGATAGACAGACAGTCAGACATATAGACGGACGAGTGGAATGATAGACAGACAGGCACATAGACGGACGAGTGGAATGATAGACAGACAGGCACATAGACGGACGAGTGGAATGATAGATAGACAGACAGTCAGACATATAGACGAACGAGTGGAATGATAGACAGACAGACACATAGACGGACGAGTGGAATGATAGACAGACAGATAGACAGACAGACAGATAGATAGACAGACAGACAGACAGTCATACAGACAGACATACAGACATACATACATACAGACAGACAGACAGAAAGACAGACAGACAGATAGATAGGGCGGGCTACCGTAACATTTTCATTATAAGAAAAAGAGTCCACTACGTTGTGGTAATCCATCTTTCCCTTCGTTGGCACCCGATGACTACTGAAGAAATGGATGCCCTCTTCTTCAATCGTCCCTAGAAGGACGTTAAGTGGGCGTAGATACGTTGCGTTGTAGCTTTCAGGAGAACTGTGATATTTGCACCTTCCGCCCGATACATTCGACTTCGGAATGTTATTTTTTAGCCCTGGTTGTCTTCCCTCTTCGATCCCTATCCGCTTAGCCAGACTGGACAGGTTAGTCTGTTTATAGAGGCACCAGGAAGAGGTGGAGTTGGATCTGGATGGTTCTGGTTCCCCGATCCTGGCGCAAACCATCAGCTCTAAGTCACTGACAGCTTGTAACTCTGCTCCTGTTAGGTGCCTTTGTCCCGACATGGTTGAAATGAAGTTACTCCACCATAATAGGCTACTGTACGTGAAAGTGACAGGGAAGGGATGGCTATACACTTGCTGTTGATACCTTCCAAAATTCAACGAGCCAGATACCAATTCTCTGTCAGCAGGATCGTTAAGAAAGTGACAGACGGTGATAGAACCACGATCATTATATCGCAGAGCTAGCGAGCTACCTACTAGACTACTAGACATAAACACTTGCTTGACGAATACAACTAAAAGGCAGAAATACTTGCTTAACATGTACTTCTGATGGTCAGATTACCTTTTGCCGCAAAGCTCTGCAAAACTCTGTATCAAGAGTTTTAATGGCAAAATGATGACGACAATCAAAAAGCCAGTGGGACTGAAGCGTCCGAGAAATGTGACGTTTTTAACTCTTTCTGTACGTTTAGCCGCACGTGCGTCACTCTCAATTAGATTAGTGTCATAAAACCATTTTCTTTTTATCATGATTTGTATCATCTGGTATTGGTGAAATCTAATTCCTTGTTTAATTATTACAATACATATATTATATGTTAAGTGTTAAATAAATATAAACTTGTAGATTAATATTTAAAAACATTAATAATTTTGTCTCTGAAATCTCTACCGCTAAATTGATAAAAACCTTCCGTACTGAAAGAGTTAATGAGAGAATGCTACAGATAATGGAATGTAAGGCGGCTTGCGTCGTGCTGAAACATCACCCATAAAGCAAGGCTAACCCAGAGCCGACCTTTGAGGGGTAAAACAGTTATCGTCAGCCTGAGGTCTGGACACAAGAAAGTTCGCTGACACGCTATCAGGAAATCAAATTTGAGTGATAATGATCTTTGGTCATGTAGTCAATCTCTTGAACATGCAAACCATACTCCCTGGTCTTGCAGTTTAGACCATTCTTCTTCTTCTTCTTTAAAACTTCTTCTTCTTTAAAACTTCTTCTACTTTAAAACTTCTTCTTCTTTAAAACTTCTTCTTCTTTAAAACTTCTTCTACTTTAAAACTTCTTCTTCTTTAAAACTTCTTCTTCTTTAAAACTTCTTCTTCTTTATCTTTCTCTTTTTCTCTTCTACCTTTCCACTCCCGAGGAGCATAGGTCTTCAACAAACACTTTCAGATCCCTGTGGAGCATAGGTCTTCAACAAACACTTTCAGATCCCTGTGGAGCATAGGTCTTCAACAAACACTTTCAGATCCCTGTGGAGCATAGGTCTTCAACAAACACTTTCAGATCCCTGTGGAGCATAGCTCTTCAACAAACACTTTCAGCTCCCTGTGGAGCATAGGTCTTCAACAAACACTTTCAGATCCCTGTGGAGCATAGGTCTTCAACAAACACTTTCAGATCCCTGTGGAGCATAGGTCTTCAACAAACACTTTCAGATCCCTGTGGAGCATAGGTCTTCAACAAATACTTTCAGATCCCTGTGGAGCATAGGTCTTCAACAAACACTTTCAGCTCCCTGTGGAGCATAGGTCTTCAACAAACACTTTCAGCTCCCTGTGGAGCATAGGTCTTCAACAAACACTTTCCAAGCCGTTCTGTTTCTGGCCATTCTTTTAAGATCATTCCATGTCCTCCCCACCATCTTCATCTCTGCTTACTCATGTTTTCTCAAATAATATTTTGGACTTCCTCTTTGTCTCCTTCCAATGGAATTCCAAAAAAAAAAAAAAAAAATTGCTTGTTGTGTTATACTTTCAGTTGGCTTCCGTAGTATGTGTCATATCCAGCTCCATCGTCTTTGCCATATCTCTTTGTCCGCTGATACATGTATTTGAATAGCATCTTCCCATAGTTCTTAGTAATTTTGTCCAGCCGTTTCCGTCCATTTAATCCCAAGCAATTGCAAGCTGACACTTGAGGTTGAGACCAAATATGCCTGCCAGATTTAGGTTTAAATGATAAGATCTTTGATTCTTTGAAGGAGTCAAAACTATAAAGTATATCGCTAGTTGATCTTTTGTTCGTTGGAGGGGCTATAGACTACAGTAAAGTATATCGCTAGTTGATCTTTTGTTTGTTGGAGGGGCTATAGACTACAGTAAAGTATATCGCTAGTTGATCTTTTGTTCGTTGGAGGGGCTATAGACTACAGTAAAGTATATCGCTAGTTGATCTTTTGTTTGTTGGAGGGGCTATAGACTACAGTAAAGTATATCGCTAGTTGATCTTTTGTTTGTTGGAGGGGCTATAGACTACAGTAAAGTATATCGTTAGTTGATCTTTTGTTTGTTGGAGGGGCTATAGACTACAGTAAAGTATATCGTTAGTTGATCTTTTGTTTGTTGGAGGGGCTATAGACTACAGTAAAGTATATCGTTAGTTGATCTTTTGTTTCTTGGAGGGGCTATAGACTACAGTAAAGTATATCGCTAGTGATCTTTTGTTTGTTGGAGGGGCTATAGACTACAGTAAAGTATATCGCTAGTTGATCTTTTGTTTGTTGGAGGGGCTATAGACTACAGTAAAGTATATCGTTAGTTGATCTTTTGTTTGTTGGAGGGGCTATAGACTACAGTAAAGTATATCGCTAGTTGATCTTTTGTTTGTTGGAGGGGCTATAGACTACAGTAAAGTATATCGCTAGTTGATCTTTTGTTCGTTGGAGGGGCTATAGACTACAGTAAAGTATATCGCTAGTTGATCTTTTGTTTGTTGGAGGGGCTATAGACTACAGTAAAGTATATCGCTAGTTGATCTTTTGTTTGTTGGAGGGCCTATAGACTACAGTAAAGTATATCGTTAGTTGATCTTTTGTTTGTTGGAGGGGCTATAGACTACAGTAAAGTATATCGTTAGTTGATCTTTTGTTTCTTGGAGAGGCTATAGACTACAGTAAAGTATATCGCTAGTTCATCTTTTGTTTGTTGGAGGGGCTATAGACTACAGTAAAGTATATTGTTAGTTGATCTTTTGTTTCTTGGAGGGGCTATAGACTACAGTAAAGTATATCGTTAGTTAATCTTTTGTTCTTTGGAGGTCCTATGAACTAGAGTGAAGTACACATTTATAGTTAGTTCAAATCGGTAGAGATGTCTAGAATCCCCAAACAGGAAAGAACAAAGAAGAACCAGAAAACACTCCGGGAAATATTTGACCACAGATCACAAAATGAAAATATAAACACAAAAGTTAAATACAGATCTCAAAATGAAAATATAAACACAAAAGTTAAATACAGATCTCAAAATGAAAATATAAACACAAAAGTTAAATACAGATCTCAAAATGAAAATATAAACACAAAAGTTAAATACAGATCTCAAAATGAAAATATAAACACAAAAGTTAAATACAGATCTCAAAATGAAAATATAAACACAAAAGTTAAATACAGATCTCAAAATGAAAATATAAACACAAAAGTTAAATACAGAGCACAAAATGAAAATATAAACACAAAAGTTAAATACAGAGCACAAAATGAAAATATAAACACAAAAGTTAAATACAGATCTCAAAATGAAAATATAAACACAAAAGTTAAATACAGATCTCAAAATGAAAATATAAACACAAAAGTTAAATACAGATCTCAAAATGAAAATATAAACACAAAAGTTAAATACAGATATCAAAATGAAAATATAAACACAAAAGTTAAATACAGATCTCAAAATGAAAATATAAACACAAAAGTTAAATACAGATTTCAAAATGAAAATATAAACACAAAAGTTAAATACAGATTTCAAAATGAAAATATAAACACAAAAGTTAAATACAGATCTCAAAATGAAAATATAAACACAAAAGTTAAATACAGATTTCAAAATGAAAATATAAACACAAAAGTTAAATACAGATCTCAAAATGAAAATATAAACACAAAAGTTAAATACAGATTTCAAAATGAAAATATAAACACAAAAGTTAAATACAGATCTCAAAATGAAAATATAAACACAAAAGTTAAATACAGATCTCAAAATGAAAATATAAACACAAAAGTTAAATACAGATCTCAAAATGAAAATATAAACACAAAAGTTAAATACAGATCTCAAAATGAAAATATAAACACAAAAGTTAAATACAGATCTCAAAATGAAAATATAAACACAAAAGTTAAATACAGATCTCAAAATGAAAATATAAACACAAAAGTTAAATACAGATCACAAAATGAAAATATAAACACAAAAGTTAAATACAGATTTCAAAATGAAAATTGAAGTCTACTGTAGGATGAAACAACAAAAACTGCATTTCCAGAAGAACAAGCAAATATTGTATCTCCCTCTATACACTCGATGTTGAAGTGAAGAAAAAGGGTTAAAGAAAAAAACTAGAAGTTTTACAACAGATGAAAGCACAAGTTCTGTAACATAACTTCGGCTTGAACTAAAATACAATTTTTGAGCTGTAAAAAGCAACTGTAAAAAGTACATAAACCTCAGCTCCATGGTGATGTATATGACTTTCTTAAGACAGGAAGTATTGCATAGACGTCATTCACACTGGGTGGTTGATGAACAAAGGAGGTCGGAAAATTGAGCCTTAGGCATGGCATACTGTTGCTTCCTTCTCTCATGTTTGTGTGGGTGCTTACCTGCGGCAGTGGTAGGATTGCAGGTGTGGAGACAGGTAGAATGACCTTAAGGAGAGGTTGAGTAAGGGTAGTTGGCAAGGGTATGCTAATAGGAAGAGTCGTGTTGGCAGGGATAGGTACACATGCAGACAGTTTGTCAAATAAACATTCAATTGTGGATGTAGCAGCTAAATTAGTAGAAAGACGAGACAAGAAAAAAACTACGTTTTGGTAAAAGACTCCATCAGGTACAAACAAATATATAAAGATCAACAAGATATGCAAATACTATTCTGAAATAAACAAAGAAATATAAATAAACACGAAATAAACATAAATAAATACACGTACTTGGAGGTCATGTCATTCAAAGGTAGGCTGGTAGTCACAGCTATCTTGATACGGACAGGTATACTAACAGTAAGTGTAAAATGTAAAGAGTCTCGTCACACCATGTGGTGTATAGGGAATATGGTGTTAATGACCCGTCACGCCATGTGGCGTATGGGGAATATGGTGTTAGTGACTCGTCACACCATGTGGCGTATAGGGAATATGGTGTTAATGACCCGTCACGCCATGTGGCGTATAGGGAATATGGTGTTAATGACCGTCACGCCATGTGGCGTATGGGGAATATGGTGTTAATGACCCGTCACGCCATGTGGCGTATAGGGAATATGGTGTTAATGACCCGTCACGCCATGTGGCGTATAGGGAATATGGTGTTAATGACCCGTCACGCCATGTGGCGTATAGGGAATATGGTGTTAATGACCCGTCACGCCATGTGGCGTATAGGGAATATGGTGTTAATGACCCGTCACGCCTTGTGGCGTATATGGAATATGGTGTTAGTGACCCGTCACGCCATGTGGCGTATGGGGAATATGGTGTTAGTGATCCGTCACACCATTTGGCGTATGGGAAATATGGTGTTAGTGATCCGTCACACCATTTGGCGTATGGGAAATATGGTGTTAGTGACCTTAATTTTACAGATCATGGACATATGATTTTTGGGGTAAACTGGTCAGTGGGGCCCGTGCAGCTTTACTTTCCCATGAACAAAAATTCAGTACCCATTTAATGGCTGGTGAACCTGGAAGCCGTCGATTGAACCCTACCTCATGCTCTTTGTAGCTCAGTTCACTAACCACTGAGCTATCGCGGCATGTGTAAATATAGAGACACGTGTACAGACACGTGAACTTGCAGTAATAGTTGTACTAACAGGGACATGTGCAGTATTCTATTTTATTTTATTTTATTCTTGTAATCATTTTAATTGGACATCACCATATCCGCTCCACCGCCTCTCCAACATTTATAGAATCGTATGCAGACTGGTTGTTCCTGTACATTGTTGATTGTAGATACATCTGCCTTCCCACTAAACGCTCTATATCAACCTGGTCCCTTTTCCACATTTAGATTCCTCAGTCTCTCAATGTATACATCATTGCCCCATCCATTTTTCTCCTCTTCTTTTAAGATGCTAGCAGTGATAGATATACTGGCAGTGATAGGTGTACTAGCAGTGATAGGTGTACTGGCAGGGATTGGTGTACTGGCAATGATAGGTGTACTGAGTACTGGAAGGATAGGCATACTGACAGTGATAGGTGTACTGGCAGTGATAGGCGTACTGACAGTGATAGATGTACTGAGTACTGACAGTGATAGGTGTACTGACAGTGATAGGTGTACTGACAGTGATAGGTATACTGACAGTGATAGGTATACTGGCAGTGATAGGTGTACTGACAGTGATAGATGTACTGAGTACTGGCAGTGATAGGTGTACAGACAGTGATAGGTGTACTGAGTAGTGGCAGTGATAGGTGTAAGTAAAGTAAAGTACCCCCGTCACGCCAAGTGGCGTATAGGGAAATATGGTGTTAGTGACCCTATATTTTACAGACCTTCAGCACATGATTTTTGGGGTAATGTGGTCGGTATTACGCCCGTGCTGCGTTTACTTTCCCAGAAAAAATCCGGTACCCATTTAAGGCTGGGTGAACCCGGAGCCGTCGGTTAGGATCGAACCCTACCCCTTGTCCGTAGTAGTCCAGTTCACTAACCACTGAGCTATCGCGGCTCCCACTAATTTTTAGGGAATTAGTAAAACCCAGGTGTCCTCGCCAGGGTACGAACCCCGGCTGTTGCCGTGGTAAGCCAACCGCCTATCGATTGCGCTAACCGGACACCCAGTGATAGGTGTACTGGCAGTGATTGGTGTACTGGCAGTGATAGGTGTACTGACAGTGATAGGTGTACTGAGTACTGACAGTGATAGGTATACTGACAGTGATAGGTATACTGGCAGTGATAGGTGTACTGACAGTGATAGATGTACTGAGTACAGGCAGTGATAGGTGTACAGACAGTCATAGATGTACTGAGTAGTGGCAGTGATAGGTGTACTGGCAGTGATTGGTGTACTGGCGGTGATAGCTGTACTGGCAGTGATAGGTGTACTAGCAGTGATAGGTGTACTGGCAGTGATAAGTGTACTAGCAATGATAGGTGTACTGGCTGTGATTGGTGTACTGGCAGTGATAAGTGTACTGGTAATGAAAGATATACTGACAGTAACAGATGTACGGATAGATACGATAACACTTACAGTAACATATGTACTGATAGAGATATATTATCATCATCAAGTGCCATGCCTGCTGGCGTAGGTAATCATGTCTCGCCATAACTTTCGATCTCGACAGTTATTTATCATTTCTGTTGTTGACCTTCTGCCAAGCCATTCTCTTAAGCTGTATAGTACCTTTTCTCTTTGCTTCCCTCTATCTCTTCGTCCCTCAATTGTCCCACTTGTTACAATATATTCCAGCTGTTCTCTTCTCATTACATGGCCAATAGCTGATGATTGTTTCTTCCTAATATTGGAAATTAGCTTCATTTTTGCTTAGGTCTCTTTTAGAACGTTTTCATTACTCTTCTTAGCTGTAGATGGTATTCTCAACATTCTTCTGTAAAACCACATTTCTACAGACTCCAGTTATCTTCTTGTCTGTTTACATATTGCCAATTATTCACATTCATATGTTAAGACTGGCTGTACATAACATTTAAGAACTCTTTTTCTTGTTTATAATGTCAAAAATGGATTGCACAGTATCTTCCTCATTTTTTGGAAAGCTGCTTTCGCCTGAGCCATTCTGCATCTCACCTCTCTTGTTCATCTACCATCTGAGGTTAACATTGTTCCCATATATTCAAATTCATTTACATGTTTTAAAATTGTTCCACTTGTTTTTATTGTTCATTGGGGTGATGTCTTTTTCTTTGTTGATACCATAACTTGTCTTTTTACTATTAAGGCTGAGTCCTTTATTTTTGCTTTCCTTCACCTAACATTTCTTTCATGTCTAACATTTTTTGTAACTCATTTTCACCCTTAGCGATTAAGACAGTATCATCAGCATACCTTAGATTATTTATATTATGACCAAATATGGGTCTACTTTTCTACTCCTTTTTTGAAAGTTCTCATTTCATGTTCTATTTTTATTGTCTGTTTCTGTTCTTTTTTCTTGACAATTATTCTTTCGTACTTCATTTTTGAGGGTCTCTTATTTTCTTCTGATACTTGACGATGTTCATTTCATGCACTAAAAGTAAAAAAGTGTAAAGAGCCCCTCACGTCAAGTGGCGTATATGGAATATGATGTTAGTGACCATAAAGGTAAGGTAAAGTACGAGACTTGAACCGGCGTCTTAGCACGCGAGTTTACACCCATATGTGCTCGGCCGCCTATCCAGAAATGTTCGGATATTTCTGTATAGTGTCGCCTCAAGCATCGAAACTCAGATGCGAGGTAACATTCCTCACCTTACCAGGGTAATACCCTGGTACCCATTTCTGCCAACGGCTGGGTCGACCGTGGGGGTATATTTTTTTTTTTTTCAAACCACGAGTACAATTCACACTTCTCCCAGCGGGAATCGAACACGGGTTGTCCGAACGTCGGTAGTCCAGTTGAGTGGTTTTCCCAACTAGGCTACCGAGGCCCCCCCCCCTCTTCCCCCCCCTCCCCCAGTTAGTGACCATACTATTTTATAGACCTTTGGCACACGATTTTTTGGGGTAATGTGGGCGGTATTACGTCCATGCCGCTTTACTTTCCCAGAAAAAAATCCAGTACCCATTTAAGGCTGGGTGAACCCGGAAGCCGTCGGTTGGGATCGAACCCGACTTATGTCCTATGCGGTCCAGTTGACTTAACCAGTGAGCTATCGCGGTTCCCATTTCATGCTCTAGTTTCTGGTAGATTCTGAGCCCAAAACTATCAACTGTACTTGTAATGATTGTCGTCAGTGACGTGCAACTGATTACCTGCTCCGGTACCAGCGAACCATAACTGACCAAGATCATGTTTCACTTTCCCGTTGGGGCCTGAAAGCAAACTAACCAGTCTGGTCAACAGAGGTGGTATCAAAGAAGACATTTCTTTAGTGACATGTTCCCATTACTGGGCTCTGCCAGGGGATCTTATAGGACCGGGGAATAAAGGCTGCTTGCCCACTGCAGTTGTGGTGAGGTGTTCGGGTTTGATTTTTTATTTCAAAGATCAAATTATATTATAGAGGAAAGGCAGACCGGAACTCATAAATGCCATGCAGAAGAAGCTGTATCAAAAAGCCTGCACATACCGGCTTAAGGCTGTAGACCACAACACAACGCATGTATGCCAATTTAGCGCCATTTTTCATGGCAAACAGCGACAAAGGGCAATCGCCCGTGAATGCAGACTAAATTCTATTTTATAATCAAGTAGGGCTCACTTGTGCCGAAGTTTTGAAGGGCCCACGTGTCGTAAACTATTCCTATAATAGGACACCCTTTTGCGTTCTATATACTTGTATATTTAATTCCCCGACCTTCATAATTGTCAAACCACTTACTGAAATTTACAGTGTTATGCTAGTTCATACTAGAAAATTGCTCTATTTGTATTTTTTCCATGCTAGTCAGTAGATGAACCAATCAATCAACGAACCAACCCAATAGATTTCAAAAGCTCTAGCAAACAAATCCATCTTGCCATGCACGAGGACACTACTTCTCTCACATCACCGTGTAGTCACGTGATCTCGTGACGTATTTTAATTATATGACCTGACATTTGTACATTACCAATGGTGTTCCCTCTTCTATACCGTCTCTTCCCTTGAAAGGTTACGAGATCAAACTGCTTGACATGGGTTTGGAATTGTTTACCGAAGATTAATACACATCCGGTCGCTATATTGGTCGAACTATATTAATGGAGCTTTTCTTGATCCTAGCGACAGATTATTGTCTTGTTATTTTATGTGTACAAGGACCACGTGATCTCAAGTCCTCATTGAAGGCCTTGCTCAGAAGTTTCCATACAATCAAGTGCTGTTTTGTGCTCATAGAATTTCGTTACGTGAAATATATTCAATATAAGCTGAACTTCCTTTGGTTAGGTTACAAGGTTTAACGTTAGGTTAAAGAACTGTCCTGACATATTTGAAAAGAAATACTTTCAACAATTAGCTCAATGACTTTCTCAACAATTACATTAATTACTATCTCAATATTTTTACAGCAAGGAATATCTCAATTACATCAAGGACTATCACAACATTTACATCAAGGACTATATCAACAATTAATTAACACACAAAAAAAACGGTCCCAACTATTACTTCAAGAAATATATAAACAGTTACTCAATTACTTCAAGAATAAATCAGTTATTGCGTCAACAAATTTTGCAACACTTATTTAGAATGAACTCAAGTGTTACCTCAAGAAATATCTCAACAATTACTTTAAAAAATTAGCTCAATGATTGCGTCAAGAAATATCTCAACAATTACTTTAAAAATTAGCTCAATGATTGCGTCAAGAAATATCTCAACAATTACTTAACAAATTAGCTCAATGATTGCGTCAAGAAATATCTCAACAATTACTTAAAAGATTAGCTCAATGATTGCGTCAAGAAATATCTCAACAATTACTTAACAAATTAGCTCAATGATTGCGTCAAGAAATATCTCAACAATTACATGTACTTAAAAAATTAGCTCAATGATTCCGTCAAGAAATATCTCAACAATTACTTAAAAGATTAGCTCAATGATTGCGTCAAGAAATATCTCAACAATTATTTAAAATTAACTCAACTGTCAACAGTTACCAAAAGAGCTACATACAAATCAACTTCAATTATGAATAATCATTTCACAAAGGAACAACTTCAGTAAATGTTTAAAGAATTAATTAAAAGGTTGTATAAATAACTGTCTCACTGGTTGCAGAAAATAACTTCAGTTGTACAGTTATGAAGGTCTATCTCGTCAATTATCTGGGGATAAAAACATTCAAACAAAACCGTAAAAGACTAATACGACACTTTGTGCCTTTGAAATGTGTATTTATAGAAGAATAAGTAGAATTGGATGGAAAGAATAGAAAACAAACGATGAAGTTTTAAAACAACTAAAAATGAAAAGAGAACTAAACACAGTTCAAATAAGAAAAATGAGATTTTGGAGGGATGTTAAAAGACACAACAGCTTAAAAAAAAAAAAGTAAAGTACCCCCGTCACGCCAAGTGGCGTATAGGGAATATGTTGTTAGTGACCATAAATTTTACAGACCTTCGGCACATGATTTTTAGGGTAATGTGGTCGGTATTACGCCCGTGCCGCTTCACTTTCCCATAAAAAAAAAACCGATACCCATTTAAGGCTGGGTGAATCCGGAAGCCGTCGGTTGGGATCAAACCCTACCCCTTGTCCTTTGTAGTCCAGTTCACTAACCACTGAGCTATCGCGGCTCCCACACAACAGCGTACTAAAAGTAATTTTTGAAGGGAAAGTACAAGGTAAAAGAGACAGAGGCAGACCAATACTAACAGGACTAGTAACATTAAAAGATGGAAATATCAGCATGTGACAATCTTCACTATCAAAGCAAGAGACAGAACGGAATGACGCTGCACGGTAGCCAACCCTCGATGCGGAGGAGTCACTCAATGATGATGATGAATTTGAGACTGGACATGTTCGGTGTGCATTCTACGGGTTCGAACTATTTAATTTGAGACTGGACCTCATCAAGGCCAGCTCCTTGTCGTGGGGATGGGGCTTAACAGTCACCAGGGACTGAAAACCAAGACTGGCCAGGCCTTCCTACAACCAAGCAAGACCACAGTCTGCTCTAGCAAGTTCAAGTGCTGAAGTCGGAGGCAACCAGCCAAAAGGCGCACAAAAATCAGGATGCCACGCACTCAACGCAAATGGAAGAATGTCTATAACCGCAAATCGATATGGCACTCGCCCTGTGATGGACACTCAGGCAGGAGCAGCGCCGGGCCCTCAGCCTCGAAAGGGCCCAACCTCTAATACTGGATGTCCTTCTCAACCGCTCTGTGGAGTCAGGGGGCGAGAGAATAGAGCTACTGGCCAATCCAAAATAAGACCACTTAAAATAATGCACTGGAATGCTGAAGGCATCAACAGCAAAAGAGATGGGTACAGTAAAAAGATAGAATTAGAGAATATCCTGCATGAAGAACAAGTAAGCATATGCTGTTTGCAGGAAACCCATCTAAACAATGACATAGCCTTGAAGATTAGGGGATACCAGTGCTACCGATCTGACAGAAAAAATAGACAAAAGGGCGGAATACTGACTCTTGTAAGGAACAACATTAATGCATGTCAGATTGAAGTGTATATGGATGGGGCGGAATATCAAATACTGCACCTCAGGACAGGAAATACAGACTTCCATCTACTTAACTACTACTGTCCGAGTGACCGCCCACTAGCACTAGACACAATTACATTACAAGAAAGAATAATTGTATGTGGAGACTTTAACAGCCATTCACAGAGCTGGGGCTATGAACATATGGACAAGAGAGGTGAAGAGCTTGAAAATTGGCAGGATGACAATGGGCTTATACTATTAAACCAGGCAACAGATCCACCAACATTCTACTCCAGATCATGGCATACCACATCTACACCAGACCTTGCTTTCCATTCACCAGACCTGGATTGGAATATCACACGAATTGTTGGGAAACAACTTGGAGGCAGCGACCACCGACCAGTCTTTTAGTGGTACAAAATAAGGCCATCAGGGAGAGCAGCACTCTCTCCAGATGGAATTACAAAAGGCAGACTGGAAAATGTATCAACACTACCAGTGTACTGACTAAAGATATAAATACAGATAGAGACATCAACAAAATAGTTGATGAATTCAGTAGACTAATAATACAAGCTGCCAGTGAAACAATACCTAGAGGGGCACGGAAACACTACAAACCATACTGGAGTAGTGAACTAGAGCAACTACACAATGACATGGAAACATCTCGAAAGCAAGCAGAAAATAACCCTTGCCAAGAACACCACAACAACTACCAGCATGCTAAAGCCAATTTCAACGGGCTAAACTACAAGCCAGACGGAGAAGCTGGAAAGAGAAAACAGAGTCCTTGAATCTTGAACGAGACACAAGAAAAGTGTGGAAGCTTGTAAAACAGCTGAATGATGAGGGTACAGAAAGGAACACCAAAATTACACTGAAGAAGGATGGAAACATTCTAACAGGTAAACATGCAGCAAATTACTTTGCAGACTCCTTTGCAAATGACAATAATATTGAAACTAGCCTAGAAAAACGACAAGAGACCCGTTTAAAACAACAAAATGCAAGACAAGAAGAGACCACACATGAAGTAATGGAAACACCCATTACACAAAGAGAGCTAGAGCTGGCAATATCCAAATTAAAAATGAAAAAGTCACCAGGCAGTGATGGAGTGTCCAATGAAATGATTAAGAACTTGGGAACTGCAGCTAAAGCAAAACTACTGCAGATCTACAACATTTGCTGGATCACAGGTAGAGTGCCACAGGCATGGAGAGAAGCAATTATGATACCATTACTAAAGCCAGGAAAAGATGGTTCAATGACATCCAGCTATAGACCAATCAGCCTTACAAGCTGTTTGTGTAAAACAATGGAACGTATAATCAATCTCAGACTGCAGTGGTACCTGGAAAGTGAAATCTCCTTGTCCCACAACAAGCAGGCTTTAGACAGTGTTACTCTACCGAAGATCAAGCAACCTATCTTTCCCAGGAAATTGAAGATGCGTTTCAAGAAAAGAAACTGGTACTAGCAGCATGGATAGACCTAAAGAAAGCATTTGATAAGGTATGGAAGGAAGGGCTTTTGAAGAAACTGAGAAATTATGGAGTAAATGGCAGGATGTACAAATGGGTCAAAGCATACCTGCATAATAGGAGAGCCAGAGTGCAACTGGATGGTCTTAAGAGTAAGAAGGTCTTATTGCGCCAGGGCGTTCCACAAGGAGGGGTACTATCTCCAACACTTTTCTGATCTACATCAATGACCTAGTTACTGAACTACCACATGGCATCAAAGTGGCAATGTATGCAGATGACTTGGTAATGTGGTGCACAGAGGAGTATGCAACAGTGGCCTCCAAATTGCTACAAAGAGCTATGAATGCACTGAATTCATGGACAAATAGATGGTGTATCAGCATCAATACAGACAAATGCAGTACTACACTTTTCACACTCTCCCCAAAACAAAAAGCAGGAGCCATCTACATAAACAATGAGCCTGTGAAAGAAGACATACAAGCTACATATCTCGGAGTTACATTTGATAACAAACTATCTTGGAAACAGCAGATAAATAAGGCAACCCAAAAAGCAAGGAGGAAATTGGCTATTCTAAGAAAGTTGTGTGGAACCACATGGGGTGCGAGTGGGAAAATACTCAGTAAAGTTTACCAACAGAGTATACGCCCACATTTAGAATATGGATCATCCGCATGGTGCTCAGCATCAAACACCACATTGCAAGAACTGGATAAAGTACAAAACCAGGCACTTAGGGTTATCACAGGAGCAATGAAATCAACACCAATATTGGAGATGGAGAAATTGTGGAGGATACCAGCACTGAGAGAACGGAGAGACACAAAGGTGCTGATACAGGCAGAAAAATTTGCTTGCATGCCGAGACATCCAATGAAGGACAGATTCCAAAATCTTGCATTGGGACGACTTAAGAGAAGCAGTTTTATCCACCAAGCCAAGCGTATTAGTAGACAAACACCAGACATGCCAAGAGTTGTTAAACCCCTTCTGCCCATACCAGAACAGACTCCCTGGACAGATGAATCAGGATTATCAGTTCAAATACGGACAGAAGTGAAAGGAATAGTTGACAAAGAGGAACAAAATAGTCTACAGCGAAAAACAATAACTCTCAGTTTCCTGGATGAAGAATACCCACAAGACCTATGGATCCGTGTGTACACAGATGGATCAGCACAGAATGCAGTAAAGAATGGGGGAGCAGGTGCATATATAGAGTACCCAAATAACACTAGGGATATGAATAAAATAGCAACAGGGAATATTGTCACAATTATGATGCAGAAATACAAGCAATAAAGTTGGCAATAGAAAAGCTGCTGAACAGTAATCGTAGCCCACAGCCTGTAGTGTTTTTGACAGATGCAAGATCAGTACTCCAGGCACTACAATCCAGAAAATTACCACATCTACAGACCTTATTGACTGAACTCTGCAAGCACCACAGGGTTGCCCTGCAGTGGATCCCGTCTCACTGTGGAATACCAGGAAATGAGAAAGCAGATCAGTTGGCAAAGGAAGGTTCAACAGGCACACAACTAGATACACCAGTCACATACCATCATAAGAAACAGATAATCAAATCAATTAGAGGACCACAAGTCCCATATCAGGATGCCTTTCATAATATGAATAGATATGAACAAGTTATCATTATACGCCTAAGAACAGGACACAATCGACTCCATAGTCACATGTATACAAAATTCAAGATCGGCACATCAACTACTTGTACATGTGGACAGGCACCCCAGACTGCTGAACACATACTTCAAGACTGCACTGAATATAGTAGACTGAGGAAAATCCATTGGCCCATAGATACAACACTACAGACAAAACTATATGGGCCACTGCAAGAATTACAAAAGACAGTAAAATTCATACAGAAAACGACATTGCTGATATAGACAATACTTCGAGCGAACGAAAGATAGATAGATAGAGACTGGACATGTTCGGTGCATTCTACGGGTTCCAACTATTTAATTTGAGACTGGACATGTTCGGTGTGCATTCTACGGGTTCGAACTATTTAATTTGAGACTGGACATGTTCGGTGTGCATTCTACGGGTTCGAACTATTTAATTTGAGACTGGACATGTTCGGTGTGCATTCTACGGGTTCGAACTATTTAATTCGAGACTGGACATGTTCAGTGTGCAATGATGATGACCCGCAAATAACTCAATAATTTAAGACTCCTCTTTCAAGTCAAGACTGAGCATTATCTTTCTTAGTTATTCTTCAAGAATGTTGATGTTGTTTTCTGCAATGCGAACAAAGGGAAATTCTCCTGAGAACAGAGCCATTGAAACTCGATTTAAAATAACACTAGGACTAATGTATAATAGATTGTATGTACTACCTCGGTTTTCTCAGCTAATAATAAACATAGAAGCATACAATTTTGCATATTTTAAATATGGCATATGTCGATTGAGTGAACCAAATTGCGCCTCAATCGACCAAATAATACGCCTACACTAAACCGTTGAAATGGAGCATGTTAGCAACTTGTGCTATAAACGAATTGTGGTAGAATTTCTAGGTTTAGAGAAGGAAAGTGTTGTTGAACATTCGACATGCGACTATGTGGTGTGTAAGCGAATCATTTCAGTGAAAGATGTATGGTTACAGCATTCGGAAAAAAAAAAAACAACAGAAAAAAACAAAGAACAATAGATGTTCTATATATATATGTATATATATTAGAACAGTAGATATAGAACCAAACGATAGAGCACACGGCCAATTCAGCTATATAAAAAATAGCTATCATTGGCGATGTCTTTCACGCAGGTGTACTATAGCATCGGGTTGTGATCACAACTAGGGAATAAATTGTCTATCTGTATTTTCCTATTAAGACAAGTATCTCGGGGATAAGGTAGGGATGAATACTTACTTTGCAGACAAACAGTTATAGGACGAGACAGAACAAATAGTGGACAACTGGAGACTGAGTCAAACAACAATCAATGAATATTATTATGGCGGGAAACTACCGAGGTGACAGATCAGCGAATAATTTCATGGTAAGAGGTATGTTTACAGGAGACAAATAATAATAAATGAATATTATTATAGAGGGAAACTACCGAGGCCACAGATCAGCGATCATTTCATGGTAAGAGGTATGTTTACAGGAGACAAATAATAATAAATGAATATTATTATAGAGGGAAACTACCGAGGCGACAGATCAGCGAATCATTTCATGGTAAGAGGTATGTTTACAGGACTCGGGGAAAAACGCAAATAATCAACATCAGACAAAAACAAAGAACAACAGATGTTCCGAAGCAGGATCGAGCCCGTACTCCTTGGCCCAGCGACTTGCCACAAGTTTTGCAGTCGACAGGAGCACAGTAAGTTGGGAATAATAGAACAAAGAAGTATGTGTTAGCACTCGGAAAAACTGACAGACAAACAACAATAGAAAAAAACGAAGAACAATATATGGTCCGAAGTGGGATCGAACCCGTACTCAGTGGCACCGCGCCTTGCCACGAGAAGCCGAACGCTTGGCACACTACCACGCAGCCAACTAAAAATTGGCTATTGCAGTAGTGTCTTACACGATGACGTTCTCAATGACTATAGCATAGGGTAACGATCACAGACCGGAAATAAATTGTATATTTGTACTTTCCTATTAATGCAAGTATCTCCCAGTAGGGCTGAATACTTGTGTTGTAGACAAACATTTATTGGACGAAACAGCACGAATAGTAGTTCCCAGTGATTATATACTGGGTACAAATAATAATACATAAATATTATTATATGGGGAACTTCCGAGGCGATAATAGGGAATAATAGAACAAAGAAGTATGTGTTAGCACTCGGAAAAACTGACAGACAAACAACAATAGAAAAAAACGAAGAACAATATATGGTCCGAAGTGGGATCGAACCCGTACTCAGTGGCACCGCGCCTTGCCACGAGAAGCCGAACGCTTGGCACACTACCACGCAGCCAACTAAAAAATTGGCTATTGCAGTAGTGTCTTACACGATGACGTTCTCAATGACTATAGCATAGGGTAACGATCACAGACCGGAAATAAATTGTATATTTGTACTTTCCTATTAATGCAAGTATCTCCCAGTAGGGCTGAATACTTGTGTTGTAGACAAACATTTATTGGACGAAACAGCACGAATAGTAGTTCCCAGTGATTATATACTGGGTACAAATAATAATACATAAATATTATTATATGGGGAACTTCCGAGGCGATAATAGGGAATAATAGAACAAAGAAGTATGTGTTAGCACTCGGAAAAACTGACAGACAAACAACAATAGAAAAAAACGAAGAACAATATATGGTCCGAAGTGGGATCGAACCCGTACTCAGTGGCACCGCGCCTTGCCACGAGAAGCCGAACGCTTGGCACACTACCACGCAGCCAACTAAAAAATTGGCTATTGCAGTAGTGTCTTACACGATGACGTTCTCAATGACTATAGCATAGGGTAACGATCACAGACCGGAAATAAATTGTATATTTGTACTTTCCTATTAATGCAAGTATCTCCCAGTAGGGCTGAATACTTGTGTTGTAGACAAACATTTATTGGACGAAACAGCACGAATAGTAGTTCCCAGTGATTATATACTGGGTACAAATAATAATACATAAATATTATTATATGGGGAACTTCCGAGGCGATAATAGGGAATAATAGAACAAAGAAGTATGTGTTAGCACTCGGAAAAACTGACAGACAAACAACAATAGAAAAAAACGAAGAACAATATATGGTCCGAAGTGGGATCGAACCCGTACTCAGTGGCACCGCGCCTTGCCACGAGAAGCCGAACGCTTGGCACACTACCACGCAGCCAACTAAAAAATTGGCTATTGCAGTAGTGTCTTACACGATGACGTTCTCAATGACTATAGCATAGGGTAACGATCACAGACGGAAATAAATTGTATATTTGTACTTTCCTATTAATGCAAGTATCTCCCAGTAGGGCTGAATACTTGTGTTGTAGACAAACATTTATTGGACGAAACAGCACGAATAGTAGTTCCCAGTGATTATATACTGGGTACAAATAATAATACATAAATATTATTATATGGGGAACTTCCGAGGCGATAATAGGGAATAATAGAACAAAGAAGTATGTGTTAGCACTCGGAAAAACTGACAGACAAACAACAATAGAAAAAAACGAAGAACAATATATGGTCCGAAGTGGGATCGAACCCGTACTCAGTGGCACCGCGCCTTGCCACGAGAAGCCGAACGCTTGGCACACTACCACGCAGCCAACTAAAAAATTGGCTATTGCAGTAGTGTCTTACACGATGACGTTCTCAATGACTATAGCATAGGGTAACGATCACAGACCGGAAATAAATTGTATATTTGTACTTTCCTATTAATGCAAGTATCTCCCAGTAGGGCTGAATACTTGTGTTGTAGACAAACATTTATTGGACGAAACAGCACGAATAGTAGTTCCCAGTGATTATATACTGGGTACAAATAATAATACATAAATATTATTATATGGGGAACTTCCGAGGCGATAATAGGGAATAATAGAACAAAGAAGTATGTGTTAGCACTCGGAAAAACTGACAGACAAACAACAATAGAAAAAAACGAAGAACAATATATGGTCCGAAGTGGGATCGAACCCGTACTCAGTGGCACCGCGCCTTGCCACGAGAAGCCGAACGCTTGGCACACTACCACGCAGCCAACTAAAAAATTGGCTATTGCAGTAGTGTCTTACACGATGACGTTCTCAATGACTATAGCATAGGGTAACGATCACAGACCGGAAATAAATTGTATATTTGTACTTTCCTATTAATGCAAGTATCTCCCAGTAGGGCTGAATACTTGTGTTGTAGACAAACATTTATTGGACGAAACAGCACGAATAGTAGTTCCCAGTGATTATATACTGGGTACAAATAATAATACATAAATATTATTATATGGGGAACTTCCGAGGCGATAATAGGGAATAATAGAACAAAGAAGTATGTGTTAGCACTCGAAAAAACTGACAGACAAACAACAATAGAAAAAACGAAGAACAATATATGGTCCGAAGTGGGATCGAACCCGTACTCAGTGGCACCGCGCCTTGCCACGAGAAGCCGAACGCTTGGCACACTACCACGCAGCCAACTAAAAAATTGGCTATTGCAGTAGTACTATTCGTGCTATTTCGTCCAATAAATGTTTGTCTACAACACAAGTATTCAGCCCTACTGGGAGATACTTGCATTAATAGGAAAGTACAAATATACAATTTATTTCCGGTCTGTGATCGTTACCCTATGCTATAGTCATTGAGAACGTCATCGTGTAAGACACTACTGCAATAGCCAATTTTTTAGTTGGCTGCGTGGTAGTGTGCAAGCGTTCGGCTTCTCGTGGCAAGGCGCGGTGCCACTGAGTACGGGTTCGATCCCACTTCGGACCATATATTGTTCTTCGTTTTTTTCTATTGTTGTTTGTCTGTCAGTTTTTCCGAGTGCTAACACATACTTCTTTGTTCTATTATTCCCTATTATCGCCTCGGAAGTTCCCCATATAATAATATTTATGTATTATTATTTGTGCACAGTAAGTTTGCTAGGTTCCGAGAATAAAAGAATCGGAAAGCGGAGATACGGAGCTTCTTGATCGGTCGTGCTGAGGATTGCCTGCCACAGCCACCAATGTAGAGATGTTTAAATGCGCTGAGAGCATTATTCTTGCTGATAGGCACATCCCTACTCAACAATTGGCCTTAAAGTTCTCAGTCAGCATTGGTAGTGCAAACGCAATTATTATTAAACTCTCGGACTCTCTAAGGTTAGTGCAAGATGGGTTCCACGAAATCTCACAAATGAGCACCGATTGCAAAGAAAAGCAATTTCTTCTGAACTGTTGGAGCGTGTCAATGTTGATAAAGATACCTTTATCGGCTATGATTGTTACCGCTAACGACACCTGGGCACATCATTTTGAACCTGAAACAAATTACAGTCAATGGATTGGCATCTTCCGCACTTACCACAAAGAAAGAAATTCAAGACATCTCCTTCAGCTGGAAAAGTCATGGTCACTGTCTTTGGGACATTGAAGGTGTGATTCTTGTGGATGTTATGTCAAGAGAAGAGACAATCAATTCGCAAGCTTACATTCATCATTATCATGTGCCATACCGGTTAGCGTAGGCAATCATGTCATTCCACAATATTCTATCCATTGTGCATGGTATCAATTCTGTCGTTGGTTGTTTTCCAGGCTATGATATCAAGCTATCTAGCATTTTCTCTCTTTGTCGTCCGCGATCTCTCTTTCCCTGTATTATAACTGTTGTAACCAAATATTCCAACTTTCCTCCACTCATGATATGCCCCAAAAATGTTGATTGTTTCTTTCTGATGTTTTTAGGAGCTCCCTTTTTGGCGTTGGCCTCTTTTAGAATTTTCTTCTTAGTCTTTTTTTGGCTGTTGAGGGAACTATCAACCTTCTTATGACAACCCCCATATCTGTGGCCTCTAATCGTCGTTTCATTTGTTGAACATATATGCAGATAAAATGCAGCCCTTAATCACCCCCCCCCACCCCCACTCTTGTACTTCCGACCAATCTCACTCTTCACCCACAATCCTGATAACTGCTTGTTGTTCGTGATATAGTGATTGAATAAATTGTATTTTTGGTTTTCATAAACCATTTCTTTGAAAGGGTTCTATAACTTTTAGTGTAAGCAGCGACAAGGCATGCTCTTAGTTTCATTCCACATTTTGTTTAGTTTAGTTTGGTCTGGCCTAGTTTGGTTTGGTTTGTTTGGTTTAGTTTAGTTTAGTTTAGTTTAGTTTTAGTTTTAGTTTTAGTTTTAGTTTTAGTTTTAGTTTTAGTTTTAGTTTTAGTTTTAGTTTTAGTTTAGTTTTAGTTTTAGTTTTAGTTTTAGTTTAAATTAATTTAAGTTTAATTAGGTTGGATGGATTGTTGGTTTAGTTTAGTTCAGTTTAGTTTAGTTTAGTTTAGTTTGGTCTAGTTTAGTTTAATTTGGTTTGGTATAGTTTAGTTTAGTTTGGTTTGGTATAGTTTAGTTTAGTTTGATTTGGTCTAGTTTAGTTTGGTTTGGTTTGTTATAATTTAGTTTAGTTTGGTTTGGTTTAGTTTAGTTCAGTTTAGTTCAGTTTAGTTTAGTTTAGTTTAGTTTAGTTTAAGTTTAGTTTAGTTTAGTCTAGTCTAGTCTAGTCTAGTCTAGTTTAGTTTAGTCTAGTTTAGTTTAGTTTAGTTTAGTTTAGTCTAGTTTGGTTTAGTTTAGTTCAGTTTAGTTTAGTTCAGTTTAGTTTAGTTTAGTCTAGTCTAGTTTAGTTTAGTTTAGTTTAGTTTAGTCTAGTCTAGTCTAGTCTAGTCTAGTCTAGTCTAGTCTAGTCTAGTCTAGTCTAGTTTAGTTTAGTTTGGTTTGGTTTGGGTTTAACCGAAAGATTATCTTCATTGCACAACAGACAACACCGTAGTGTTCAGATCTCCTCCCTAGCGCGTTCCTCTGTATGAAGCACACACTCCGCACATTAGCGAAAGAACTGAAGATGATTTCATCTCAGATGTACAAACTCAGTACAGAGTACAGTGCTCAGTGATAGAGCCTATATTCTTTTCTCCCACCGCCATGGCCAAGATCCCACATAACAGAGCCTATATTCTTTTCTACCACCACCATGGCCAAGATCCCACGTAAGAGGGCCTATATTCTTTTCTCCCACCACCATGGCCAAGATCCCACGTAACAGAGCCTATATTCTTTTCTACCACCACCATGGCCAAGATCCCACGTGACAAAGCCTATATTCTTTTCTACCACCATCATGGCCAAGATCCCACGTAACAGAGCCTATATTCTTTTCTACCACCACCATGGCCAAGATCCCACGTGACAAAGCCTATATTCTTTCCTCCCACCACCATGGCCAAGATCCCACGTGACAAAGCCTATATTCTTTTTTCCCACCATCATGGCCAAGATCCCACGTGACAAAGCCTATATTCTTTTCTCCCACCACCATGGCCAAGATTCCGGTTGCCAAACGGGCGCATTGTGGAATATTGGAGGCTTCCACATAATGGGTTGTTCACAGTCTTTCTCCATCCTTCTATTTTGTGTGACCATTTGTGTGACCATTTGTGTGCTTGTTCTAATTGTTTCCCCGCATGCCTTTGAAATCAGGGATTCATTGGCTCTTTTATCTGCACTATTCTTTCACTTTTGAAAGAAAAATTCATTTGATCAGACCGTTAGATCTAGGGATATGCATGTACCATAATATTTTCTTTCTTCTTATCGATATTAGAAGCTCTTTGTGTGAGCCTATGTTGTTGGTGATGACGATTTTTTGAACTTTCTTGTTTGCGACGTGGTCTTTGCTTGAGATGCTTAGATTTACTGATGTTTTACACATGTCTATGGCTGCATTTTCTTGTCTATTTCTGCAGTGTTCCGCAGACATATTTGAATATTGATAGTACTAGAGTGCACACAAGTTTAAAGTTACATTTTACTACATTTGATTAAGTAGATTAATATTACAATCGATTTATAGCATATTCTTTGTCTGACAAAGTACATCTTACATTCTGTTCTGAAAAGTTTTCTGCTTCAAAAGTAAACCTTAATACGTTTCGTACAGATCAGCTTTTGTTTGTCGGGTAAAGGCTACCCAGTCGTTCACATTTCTGTCAATGGGTGTCGAACTGATAAAGATAGTTCAGCCATTTGCTTGCTTGCTTGCGTTCGCCCGATGACTAAAGTATTCTAGAGTATTTATAGACTGTAGAATTCCTCTTCGTCATCCGTCCTTAAAAGGATGTTAAGTGGACGTGTCTGCGTTGTGTTGTGGTTTGCAATATAACTGTTATATTTGCACCTTTCGGCCCAACACATCCGACTTCAGCACGATTCAGCCCTTTAAATTAGACTGCTTCAGAAACACAACGAACACGTCATTAGTTTATAATCAAACATTATACTCAGTACAAGTCTATATAAATAACCCCCACTGAGATTAAATGTGTTAGACGAATGGCAGGAAACAGCCTGAGAGATAAGATAAGAAATGAAGAACTGAGAAAAAAACTAAGAATAATTCCCGCTATAAAATATATAAAGAAACAACAGATAAAATGGTTTGGCCACGTGACAAGCAGACAGATCACAACACAACACAAAGAGTCTTCAATAAACGTTGCGAGAACACCAGACCCAAGGGCCGACCACGAAAAAATATGGATTGACGGAATATTAGAAACACTAGGAAAAAATATATCTGTGGTGCTTGGCCTCGTCTTCTTTTTGCTGCGCCTTTTGTCTTCTGAATTTGATATCAGCGCTGCCTCGAATGTTGCTCTGCCGTTTGTTTATTTTTGTTCTACACTTGTTACGAAGACAAGTCAATCTATGACAATCTCCACCATCAAAGCAAGAAACAGGGTGTTAAGGCGATCCATGGTAGCCAACCTTCGTTGCGGAGACGGCACTCGATGATGATGATAATTTTACCAAAATAGTTTAATTTTTTTCTTTAGACCATTATAGTAAAGTAAAGTAAAGTACCCTCGTCACGCCAAATGGCGTATAGGGAATATGGTGTTAGTGACCATAAATTTTACAGACCTTCAGCACATGATTTTTGGGGTAATGTGGTCGGTATTACGCCCGTGCCGCTTTACTTTCCCAGAAAAAAATCCGGTACCCATTAAAGGTTGGGTGAACCTGGAGCCGTCGTTTGGGATCGAACTCTCCCTCTTGTCCTTTGTAGTCCAGCTCACTAACCACTGAGCTATCAAGGCTCCCTTTTAGACCATTATAGTTTTACCAAAATAGTTTAATTTTTTTCTTTAGACCATTATAGTTTTACCAAAATAGTTTTATTTTTTTTCTTTAGACCATTATAGTTTTACCATAATAGTTTCATTTTTTCGTTTTTATCTTCTTTATCGAAAAGATTTTATGGAATTTTAAGTTCGTGCTAAATGACACTATTTTGTTCTCCGCGAATTGCATTCTGGGTATCTTTCAGTAATACTTACATTTATAGACATTTATGTGTTTTTCTGCAGATCTGTTGCCTGTCCACGTTTCACAGCCATATTTTACTATGGGAAAAAAAAAAAACCATGCTTTTAAAAACCTAAGTTTAGTTGCTATATAAGTTTCTTGCCAAACATCGGGCACCCATCTTAATTTATGCTTAGATATGTTCAGCCTTCTTTAAATCTCCGTGGTAGTCTTTCGATTGTTTGTTATCTGTGAGCAAAGATATTCAAAATTAAATCTGCCTAAATGTTAATTTGATGTTTTCATTGCATATAATCAGTTCTCTTTCTATTCTGTTGTTATGTTGGCATTTTGGGACAAACTTAACTTTTGTTAAAGAAATACAACTCTAAAGGACGATTAATGTTTGCTTTCCATTTTTAATGAAACTAATGCGAAGATTTTTTTTTTAAGCGGAATAAGCATAAAATAAATAACAAGCGCCAAGCAATTTCGTCTCCTCAACTTCATGAAAAAAAGATCAAATTTCGGTGTGAAAAATATGTTATATGGCAACCTTACCCAGCATGATCGGGGTATTAACTGATACGCCTGACTAGACCATATCGCAGCGATAATTGAAGTTGAGGTAGTCATGCCACATACGTTTGATAAAATTAGTCTTGCAATTTCTTTCACATTTTTTTTTCAAGAAACAGTGCAGGTTTTCTTTGTTGATCTTTGTCGCCTTGTAAAGTGCACCCCGGAAAGCTTCTATTTCGGCACTTGAAGCAACGTCTCGTGAATGGGAACATTGTTGAGATCTTTGCTTTGACCATCAGGGTTGGTGCTTGTTTAATCAACGTTACAGGGCGCTAGTTTAGTTCACTGTTCAAAGGCTTTTTGTTCATTGAGTAGCGCTGAAGCGACATGCTCACTTCATTGAGTAGCGTTAAAGCGATGTGCTCAGTTCATTGAGTAGCGTTAAAGCGATGTGCTCAGTTCATTGAGTAGCGCTGAAGCGATGTGCTCAGTTCATTGATTTTCACATTACAACACTGAAGACGTTGTTTCCTTCTTCGGGTTTAGTGAAATAAAAAAAAATAATGGTCTTATGATATTTGCTATCGTTGCTCTAGAATTTATCTGGGCTGATATTTTTGAAGCGAACCATGGACAGTAGACAAACAAATGAAAAGACGATTAGAGGCCACAGAGATGGGATTTCTCAAATGAATCTTGAACGTTTCCTGGACAGCTAAAAATGAGGACATTCTCAAAGAGGCCAAAACAAAAAGGGAGCTCCTAAAACATCAGAAATAAACAATCAGCATTTTTCGTGCACATCATGAGAAGAGGAAAGTTTGAATACTTAGTTACACATTTTTGTTACCTTTGACGAAGTACCTAGAGACCAGGAACTGAATTTTTCGTGTTAATCCGTATTTCCCTGGCAGCCGTGTGCACAGGGGTCCCTCGCCGCACAGGCAGAAAACTCCGTCTTCGGAAGTACTCATATTTTTTCCGTCCATGAGTAAATGGCGTTTCAAGCCGGGCCTCGTTGTTGAGATCAGGGGTGATTGCTGCAGAGAAAAATCACAAATAAAAATCCCAACTAGTGCAGCCGATATTTTGAACCCACAACCTCTCTGTCTCGAGGCCAGCGCCTTGCCTGGAGACCAACCAGTCCCCATTTTAGTTACAAATGACAAAATACAGGAAAAAGCGAGATAGCGAACGACAAAAGAGAAAAGATACTAGATAACTTGGTGTCATGGCGTGAGAAACAGTCAACAACAGAATAGACACGATGCACTGTGGATAGAAAATTGTGGAAGGACATGATCTCCTTAAACAATCGATATGGCACATAATGATGATATTCTGGGGAAAAAAAACGTTTATAGATTTGAAAGAAAGATTTCATTTCCAGGAACCGCATTGCGGGGTCATTGATTGAGCATGGAGAAAATCTGCAAATATAAGTCGAAATCGTGCAAGGCCTATCTATATCCCCAGTCATGTTGTTTTAGAGACTGTATAACGTTCAAGATGGCATACGTCTTTAAAGAAAATGATTAGTTTGGGTGGGGGGGGGGGGGGGGGTATTTTTTAACAGAATGTAACTTGTACGCAAATGAGTACCGCACGATCACGGACTTCTGGGAATTATTGCTTTAACCAAATGCAGGGAAAATAATTCTAATCAAAGAAAAATAAGTAGTCGTGGTAGTAGCAGTAGTAGTAGTGGTGGTAGTTGTAGAGGTAGTAGTCGTGATAGTAGTAGTAGTAGCAGTGGTAGTGTGGTAGTAGTAGTTGTGATAGTAATTGTAGCGGTGATAGTAGTTGCTATGGAGGTAGTAGCAGTAGTGCTTGTGGTGGTAATGGTGGTAATAGTAGATGTGGTGGTGGTAGTAGTAGTAGTGCTTGTGGTGGTAATGGTGGTAATAGTAGATGTGGTGGTGGTAGTAGCAGTAGTGCTTGTGGTGGTAATGGTGGTAATAGTAGATGTGGTGGTGGTAGTAGTAGTAGCGGTGGTAGTAATAGTGATAGTAGTAGTAGTGACAGTAGTTGTGGTAGTAGTATGGATGGTACAGGTGACAGTAGTAATAGTAGTTGTGGTATTAGTAGTAGTTCTGGGGTGGTTGTAGTAGTGGCAGTAGTAGTAGTAGTGGTGGTAGTAATAATAGTAGTAGTAGTAGTGATAGTAGTGATAGTAGTGATAGTAGTAGCAGTAGTGGGGGCAGTAGTAGTAATAGTAATAAGGTAGTAGTAGTAGAAGTAGCAGTAGAGGTGGTAGTAGTAATAATGCTAGTAGTAAAAGTAGTAGTAATGATAGTAGTCACATTCCTCACAGTCCCTATAAAAAAAAAGTATGTAATGCTCTTGTAAATATTTTGCAAGAAGTTTCCTTGTTTCTTTTCTTTCTGCGCGTCTAGAATCATCATCATCATCATCGAGTGCCGTCTCCGCAACGAAGGTTGGCTTACATGGAGTGCCATTCTGCTCTGTCTCTTGCTTTGATGCAGGTTGTCATAGGCTGATTTGTCCATCTTTTGATGTTACTTGTCCATGCTAGTCTTGGTCTGCCTCTGCCTCTTTTACCTTGTATTTTCCCCTCCATTATTACTTTTAGTAGGCTGTTGTGTCTTTTTAACATGCCCCAAAAAATCGCATTTATCTTGTTCTAATTGTGTTTAGTAGTTCTCTTTTCATTTTTAGTTGTTTTAAGACTTCGTCGTTTGTTTTCTTTTCCTTCCATCCAATTCTACATATTCTTCTATATATCCACATTTCAAAGGCTTCAATTCTCTGTTCTGTTTTCTTGTCCAATGTCCATGTTTCTGCACCATATAGGAATATTGAGAAGATGTAACATTTTGCTATTCTTAGTTTTAGCCCTGGTGTTATTTGTTTTGATGTTAGTATGTTCTTTATGACATTAAAATTACTTTTTGCCATTCATATTCTTTTGTTTATTTCAGTTGTACATTTTCCATCACTGGTTATAGTATGTCCAAGGTAGTTGTAGTTCTGAACTGTCTCCAGGTCTATTCCTTCAATTTTGATATCCATTTGTGGGTTTTGAGTATTTCCTTTGTTTATGATCATAGTTTTAGTCTTTTTGATATTCATATCTAGTCCATATTTTTTGCTTATCACGTTTATTTCATTAAGTAATTGTTGTAGATCTTTAGGATTTTCTGCTAGTAGTACAGTATCATCAGCATATCTTAGGTTATTGATTATCCATTCTTTTTAGGCAATGCAATGAAAGTTGATGTTTTTAGTACATTTGGTATGTATCCTGTGTGGTATATGTCGTTGCATAGAGAACACAATTTTTCTCTCTCTTTTTTCCGATTAAAAATTTCCGAGGTTTGAACTAAAATGTCACTTAGAGATTAAAACTACCACATGTGACGTGACCTCGGTGACTTAGGAAACAGGTTAACCAAAGTGACCCAACTAATAGGGATCTATCAGGAACGGCAACTCAAAAGTGTCGAGTTTAACTCGCGGGTGTTGAGTCGAACGTGCATATATCACAGATTGCTGTAAACAACTACACAAAATAAATTGAGCCCATTTTATACCTTTTTAAGCCACTGCTGTATATTTCATTCACTCAGGCTGAAAACTCCTGACATAAAGAAACAACAGATAAAATGGTTTGGTCACGGGATAAGACAGAAAGATCACAACACAACGAACTTTAATAAACGTTACGAGTAGCTCAGATTTAAAGGTTTATCACAGAAAACAAGTTCATTGATGAAACATTAGAAACACGAGGGAACGTAACAGCATGAGAGACCAACAGAAGAGCTAAAGATCGTAAATCATATCTCCACTCACGATAAAAACTAAATGAATAAAGAACAAAAGAAGAAGAAGAGGAAGAGGAAGAAAACTGCTAGAAACATCAGTTCTCGGTCTTACGAAGCATTGACAGAAAGATGTGATGATGTAAATAGTAGAACTAATGGCACTCTAGGCGGACACTTTGGTGCCGAACTCTTGGCAACATGCTGTACAAAGTTTTAATGCGTTATTAATGTTGTGTGTTACTGATGCTTGTTTCATGTAAACACAGAACACATTTTGAATGACGTTAGCATGAGCCTGCTCTGACAGCCTCAGGCCTGAATGAGCAGATCTGAAACCATGAAAAGTTATAACACAACAAATATTCTACTATAACATTAGGTTTAACTTTAACCATAACCGTAAATTTAACTTTATTCTTAACCATAACCCTAACCCTAACATACCTCAACCCCAACCATAACCTTAGCCATAACCTCAACCCTAACATACCTCAACCCCAACCATAACCTTAGCCATAACCTCAACCCTAACATACCTCAACCCCAACCATAACCTTAGTCATAACCTCAACCCTAACATACCTCAACCCCAACCATAACCTTAGCCATAACCACAACCCTAACATACATCAACCCCAACCCTACACTAACCCTACATCAAAAACTAACCCTACACTAAACCTAATATTAACCGTAACTCTAACTCTCAACCTAAACCCTAACCCTAAGCCTGATCCTAACTTTAACCCTAACCATAACTTTATCCTTGAGGGAGCCGCGATAGCTCAGTGGTTAGTGAACTGGACTATAAAGTATAACGGACAAGGGGTAGGTTCGATCCCAACCGACGGCTTCGGGGTTCACCCAGCCTTAAATGGGTACCGGATTTTTTTCTGGGAAAGTAAAGCAGCACGGGCGTAATACCGACCACATTACCCCAAAGATCGTGTGCTGAAGGTCTGTAAAATATAGGGTCACTAACACCATATTTCCCTATACGCCACTTGGCGTGACGGGGGTACTTTACTTTTTTTTACTACTTTATCCTTAACCCTAACCTTAACCTTAACCTTAACCTTAACCTTAACCTCAAACTTAAACCTAACCCTAACCCTAACCTTAACCTTAACCTTAAACCTAACCCTAACCCTAACCCTAACCTTAATCTTAACTTTAACCCTAAAATTAAACTTAACCCTAACTTTATGCCTAACCCTAAATTTAATCCCAACCTTAACCCTAACCCTCAACCTAAAACTAAACATAACCCTAATCCTAATCATAATCCTAACCCTAACCCTAACCTTAACATTAACCGTAACCCCAACCTTAACACTAACCCTAACCTTAACAGTAGAACTAACCCTATCCTTAACAGTAGAACTAACCCTATCCTTAACCATAACGCTAACTCTATCCTTAACGTTATCCATAACCCTAAAACCTTCCCTAACCCTAACCCTAACCATGACCCTAACTCTAACTTTAATCCTAACCTTAAACCTAATCTTAACCCTAACCTTAACATTAACCCTAAACTTTACGCTAACCATGTCCCTGACCCTAACCTTAACCATAACTTTAACCCTAACACAAATCCTAACCCTAAACTTAAACTAAAACTAACCCTAACCATAACCCTATCCCTAAACATAACCTTAACCCTAACCTTAACCCTAGCCCTAACTCTAACCCTAATCTTAACCCTAATCATAAGTATATCCCTAAGCCTCACCTTAACCATAACCCTAACCATAGCCCTAACCTTAACTCAAAACCTAAACCTAACCTTAACCCTAACCCAAACCTTAACCCTAACCCTAACCTTAATCCTAACCCTAAATTTAATCCCAACCCTAATCTTAACATTAACCCTAACCTTAACCCTAAACCCTACCCTAACCATGACCCTAACCAAAACCACAACTCTGACCCTAACCCTAACCATAATCTTAACCCTAAACCTAACCCTATCCTTAACCCTAACAATAACCTTTGTCTCATTGGTTGTCTAATTTAAAAAAACCCAAGTCAACTGTCTAAAACTCTGTCTCATTGGTTGTCTAACTATAGAATCCTCCAATCAAATATCTCATTAACTACCTAATTAACTGCATCACCAATAGTCGTAGACGCTGTCATGTCAAATATCTAGATATGATTTCTAAATCAAACCATGTCTCATTGAATGTATACATCAAAGCTGTTTGTTTTCATCACAAAGTGGCGATTTAGTTATAATCTTGGAATTTTGTTCAACATTTGTGGTAGAGTTGTCCAAAGCCTGAGGAGCCGCAATAGCTCAGTGGTTAGTGAAAGGACAAGAGGATGGGTTCGATCCTGATCGACGGTTTCTGGGTTCACCCAGCTTTAAATAGACACCGGATTATTTTTCCTGGGAAAGTAAAGCCGCACGGGCGTAATACCGACCACATTACCCCAAAAATCATGTGTCGAAGTTCTATAAAAAAAAAAATTATGGTCACTAACACCATATTTTCCTTATACGGCACTTGGCGTGACGGGGCTTTTTACTTCTGTTTTTTTTTATGTCCTAAGCGTAGTACATTCCACTTATTCTTAAAACGGATATGTTATGGGAGTGGTTTCAATTTGTCACACCAGACACACAAAACATGAAACTTCTAGCTAAAGTACATATTTATAACTTACATTTTAGCAGATAAAGCTCGTAACAAAAAGGCTGGAAAATTGGAGAGTTTCCGGGGCACAATATTCAATTTTAAACTACATGTTTTTTTTTTTATTTCAAGATACAGTTTCCTCTAATAACTTTGAATGTAAAACAGAAGACTAATATCTGGTATTTCTTCCAGGAAAGTCATAAATAGGCAAATAAATTCAAATATAAGTGACAAACAACTATGAGACAATCTCGTCTGTCACTAAGTGTGGTCGTATTTCTATTTTACTTTAATTACGTCACCTCTTTTACTTTTCAAAATCAAGAAGAATGTAGTGTCTATCAGTATTCAGTTGTGCAGCGCATGTTGAATCTATATCTGCTATTTCTCTGACCAATCGTTTTTAGCTCAGCCTCTTCGTTGCCAGCCAGTTCAAGAACTACCGCAACTATGACAAAGTTATTCCCCTTGCTCATTCTAAAGCGAAAACGTTTCAATGTGTATCCAGAAAGGTTCCAAATATTAACTGTGTCAGTGTGGCCCAGAAATCATTCTGTGGAGAAAGTTATTCACGACAGATTATATATATCGCAAACTATTTTGAAAGCTTCTAAATTTGGAAAAATATCTGTCCTTTTTTCGACGAAGAGGTCTTTGCCATAACTTGAAGAGTACGTAATGGGACACAACTCCCGCTGTTGGCATTCTTCTTAACCAGCATCTTCAAGGGGTGAATGACCTTTAACATTGAAAAAATGTTTCTGTTCAAAATTATGTTAAAAACAATATGGGGGGGGGGGGGGGGGGGGGCCTGGTTGGTCTCGAGGCATTACACCGGCCTCGAGACAGAGAGATTGTGGGTTCAAATCCCGGCTGCACCGTTCTCTCAAATATGTAATATAGAAACATGGACAGACTGTTTTCTCAAATATGTAGTATAAAAACATAGACAGTTTTCTCCAATATGTGGTATAAAACATAAACAGACTGTTTTCCCAAGCATATAGTATAAACAATTAACATGCGCATACCATCTCCTCAAGCGCATAATAAAAACACTAACATATCTACTTCTACTTGCATACAAACATAAACACATACAGGCCTCTTCTCTCAGCACATCAGTAAATCAATAACATTTGTTCACACTGTCAAATTAAGACTGCTTTTTTCCCACACATTGTTACATCACAAAGTTTTGTAATTGTATATCATTTTGTTCTTTGGACACGATGCCATGTAATTGTATATCATTTTGTTCTTTGGACACGATGCCATCTAATTGTATATCATTTTGTTCTTTGGACACGATGCCATGTAATTGTATATCATTTTGTTCTTTGGACACGATGCCATCTAGTTGTATATCATTTTGTTCTTTGGACACGATGCCATGTAATTGTATATCATTTTGTTCTTTGGACACGATGCCATGTAATTGTATATCATTTTGTTCTTTGGACACGATGCCATGTAATTGAAGCAAGTTATTGTAAAATAATATGCGGTGTTTTATGTGGTTATTCGTTCCACCAAATTTTATTTAAACACCCCTTTCCCTCCATTTTTTTATATTTTCCCCACGCTATTTCTATCTTCCCTTGTTTCTGTCAATTTAACAAAAAAAAAAAAAAATATGAAAATCTTTGAGGCGTGAAGTAGGACTTCCTGCCCTTGCCCTCTTTTTGATACCTTTGTCCCATACATCCCCTCCACCCCCACCCTCAATAATTTGTTCCTTGTTTCCGGTTCTCGTGTAAAGTCTTTTCATTGGAGAAAGACTGATGACGCTAAAGGCTTGTTGGTCTACTGTCCCTATTTATTCAGGCTTAATGCCGTTTAGTTTAGTGTGTGTTGACAAGTTAATTCTACAATATTTTTTTCTGGCCATTGACTATATTTGTGTTCTTATTTAACACCTGACGCAGCGGCCTGTCACAGCTAAAAGCTTATAATCGTTCATGATTACCAGTACAAAAAAACCGTAAAGTTACTTTCATGCGTACAACTTTAAAACTATGTGTTGCCATTGTTCATTGTTATTGTTAATAATATGTTAAGTTGAACACTCCGTTCATGTTCGGAAGAGTCCAATATGAATTGATTGAACGTCATTAACTTTCAAGAAATTGTGTAAATCTACAGATTTTGTCACTCAACTGTTCTGCTCTGTTCGTGTCATTCAATGAGACCACGATAACCAAAGAGTCAACAGATGTGCCTCGAGGATACATACAAGGAACATGATATAGCTTCATAATGGAAGATATAATGAGTCTCTCTCTTCCTGTGATTCTTTCTGAAGTCCGATGGTTGTGGCTTTCGAAATGAGATTCAAAGAATCAGGAGTCAAGTTCGGCACGAGTAGATTGAGGCGACTGAAAGAACTGGTTAGAAATGTTTAGATGCAAAGACCTACAGGAGCTGACAGTGTGCATTCTTTGCGTGGTCTGTTAGAAAGGCCTGAGCACCTTCGGGATTGCTATGAGTGCAGCAACGCTGATGTCAGTAATTGATAATCAGTTACCAATGTGCACAAAACTATGTATCGTACAAAATTATGTTTGGAGTGCAATGATGATGACCCGCAAATAACTGAATAACTTAATAACAATTATAAACATATCGATACATATATATAATTTACAAATATATCGTTAACTATACTAAACATATATAACTGAAATATATCGATAGCTATACTAAATGTATATAAATACAAACATATCGATAAGTATGTTAAACAAAGATTTATAATTACCAATGTATCCACACTTTTTTAGAGCGCGTGGTCGAATCGATAACTTGTCGAGCTCCAAACCAGGAGGAGCGCTGGTTTGAATCCCGGTAAGGTCAAAAGCTATTGTCCTTTTGAAACCGGAACACCTCGTGTCGACTGCACTGGACACGTTTCTTTTATTCTCCGTTTATTCAAGTTCCACTGTTAAACACCAGAAATGGGATAATGTCGCATAGTTTTTTTTTTAAATAATAGAATGGATAAAACTGTACAATTTCTAAGTTAGACTATAACAAGAATATATACACACACAAATACATACACGTATATTTAATTAAGTATAAACTCAACATTTAATAAACGTATATAATTACGAATATATAACTAGAACAGACAGTATTTAATACATGCTATTGTTGAACAGAAACTGGGAGGTAGATCAAGAGAGCATGACTAAATATTACGTGCGTCAATTTACTTCTTGAAATGGAAAGTGAACAATGGTTAGATGAAGATTCTCAAGACGGGGGATCGTATATTAATGTAATAACGCCATTGATATTAAGCGTGGACGTCACGGACATGATTCTGTCGCGCTTTCAATATATTTTCAGAGTTAATGTGTTTTTTTTCCACTTCCGGAATAAAAAATGAACATAAAACGATATCAGACACACACACACACACTTGTAGCAATAACTATAAGCAAACAACTTTTACGCGGGTTTTTATCGACATGTTCTTATATCGGAATAGTGACGTATTTCCTGGGAGTAACTGTCACGACCCAAACAGTGGACGATATCAGACAGTTTTCAACAATTCGCACAGTCGGATGATGCACCCGCTGATTGTCGTCTCTCACTCTCTGTCCCTCTCTCTCTGTCCCTCTCTCTCTCTGTCCCTAAATCTTTCTATGTCCCTCTCTCTCTGTCCCTCTCTCTCTGTCCCCTCTCTCTCTGTCCTACTTTTTCTGCCCCCCCCCCTCTCTCTCTCTCTCGCTGTCCCCCCCCCCTCTCTGTCCCCCCCTCTCCCTCTCGTTATATATATATATTATATAGAGTTATTGAGTTATTTGCGGGTCATCATTGCACTCCGAACATATCCATAGGTGCTCTAATCCCTCCTCAGTAAGTCCCGTCGTGTCCAGCAACTGATGACTCCAGTTCTGTGTTGGTTGATAAGTCTTCTTACGCGCCCACTAAGTTTCTCATTTATATATATATATTATATAATTTAATATAAAAAAAAATAAAACGACCATTTTGTCAGTTCTTTGGTTGATGGTTGATATAGAACACAAGTTCAAAAAAAACTAAACATTCTAGAAATAATCCTCAACCCTCAATTCCTAACAGAGTAAACATGAGCAGTTGAAAGCGCCATCTGTGAGCCCAACGTAATGACGTCACCACACGTGTCTTTCCGCGACCGAGCTGACTCTGTCCATAGTTGCCTGTCTAACGAAACCTGCCTGGAGGATATCTTTGAGAACGATGACATTCATGAGGAGGACTTTATCGACAACTGGCACGCAGAGCCCACAACCACATCTTCGTCTATATTCACAATTGGAAATGGAAACAAGGGGTGAGATTGTGTACCTATTCTGAACGAGGTTGGCTGAAATGCTTGTCACTTCAGGGGAGCTAATGCCGCTATAGTAGTTAGATGAACACGTAGAAACAACAATCGTTCTTGTTTTCGTTCTAACTTCTTCTACCTTCCAGCTCCCTGTGGAGCATAGGTCTTCAACAAACACTTTCAGCTCCCCGTGGAGCATAGGTCTTCAACAAACACTTTCAGCTCCCCGTGGAGCATAGGTCTTCAACAAACACTTTCAGCTCCCCGTGGAGCATAGGTCTTCAACAAACACTTTCAGCTCCCCGTGGAGCATAGGTCTTCAACAAACACTTTCAGCTCCCCGTGGAGCATAGGTCTTCAACAAACACTTTCAGCTCCCCGTGGAGCATAGGTCTTCAACAAACACTTTCAGCTCCCCGTGGAGCATAGGTCTTCAACAAACACTTTCAGCTCCCCGTGGAGCATAGGTCTTCAACAAACACTTTCCAAGCCGTTCTGTTTCTCACCATTCTTTTAAGATCATTCCATGTCTTCTCTAGTATCTTCATTTCTGCTTCCATCTGTCTTCTCTAAGAATATTTTGGTCTTCCTCTTTGTCTTTTCCTTGGGGATTCCAAAGAAAGATCTGTTATGTAATACTCTCAGTTGACTTCCGCAGTGTGTGTCCTATCCAGCGCCATCGTCTTCGCTGTATCTCTTTATCCACATGTGTTTGACTGGTACTTTTCCACAATTCTATGTTAGCGAATTTGTCCGGCCATTTCCATCCTTTTATTCTGCGTAAGCATCCATTAATGAAGGTCGGTATCTTCGTGATTGTCATTTTAGTTGTTCTTCATGTTTGGAATATTTGGAAACGAATTGTTTGGTTACTAGAGTCGGCCTAAGTGAATTCTGGATGCAGAACAACAATAGATCTTTCCTCATTGACATGGCTGATAGAGATAGTCTGCGCTCTTATTGTTTGTTGTTTTTCTCTCAATTTTCCTCGCGTTTCAATTGCTCCGTTTGTCCTCTTTCGTCATCTTCCTCTTGGCTTGTTGTTTATCCAGGGTAATTTATAAAAAAATAAATTAGTATATGTGTGTATTGCGGATACCAATATTTGTCTTAAAGCGTAGCCAAACCAACAATTGTCTTGTTTCTTTATATGTTCTACTACGAGGGTAGTACCAGCATGTCTTTATCTTTGTGCTTTTTTCTTTTATTCTAATTTTATGACTCTCAAACTGAATCCCCTTTGCATCATTCACTTTGAGTTCCGCAATTTTCCTCCTTCTTTGAATATTTTGCATTACTTGTGTTTCTTTGCTTTTAATTTGTCATGAAGAAGGCAGTATGTTTACTATTGCTCGACTTTAGTGTTTGATGATATCAGCCAGACTTTTCTCCTGTTATTGTATACTTGACGAACCTTGAGTTCAGTTTAAATGTTGTTATTTTTAGATAAACCATGGCAACTGTTCTTGAAGAGTGGTATAAACAATTCGACCTTTTTTTTTTTTTTTTTGGTTAAAAACGAAAATCTCAGCACTGAGAAGGAGCTCCGTGGCACACGCGACGCTTCTTCCTAGATAATTGACTATAAGGTTGACTCATTTATTAATGTGAGAGTTCTGCGACAGAACTAGCACAGCGGCAGAGGACAATGTAACATACACACAACAGTACTCAGAGCCAAAATAATGGAGAAACAATCGTGATCATACAGACATAACGTAAATAAAATTGCAAAGAGAACGAAATATACGTACCAGAAAACAACAGAAGAGAGGACGAAATAAATTAAATACTACTTGCAGACGACCAAGTTCTAATACATGAAACAACTGAGGACCTGCAAGAGCACATCAACAGGCTAAACAACAATTGCAAACAATACAACATGAAGATTAACATAAACAAAACCGAAGTAATGGCAATAGCAAGAAAGAAAGAAAAACTAAACATCATAATAGATAATACAACTCTGAAACAAGTAGACAATTTTATATATATCTTGTATTATAATATAAAATAATTAAATATACAAATACATTTTTCTACCAACTCTGTGCTATCAGTGCCATAATTGGACGCTGGACTCTAGAACAATAAGAAAGATAACGACTACCGAAATGAAATGTGTCAGAAGAATGACAGGAAACAGCTTAAAAGGGACAGGGTAAGAAACACTGACCTGAAGAAGAAACTCGAAATTGAACCAGCCGTCGAATACATAAAGAAACAACAGATACATTGGTTCGGTCACATAACAAGATAAAAATAACTAACAATGACTCAAAGAGCCATAAACAAACGCTACGAAAACGCCAGATTAAGAGGAAGACCGAGTAAGATATGGATAAAGGGAATACTAGAGTCACTAGGAGGGATAACACCAGAAGAGGCCAAAAGAAGAGCAAAGAATCGCAGATTGTATCTCCTCTCGACGCCAACGGCAATGGAGGAAGGATAGAAGAAGAGGAAAAGAGGAAGAAAAGACGAAGAAGAAGAAGAATGTGAGAGTTTGTGACCGGATGAATGGGCCTGGTTCCTTTTTTTTTTTTTTTTTTTTGTTTTTGTTCATTTGAAGACGGATTCATTCCCATATGGGTTTATAAGTTTTTTTTTTTTTCTATTGCATATGAAATAAAAGCTCTTACCTGTATACCACGCTGTGACAGCACCTAAGCAGGCTATCGCTCATATTCTTAAGCCATATAATTGAATTAATGCAGAAAATATACATTCTTTAAATATAAACTAGCAACTTTAGACTTTGACTCCTAACTAGACGGAGACATTCCGCTTCATTTTCCTGTTTTAAATGGCAATTGTTGTTAACATAGGCAGCGATCACGGCACCAAAGATATTTGCTCTTTCGTCCGTCGCCAAGGGAAGTTACCACTGGCTCTTGTCACAATTGAGATAAGGGAATAAAAAAATTAAGAAAAAAGTAAGTCTCGTCACACCAAGTGACGTAGAGGGAATATGGTATTAGTGACCATAATTTTTATAGACCTACGGCACATGATTTTTGGGAAAATGTGGTCGGTATTACGCCTGTGCCGCTTTACTTTCCCAGTAAAAATCCGTTACCCATTTAAGGCTGGGTGAACTCAGAAGCCGTCGGTCGGGATCGAACCTGATCTCTTAGAGATAAGGGAATGCTGCACATAAATCGCGCTACTTCTACTTCTCCGAAACGAACCGGGAAAGGATGTCGCCTTGACATTAACTCTAACAAAACTCTCGACAGCACAGACAATTGGTTTTTATTTTGTCGATGTCCCAACCATACAAGCTTCACAACACAGAGAAGAGGGTTTTTTTCTTGAAATTATCATAGCTATCTTTTCATAGCTACATTATCATAGCTACATTATCATAGCTACATACGGTTTAGGGAGCCGCGATAGCTCAGTGGTTAGTGAACTGGGCTACAAAGGACAAGAGGTAGGGTTTCGATCCAACCGACGGCTTCCGAGTTTACCCAGTCTTTAATGGGTACCGGATTTTTTCTGGAAAGTAAAGCGGCACGGGCGTAATACAGACCTCATTACCCAAAAATCATGTGCCGGAGGTCTGTAAAATTTATGGCCACTAACACCATATTACCTATACGCCACTTGACGTGACGGGGGCACTTTACATTTACTACATAGGTTTAATTAAAACGGCTGTTTTCTTGAATATTTCCTGTCTATGTAAGCTTTACCGCAGATAGAAGCGTTGTTTCTTTGAAATTTTCTCCAAACAGTTCAACCACAAACAATAGAATTAACGGAAGAAGGGTGGTCTAGAGGTAAGACGTCGGCCTCTTGACAAGAAGGTCCACGGTTCGATTCCTACCACAGGGGGTGGACATTTTTAAATTATCGAATTCGTGGTTTCTTGGCGGTTTCACCCTCCCCTAGACTCTGCAGCCCATATCTAGCCATGTCGGATAAGTAGGACAAACATATGGTTCTGTGTTCATCCTGCGCACGTTAAAAAAGTTAGAAATCGAAAAGAGTAGGTCAAAACATGGCCGCTGCCCGGGAAAATTTATTTTTAAAAAAATCTACCCAAAACATTCGAAGATTAAAAATAAATTTAGAGTACATTTGAAGTCAGAGAATATCTGCCTTTATGGCGAGGGACACTGGAGCACACGGCTGCCTGTATGACCTGTGACACTGGAGCACACGGCTGCCTGTATGACCTGTGACACTGGAGCACACGGTTGCCTGTATGACCTGTGGCACTGGAGCACACGGCTGCCTGTATGACCTGGGACACTGGAGCACCCGACTGCTTGTATGACCTGGGGCACTGGAGCACACGGCTGCCTGTATGACCTGCAGCACACGAATGTCTGTATGGCCTGGGGCACTGGAGCACACGACTGCCTGTGTGACCTGAGGCACTGGAGTATACAATCGCTGCCTTTATAGCGGCGAATACAGGAGCACACGGCTGTATGGCCTCGAAAAGTTTAGCAAACTGCTACCTTTATAGCGGAGAAGTCTGGACACACGGCTGCAGGTTTGTAAAATGCAGGAAAAAGTTATATTCAAACAAAATACAGTGTCTTGGGACTTCACTAGAGATATAAAACTCGCTAACGTAAACAACAAAAACAATAATAGTAGAATACATTAGTTACAATTACTAACCCAAAAAAAGAAAGGTTTCTTTCAGGCTTTGATAGGCGTATGGTGAATATGTTGTTAATGAGCACGTTTATCCATGACCAATGGCACATTTGTATGGGTGACGTGGTCGGTATCACATCAGGCCGCCCTTCCTTTTCCAGAAAGCCTTTCTGGTCGAGGCTGAATAAGCCCTGGAGGTTTTCGAAAAAGAAAAAACCCACAATTGTGGGAACTCAACTCGAATCATTGGGATAACCAGCAAGCGCACTAACCACTTAGCCATCTAAGCTACCATAACCACAAAATCGTTACCAGAAAAATAATTTATTGCTTTTTTTTATTTCACATTGTGCTTTAAGCACATATTTGTTGACACAATCGTAACTGATAAAAGCCTTCACACTAAGATCATTATCTTATCAGATCTTATATGATAACACTAACATCCCCTTCAGTCATATCCAGGTGCATAAAGGATGTCGTAATACAAGTTCTACATGTTTGAACATTTTTTTAAAACTCATAACTGACCGTATGCTTCTCATAGCTCCGCGAAAGATCTTTTTATCATCATCATCATCATGTGCCATACCGGATGGCGTAGGCAATCATGTCCTTCCACAATCTTCTATCAACAGTGCATCGTATCAATTCTGTTGTTGACCGTTGCCAATGCCATGACACCAAGCTACCCAGTATTTTCTCTCTTTGTCGTACGCGATCTCTCTTTTCTTTTATTTTGCCAGTTGTAACCAAGTATTCCAACTTTCCTCTTCTCATGATGTGCCCAAAAAATGTTGATCGTTTCTTTCTTATGTTTTTTAGGAGTTCCCTTTTTGCGTTAGCCTCTTTGAGAATTTCTTCATTTTTCTTTTTAGCTGTCCAAAGATATGTTCTGATCTTAAAGCTGATCTTTTTATGACATTCTTTTTTTATAATCTTTTATCGAACGGAGCTTTTGAAGAAGAATTATAGCCCATTTAAGTCCATATTCAATCCATGTTAAAAGCTGACACACATCTGTGATTGATCTCTTCGCTTTACCGCTAATAAAATTATTGTTTATTTTTCTAACATTATTTTTATGCTGACATTTATGCGCCCTTGTTTCAGATACATCCTGCCCTCACCTGGCAGAGAAAGTGTCATTACCCCTCCAATTCAGATCGGAGACGACAGGTCAGTTACTTTTCTTTATTTTTTTTCCTCAATAAATTTCGTTACTTTCAGTTGTTCTCTTTTTTTTTCCTCAATAAATTTCGTTACTTTCAGCTGTTCCTTTTTTCTCAATAAATTTTATTACTTTCAGTTTTTCTCTTTTTTGTTCTCAATAAATGTCATTACTTTCAGCTGTTCTCTTTTTTTCGCTCTCAATAAATGTCGTTACTTTCATTTGTTTCTTTTTCTAAAAAAAAAGTCCGTTATTCTTGCCTTCCTTACTTTTCGTTAAATGTTGCTACCGATGGTTTCAATGAATGGTCGATGTCGACAGGCGCTGGCTGTCACGTCCCTGCATAACCCTCGATCCAGTGAGTTCTGTCCCACCTTTCCCCACACCATCGAAACATCCAGCACCCTTTCTCTTTCTTTACCTCTCCCCCTCCTTCCCCCCCCCCCCCCCACATTCCTCCTATAGTTCCTATTATTATTATTATGTTTTCTTCGTATACTCTTCCTTACTTTCTGAAGGGGGGAAAATGCTACTTATCAATAAAAGTTGGTATTTTTACAGAAGTTTGTGAAAAAAATATCTGTACTTTTCTCAAGTTATCAATAATTTGTGCTGCTTTTCCCACATCATTCAATAAATTTGGTTACTTTTTTTTTTTTAATGTATTACTTTCGTTACTTTTTTGCAAAGTTAATTTTTTTAAAAATTACTTCGAGGTAATGAAACATCATGCAGGCTTAATACTAAGAAATCAACAGAAAGGATTTTACAGCTGAATTCTGAGACATATTTATCTCTGTGACTGTATCAAAAGTCAAATGCCCAAAGGTAGCTGCCTCAATAAGCATGGCTGTAAATTAGAGGGTGTCTCTGAGTGATCATAGTGACAGGAGGTCAGAACAACTTGTGACCATAAAGTTATATAAGTTGAATGTATAGAATAACCAGCAAGCTACAGGAATATTCAGGGAGCCGCGATAGATCAGTGGTTAGTGAACTGGACTACAAAGGACAAGAGGTAGAGCTCGATTCCAACCGGCGGCTTCCGGGTTCACCCAGTCTTTAATGGGTACCGGATTTTTTCTGGGAAAGTAAAGCGGCACAGGCGTAATACCGATCACTTTACCCCAAAAAACATGTGCCGAAGGTCTATGAAAATTATGGTCACTAACATCATACT
The DNA here is from genome assembly GCA_032433765.1 of Megaustenia siamemsis. Taxonomy (NCBI): domain Eukaryota; kingdom Metazoa; phylum Mollusca; class Gastropoda; order Stylommatophora; family Ariophantidae; genus Megaustenia; species Megaustenia siamemsis. Next base: position 82,862,963 of record JAVIAB010000001.1, on the reverse strand, counting down.
CACTATACGCCACTTGGCGTGACGGGGCTCTTTACTTATTTTTTTTAAATATTCATTCCAAAATTGTGCTACCAATGCAAACATGGGCACTTACGTCTATGCATAAAAGGAAGCCTGTCACCAGAGAAATGAGATCTCTGAGAAATATTTTTGGAGTAGCCAAATAAGACAGAATCAGAAATGACATTATAAGGGAAAGAGTAGGTATTGAGCTAATCATAAGCTACATTCAGAAACAGGAAATTAACTGATTTGCTCATCTAGAAAGAATATCGTGAGACCCCTTACTATACAAACATCATCATCATTAAGTACCATGCCTGCTGGCGTAGGTTATCATGTCCCTCCACAAATTCGATCGCGACAGTTATTTATCATTTCTGTTGGTGACCGACCCCTTCTGCCAAGCCATTCTCATAAACTGTTTTATATATTTTCTCGTTGCTTCCCTTGATCTCTTCTACAATACAAAACATATATTAAAAGAGGAGAACGGAGGCAGATCCAGAGCAAAATGGACAGACAACATCAAAGAAACGCTACATCAATCGACAATGAGTGAAGCCGCGAAAGCAGAACTCTGCATCGCCCTCGACACATGAATTGGTACAGGAAGAAGTGCAGAAAGAAGAAACGATTGGTTGTTTCTTTTATCTTCTCCCCCCACCCCCCACCCAAATATATTCATCGTTCGATCTCTTTTACCTTTTGTCCACTGTTTTACTAATTATTTATATATACTTTTAGGAATACCACCTATAACAGATTTAATTTCCACTGTAACAAAATATAAATGATAATCTTACACAAATGATTCACTAATATTACCGCTTCTATGGTGGAATGGTTAGTAAAGATATCTGATGACAAGGTAGTCGCGCTTCGACTCTCAACAGTGACCAGTTATTGTAAACACCACACGGCTTTCAGATTCACCTCGATTTTACCACTCGATTTTTAGCACCAAAGATAGGCACCAAAGATGGGCACCAAAGATAGGCACCAAAGATAGGCCCCAAAGATGGGCACCAAAGATTGGCACCAAAGATAGGCACCAAAGATGGGCACCAAAGATAGGCACCAAAGATAGGCACCAAAGATAGGCACCAAAGATGGACACCAAAGATAGGCACCAAAGATAGGCACCAAAGATAGGCACCAAAGATGGGCACTAAAGATAGGCACCAAAGATGGACACCAAAGATAGGCACCAAAGATAGGCACCAAAGATAGACACCAAAGATAGACACCAAAGATGGGCACCAAAGATGGGCACCAAAGATAGGCACCAAAGATAGGCACCAAAGATAGGCACCAAAGATAGGCACCAAAGATGGGCACCAAAGATAGGCACCAAAGATGGGCACCAAAGATAGGCACCAAATATAGGCACCAAAGATAGGCACCAAAGATAGGCACCAAAGATGGACACCAAAGATAGGCACCAAAGATAGGCACCAAAGATAGGCACCAAAGATAGGCACCAAAGATGGACACCAAAGATAGGCACCAAAGATAGGCACCAAAGATGGGCACCAAAGATGGACACCAAAGATAGGCACCAAAGATAGGCGCCAAAGATGAGCACCAAAGATAGGCACCAAAGATAGGCACCAAAGATAGGCACCAAAGATAGGCATCAAAGATAGGCACCGAAGATAGGCATCAAAGATAGGCACCAAAGATAGGCACCAAAGATGGGCACCAAAGATAGGCACCAAAGATAGGCACCAAAGATCTTCTCCAGAAAAAAGGAGAATTAAAATGTTTTTTTTTCCCATAATTCTTTCACAGCTCGGCACCGCTTAGATACTTCACGAACAAACTCTCATTCAGAGGCTGGCTGCGGTGGTTCTTTATCCGCAACACTTCTACACGTAAGTTATTATTTTACTTTATCCATTTGTTATTTATTATATTTTTTTTACCTTATCCGCAACACGTTTACATATAAGTTTACTTCAATTGCGACACATACACCATAAGCTATTAGAATGTTCTATCGCCAACACTTACACCCATAAGCTATTAGAATGTTCTATCCCCAACACTTATACCATAAGCTATTAAAGTGTTCTATCCCCAACACTTGTACCATAAGCTATTAGAATGTTCTATCCCAACACTTACACCCATAAGCTATTAGAATGTTCTATCCCCAACACTTACACTCATAAGCTATTAGAATGTTTTATCCCCAAATTATATACACTCATAAGCTATTAGAGTGTTTTATACCCAAACACTTAACACTCATAAGCTATTAGAGTGTTTTATACCCAACACTTAACACTCATAAGCTATTAAAGTATTTTATAACCAACACATACATTCATAAGCTATTAGAGTGTTTTATACCCAACACTTACACTCATAAGCTATTTGAGTGTTTTATACCCAACACATATACTCATAAGCTATTATAGTGTTCTATCACCAACACTTACACTTATGAGCTATTAGAGTGTTCTATCCCCAACACATACACTCGTAAGCTATTAGAGTGTTTTATACCCAACACATACACTCGTAAGCTATTAGAGTGTATTATCCCCAACACATACTCTCGAAAGATGTTGTTTTCTTCATATTTGTAACATGACTTAAATTATTCTTCTTATCAACAGTACTGACGAATGTAAGCAATTGTTTAATTAGCATTTTTTACTTAGTACATTTTTTTTACCAGTCAGACTTGTTTAAAGTAGTGAATCATCATCATGTGCCATACCAATTAGCATAGGCGATCATATCCTTCCACAATTTTCAGTCCACAGTGCATCGTATCAATTATGTTGTTGACTGTTTTCCATGTCATGATACGAAGCTATCCAGTATCTTCTGTTTTTGTCGTCCGCGATCTCTCGTTTCCTGTATTTTGCCAGTTGTAACTAAGTACTTCAACTTTCCTCTTCTCATGATATAACCGAAGAATGTCGATTGTTTCTCTTTGATGTATCTTAGGAGTTCCCTTTTTTGTGTTTGACTGAGAATTTTCTCGTTGGTCTTTTTAGTTATCCAGTGAATTTTCAATATTTCTCTGAGAAATCCCATCTCTGCGGCCTCTAAATGTCTTTTCATTTATTTGTCTACTGTCCATGATTCGTTTACAAAGTCAGAATTGTCTCTATATTGCATTTTAAAACTCTATTTCTCACTTCCATTTAAATTGAATTGTTTTATAAGACGTTTTTCATTTTCCGAAATGCTTTTTGGCATAGTGAACACAGTTAGAGTGTACAGTACCTTATTGCTTGACGACTGAGTGCTTCAGAAACGTTTTCTTACCTAATTACCGTACTTAATCAATGATTAAATGTAACCAACGTTCTAATCTTAAATATCCCATGAATAGTGTTGGGTCATCATGTCCCCTTCTACTCATTTCCATTTTTCTCTGTCTGGCCCAGACCTTTGTGCCCTGACGAAATCATTGCATGTCCACTTCTTTATATTTTCATCCCTTCTGGTTTTCGTTCTGGCACTAATTGTCTCCTGGAGAGTTGTCGGCGCTAGACGTCCTGTTAATCCTGACGTGTTCAAGGGCAGTCTAGTCTTGCATTTTTTAATAGCGGTCAATCTGTCATCGAGCTGACATTTACACTTACATTTTTATGGACAACCTCAACCGTCTCTGAAAGAGTCATCAAAATATGGTCTCTGACTGAGTCACCCAAAATATGTTTCTAATTTAATCACCAAAAACTTGGTATATGATTGAGTCAACCAAATATAGTCGCTGAAAGAGTCATCGAAATGCGGTTTCTGATAGAGTCATCCATAATGTTGTCTATGAATGAACCAACAAAAATATGGTCCCTGAGTGAATCATCTAAAATGTGGTCTCCGACTGGTCACCCAGAATGTGTATGTTGCATCTCAGTTGTATGAATCTGTTTTTTCCTTTTCCGTACTTCTGCTCTAAGTATCTATGCACTGTAAAAAAAAAAAGTAGTAAAGTAGCCCAGTCACGCCAAGTGGCGTATAGGGGAATATGGTGTTAGTGACCATATATTTTACAGACCTTCAGCACATGATTTTTAGGGTAATGTGGTCGGTATTACGCCCGTGCTGATTTACTTTCCCAGAAAAAAAATCCGGTACCCATTTAGGGCTGGGTGAACCCGGAAGCCGTTGGTTGGGATCGAACCCTACTCCTTATCCTTTATAGTCCAGTTCACTAACCACTGAGCTATCGCGGCTGCCTTATCTATGCACTACGCTCATAAGAATGTAAATGATGCTAACTAGTGTATCCCGCGAATCTGATTTATTACTGTTTCCTGACATGTACATCTAAACAATGTTCAATCATTGTTCAATCATAGTTCAATCAGATAGATCATTCATATTTATTTTTAATTATTTGACTTAAAAAAGCATTAATAGAATTTGTATCTAAAAAATGCCAAATATATTATAACTGACTGAATTATTTTACCTATTCCAGGCCTGGCAGTAGCGACCTTTGACTTCTGCATTAAGATTCTTATCTGTGCCTTCTATGTTGTACGTGTGGAACTTGACCAACTCAGGGAATATGAATGGTCAGTGACGTCATTACTCTGCCAATGTCACTGAAATGAGTTTTTCTTTTTAGATGTCATCTGTGTGCATGTAAAGGTTTGATATAAAACATACTTTGTAAGCCTTATTTAACCCTTCCGTGCGTTAAATCGCACTGTGCGACATGCCGATTTCGGCCGAGTCCGCTTCGCCGCGTAGTGCGTCATCCCCAATTTGATTAGTGTGAACCGTCATCAAATCACATTCTTTTTACGTCTTGTGTCATCTTGGTATTGGTGAAATTTAATATCTTGTTCAATTATATAAAATTCATATATGGTATGTTATATATATATATATATATGGCCCTTTTTGTCTTGTCAGACGGTCTAGTGGAGGCTATTGTGTATTTTTTTTTAGGTTTTGTTTTTGTCGAACAGCTTCTCTCGTGGCTAATTCTATCAATGTTTGACAAACACACACGGCCACAGAATGAACAAGTCAGGCCCACTGATTCACAGGGTTTTCCATCCTTTTTATGAGTCTTTTCTCTTCTAGGTTTTGCATTAGCACAGTCTCAAATGGTGATATACCATTCCTTATACATGTTCTCCATGATGTGCGATCACTTGCCAGATGTTCCCAGTCATTTTCACAGATGGAGAAGTCATTCAGAGATGATTTACATATATCTCTTTATCGTAGTTTAGGTCTGCCAATTTGTCTTTTTCCGTGTGTTTGTTCACCATATAGTATTATGTTATATGTTAAATAAATATAAACATTTAATCATAAGTTGCTGTCTTATGCTCTTCTATTGGCCTCTCCTGCTGTATGTTTCCTAGTGTTTCTAATATTCCATCAATCCATCATTTTTTGGGTCGATCCTTGAGTCTAGTGTTCTCAGAACATTTATTGATCTTGTTCTCGCGAGCGTTGTTATATTGTGCTCTGGTCTTACTGTCTTATCACGCGGCCAAACCATTTTGTCTGTTATTTCTTTATCTATTTTATGGCTGTTATTACTCCTAGCTATTTTCTCAGTTCTTCATGTCTGATCTCTCTGGCTATTTCCTGTCATTCGTCTAACACATTTAATCTCAGTAGTGGTTATTTTTCTTGCATCTATGTTCAATTGTCTTGCATTGGTAGCACAACGTTGGGATGAAGAACGTATTGCAGAGTGCCTGTTTTGCATCTAGGGTAATTCCTTGTTGGACAGCAGGGGTGATAGCTGTCTAATGATTTAACAAGCTTTGATGCATCTTGAGTCTATTTCTGATGTTTGTGAATTGCCATTTGTCACTAGATTCTTAGATGTTTAAATTACCCCATTTGTTTTAATTGTCTGCCGTCGTTCGTTATGTTGATGTTCTGTTTCTCTTTTGCAATGTCCATGACTCTCTGTTTTGTTGATTTTCCTGTTGTGAAGAGTGCCTGTAATGTTACGTCTATTTAAGTGTTCTCGTCGGTCTTCTATTTTCGCGTTTATTATTCCCTCATTGATATTGAGTGCAAATTGCAGGATCGAATTGAGACTTGACAAGGCCCTAAGCTAAACGAAACTTTGAGGCCCACTGTTAAACAAATGTAGCCTATGCTTAAATCAGTCCCTGGTAAAGTGGTACCTTTGTGATGCATGCGTTGTTCACTGGTAATAAGGCGGATGACAACATGGAGAACACGAGTGACTTCTTAACCTGACTATTTCTGAACATCTCAGACGCTTAACTACCAGAGAGATTGCCGTTAAAGAGGAAAACAATGACACAGAGAACATTAGAAGAACTATGATGTGCACAGAGATTGGCGTTAAAGAGGAAAACAATGAGACCGAGAACATTAGAAGAACTATGATGTGCACAGAGATTGGCGTTAAAGAGGAAAACAATGACACAGAGAACATTAGTAGAACTATGATGTGCACAGAGATTGGCGTTAAAGAGGAAAACAATGAGACAGAGAACATTAGAAGAACTATGATGTGCACAGAGATTGGCGTTAAAGAGGAAAACAATGAGACAGAGAACATTAGAAGAACTATGATGTGCACAGAGATTGGCGTTAAAGAGGAAAACAATGAGACAGAGAACATTAGAAGAACTATGATGTGCACTAAATGATTACGGCACGAAAAGCAAACAACCCATGTTGTTATTGTCATATTTACATGTCAAGCACAATTAACGCAATTGATCAAAAGATTGCAATAAATGTTGGAAGTTTGCCTCGCCCGTCTCTAGATATTTAGGGACACGTTGAACTTTGTTCTTGAAAGATCAGCTCTGTCAACATTCCGAATGTACAGTATGATGATCGTCTCCAAAATGTCCGGAAACTGTCTGAATATACATTGGTTTTTCGTCGCGTCCCACAGAACGGTAGAGCGGGACGAGATCATGTGATCTTCTGTTACATGTGACCAGCATATATTATTAGTATGAGAATAATAACGTGCTTTCATGTGCTTTGCACCGAAATTATTATATATCAGATATATTTTGATTTCCATATAGAAAGTGCAATGTCAGCTTAAACACACTAATTGTAATAGTTTTCTTTCTCCTCACTTCTATGACACCATTCAGTCTAAGCAGAGATTTGTCACAGATGTTGCAATTCACTTGCAACAATGCTTTCTAACATTTTTTAAATTTCTTGTTGCTTTACTTTGTCAAATGCTTTGGTGTAATCTATAAAACATATGTATAAATCTGTTTTCATCTCTATGGCTCTTTCTACTAAAGATTATATGGCGTATATGGTATTGATCGTTCCTTTATCTCTAACAAAACCACACCGTTCATCACTAATTTCTGGACTGATTTTGTTTCGCACTCTTCGCATGATGATTCTTAGTAATATCTTAGTCATGTGACTCATAAGGCTTATTGTGCGATGATCATCGCATTCAATCGCACCCGATTTCTTTGGTAGGGCTATGAATATTGATTTGAGCATGTCGTCTGGTATATATCCGCTGTTGTAGATATCATTCAATATTTTTGTTATTATTTCTAGTCCAAAACCACCCATGGCTTTAATCGATTCTTTAACTATATTATCTAGTCCAGGAGCTTTGCCTGCTTTCATATTGCGCATGGCTTCTTCCACTTCTTCTCTGAGTATTTCTGGTCCTTCCCCACTATCCTTAATATTTACTTCCGTTCGTTCATCATTATAACGATCGTTAATGTATTTATTCTGTCCATCGTTCCCTTAATGATTATAACGATGGAAAATACAAATAAAGGCCTTAGCTTCAACCGAAAAAAAACAGAAGTAATAATTGCAGAAAAAAGGAGACATCTCTTAAATTCAGAATTGTTTTTCCTCATCACTTTTTGTGTGTGTGTGGTAAACCTGTTACAGATCACAGCCATTTGAGGTCATGGTTAAGAACTTTAATGAAAAGAGTCGAGATTGCATCAGTGATAGACCAAGCTAAAAAAAAAATTTAAAAAGATAAAAAATAAAAATTCAGAATGAATGTAAACATGACAGTATTAAAATGGGTCAGTGAATTTAAATACCTGGAAATATTGTGAACTTCACTTCACAGGTGTATAATAGAGGTGATGTGCAGAGCAGTATATGCAAAAGCAGCATTCCAAAAAATGAGAATAATATTTTAAAAATATTTTTTGTTTATGGAAATAAGAAAAAGAGTTATTAAATGTTATGTGGAGCCAATCTTGATGTAAGGACGCGAATCCTGGACAATAAAAATCCGCTTGATAAATATAATTTTACAGAGCAATGTGGTGAATACTGTTAACAGCTAAGAAAAAAAAAAAGGTGATGAGAATGTTCTAAAAGAGGCCAAGGCAAAAAGGAAATAATTTCTAACATCAGAAGGAAACAATCACCATTTTCTGACTGCCTTGTTGTGAGAGGGGAACAGCTGGAATGTGGGGCGATAATTGGAAAACAAAAGGGAAAAAGAGATATAAAAGAGAACAAAGAGAAAACATTAACTGCAGTTGAAGGGAATGTTTTGGTAAGAAATCAACAACTGTTGAGATAAAACTTGTGGAGATACATGGTTATCTACGCCAGCAGGCATGGTATTTGATGATGATAATGGTGTTGATGATGATGTCGATGGCGTTGATGATTATGATTTTGATGTTGATAATGATGTCCATGGTGTTGATGATGATGTTGATGATAATGATGATGATGATGATTTCTCCCAACATTTTGCTACGGCGACAATCCAGACATTAATGATTAACACATCAAGAGGAAAGTCTTCACAACAGAAATGGGGTAGCTGAGAAAAATAATGAGATTAGTAAGAAGAGGGAGAACTAGAAATGAAAAATAATGAGATTAATAAGAAGAGGGAGAACTAGGAATGAAAAATAATGAGATTAATAAGAAGAGGGAGAACTAGAAATGAAAAATAATGAGATTAATAAGAAGAGGAAAAACTAGGAATGAAAAATAATGAGATTAATAAGAAGAGGGAGAACTAGAAATGAAAAATAATGAAAAGAGTCGGGATTGCATGAGTGACGAACCAAGCTAAGAACCATCACCTCAAATGGTTGTGATCTCTAACAGGATTACGACCACACAGTCTTCATTGAGGAAGCGAAAAAAGGGGGAAAGGCAGACGTAGAAGACTTGGAATCAATAAAGTAACATACATGGCACCGGGTGAACCAAAGATTGGCTCCAGATGTAATAGAGAGAGGCATCAGCTGTAACAAAGATTTTCACCAGATGTAATAGAGATGGGCACCAGATGTAACAAAGATAGGTATCAGATGTAACAAAAACGGGCATCAGATGTAACAAAGATTGGCTCCAGATGTAATAGAGATAGGCATCAGCTGTAACAAAGATTTTCACCAGATGTAATAGAGATGGGCATCAACTGTAACAAAGATTGGCTCCAGATGTAATAGAGATGGGCATCAACTGCAACAAAGATTTGCACCAGATGTAATAGAGATGGGCATCAACTGTAACAAAGATTGGCTCCAGATGTAATAGAGATGGGCATCAACTGTAACAAAGATTGGCTCCAGATGTAATAGAGATGGGCATCAACTGCAACAAAGATTTGCACCAGATGTAATAGAGATGGGCATCAACTGTAACAAAGATTGGCTCCAGATGTAATAGAGATGGGCATCAACTGTAACAAAGATTGGCTCCAGATGTAATAGAGATGGGCATCAACTGTAACAAAGATTGGCTCCAGATGTAATAGAGATGGGCATCAACTGTAACAAAGATTGGCTCCAGATGTAATAGAGATGGGCATCAACTGTAACAAAGATTGGCTCCAGATGTAATAGAGATGGGCATCAACTGCAACAAAGATTGGCTCCAGATGTAATAGAGATGGGCATCAACTGTAACAAAGATTGGCTCCAGATGTAATAGAGATGGGCATCAACTGTAACAAAGATTGGCTCCAGATGTAATAGAGATGGGCATCAACTGTAACAAAGATAGGTATCAGATGTAACAAAGATAGGTATCAGATGTAACAAAGATTGACACCAGATGTAACAATATAGGTATCAGATGTAACAAAGATTGACACCAGATGTAACAAAGATAGGTATCAGATGTAACAAAGATAGGTATCAGATGTAACAAAGATAGGTATAAGATGTAACAAAGATTGACACCAGATATAAAAAAGATAGGTATCAGATGTAACAAAGATAGGTATCAGATGTAACAAAGATTGACACCAGATATAACAAAGATAGGTATCAGATGTAACAAAGATAGGTATCAGATGTACAAAGATAGGTATCAGATGTAACAAAGATTGACACCAGATGTAACAAAGATAGGTATCAGATGTAACAAAGATAGGTATCAGATGTAACAAAGATAGGTATCAGATGTAACAAAGATTGACACCAGATATAACAAAGATAGGTATCAGATGTAACAAAGATAGGTATCAGATGTAACAAAGATTGACACCAGATATAACAAAGATAGGTATCAGATGTAACAAAGATAGGTATCAGATGTAACAAAGATAGGTATCAGATGTAACAAAGATTGACACCAGATGTAACAAAGATAGGTATCAGATGTAACAAAGATAGGTATCAGATGTAACAAAGATAGGTATCATATGTAATAAAGATTGACACCAGATGTAACAAAGATAGGTATCAGATGTAACAAAGATTGACACCAGATGTAACAAAGATAGGTATCAGATGTAACAAAGATAGGTATCAGATGTAACAAAGATAGGTATCAGATGTAACAAAGATTGACACCAGATATAACAAAGATAGGTATCAGATGTAACAAAGATAGGTATCAGATGTAACAAAGATAGGTATCAGATGTAACAAAGATTGACACCAGATGTAACAAAGATAGGTATCAGATGTAACAAAGATAGGTATCAGATGTAACAAAGATAGGTATCATATGTAATAAAGATTGACACCAGATGTAACAAAGATAGGTATCAGATGTAACAAAGATTGACACCAGATGTAACAAAGATAGTATCAGATGTAACAAAGATAGGTATCAGATGTAACAAAGATAGGTATCAGATGTAACAAAGATTGGCACCAGATGTAACAAAGATTGGCACCAGGTGTACAAAGATTGGCACCAGATGTAACAAAGATGGCTCCAGGTGTATCAAGATTAACATCAGGTGTAGCAAAGATGGGCACCAGATGTAACAAAGATTGGCACCAGGTGTAACAAAGATTGGCACCAGGTGTAACAAAGATTGGCACCAGATTTAACAAAGATGGCACCAGGTGTAACAAAGATTGGCACCAGGTGTAACAAAGATTGGCACCAGGTGTAACAAGATTGGCACCAGATGTAACAAAGATTGGCACCAGGTGTAACAAAGATTGGCACCAGATGTAACAAAGACGCCACCAGATGTAAAAAAAAAAGATAGGCACCAGATGTAACAAAGATGGACACCATGCAAGAGACATAGAGAGTCACCCGAAGGTTTTTTTTTTTTCCTCAATGCTAACAAACATCAAAGTTGGACTAAATTAAGTAAAATCTCCATACCATACTTCCAGTGTCAGCCCTACTGCAGGATCCCTATACATCATGTCTAATCCCAAAACTTCCACATTCACCGAATCTCCCATTCTTTCAATTGCAGCAGTTGCATCGTGTCCCAATGTGGTCCGCAGTTGAGACTGGCGTTATATCGCCAGTGATAATGATCGTTATAATGATGTTTGGAATTGGAGTCATCAATGATGATAATGATCGTTATAATGATGTTTGGAATTGGAGTCATCAATGATGGCCTAACATCATCAAGTGCTATGACGATCATCATTTTCGGGAGGACGTGAACTCCCATGGTATATGGTGGATAGGCGGCAGGAACCATTGAAGGCTATGTCTGAAAAGTGTTCCTTGTTGCAGTTTCCTCATATTCCAAGACCGGCTTGTTGCAGGAGCTACTGAGTTAAGTGCTCTGTGCACACCGTGAGCTGTGTGTCTCATCCGTTTTGATCCTGCTTCGATATCCCGCTTGCTTACGATGAATCGTATGACAGGGAACAGTTGGCTGTGTTCACTTTCTGCGCGGTTTCGCCTTATGTCTTTTGGCGTGTGCTGAGACTGCTACGATGGGGACTACAGTTACCTTTCTTTGTTTGGGAGATGAGTTAGTAATTCGGATGATTCCACTGGCACGGGCGGTTGAGCAATTATGGATTTTAATTCGTTTGCAGTGATACCGAGGCCTTCCATAACCAATAACAATGAGACTGGCGTCATTGCTATCGCAGTATTCCCATAAACTGTTATGTTCAGATTACCTGCAGGCTAATTCACATAAGCATAAACCCTATAATGATGTGAGAATTTTGTTTTGGCTCCAAAGTAAATTGGACACAAACTCCACAAATATCCACACACGAAACAAATTTCCACTACAGACTCCATAAATATCCACCAACGAAACATATTTTTATTACTGACTCCACAAATATCCGCACAAGAAATATATTTTTATTACAGACTCCATAAATATGCACCAACGAAACATATTTTTATCACTGACTCCACAAATATCCAACCACTAAACATATTTCCACTGCAGACTCTACAAATATCCACTTACGAAACCTAGTCTTATTACTGACTTCACACAAACCCACCCCGGGAAACCTATTCTTATTACTGACTTCACAAAAATCCACCCCGCGAAACCTATTCTTATTACTGACTTCACAAAAATCCACCTACGAAATATAGTCTTTTTACTAACTGCACAAAAAATACACCAACAAAACATATTTTCGCTACATGAAAGGCTATTGACAAAAATGCATCAAACGACTAGTCAAATGAAAAGGCAAGCAACAATTTATGAAAACATCACACAACAAGAAATTCAGATTTTTAAAAAAAATATATTTTATTGCGTTCGCCAGTTTCTCTGACGAAGTCCCTAGAGACTAGGAACTGCATTTTGCATGTTACTCCGTTTTTATCTGGCAGTCGTGTGCCCTCGCCGCACAGGCAGATAACTCCGTCTTCGGTGGTACTCATATTTTTTCCGTCCATGAGTAATTGACGTTTCAAGCTGGGCAAGGTTGCCACTGAGAGAAATCGTAAATAAAAATCCCAACTGGTTTAGTCAGGATTTGAACCCACAGCCTCTCTGTCTCGAGACCAACCAGCCCCCCCCCCTCCCCCTCCCCCTCCCCCCAATTCAGATTTAAATGTAACTTACTTGAGCATTTTTACAGTTACGGATCTCCTTGTGATGGAATAGAGAACGCAACACATAACGAGAGGGATGAGATGTTTGATGAGAACGATATCAACTGGTAGGTATCTTTTATTGGTAGATACTTTTTCTTAATTGTAGAGCGTCATTAACTTGTAGGTAGTTTTAATTGGTAGATACTTTTTCTTAATTGTAGAGCGTCATTAACTTGTAGGTAGTTTTAATTGGTAGATACTTTTTCTTAATTGTAGAGCGTCATTAACGTGTAGGTATCTTTAATTGGTAGATACTTTTTCTTAATTGTAGAGCGTCATTAACTTGTAAGTATCTTTAATTGGTAGATACTTTTTCTTAATTGTAGAGCGTCATTAACTTGTAGGTATCTTTAATTGGTAGATACTTTTTCTTAATTGTAGAGTGTCATTAACTTGTAGGTAGCTTTAATTGGTAGATACTTTTTCTTAATTGTAGAGTGTCATTAACTTGTAAGTAGCTTTAATTGGTAGATACTTTGTCTTAATTGTAGAGTGTCATTAACTTGTAGGTAGCTTTAATTGGTAGATACTTTTTCTTAATTGTAGAGTGTCATTAACTAGTAGGTATCCTTAATTGGTAGATACTTTTTTCTTAATTGTAGAGTGTCGTTAACTTGTAGGTATCCTTAAGTGGTAGATACTTTTTTCTTATTTTTTGTAGTGTCATTAACTTGTAGGTATCTTTAATGGTAGATGATTTTTATTTTTATTTTAGAGTGATGTAGGTATATTTAACTTGTGTGTTTTTAGAAGAATTATGTTATGAGGTGAGCGTTCTTAACTGATATCTGCTTTTAATTGATCTTCTTCTTCTGCGATCATGACGTCATTCAGACTAGGATTCCGGACTCTCTTATGAAGGCAGTTGTCTGTTTAAGTGATTCCGTTGTCCCGTATAGTTTTCTCTTCCAGGGAGGTGGGTGTGGACCACATTGTCCTTCTCAGGCTTGTGTACTGGGGGCAATCCTGTAGAACATGTTTTGTTGTCATGTTATCCAGTGGCATAGACTGGTAGTTCCTATTTTCAGTTTGGTGAACATGTGGTTTCTCATTCTGTTGCGGCCAGTGCGTAGGCGAAGTATGATGACTTGATCCCTCCTTGATAGTTGGAGGTATCCATCCCTCTCGTTATACTTTGGGTGTTCTCGTTTCCATTTTTCATGATACTAGCCTATGATGACGGATTTGGCTTCATCGTAGCTGACCAGATGGTTCTCTTGTGGTAATCTCCCTCCCTCTTTAGCTAATTTGTCTGCGCGTTCGTTTCCGTGTATATTACAGTGTGATGGTATCCACTGGATGACCTCTCTCTGGATGTTACTGCACAGTTGGTCTAGGGTTGTTCTCAAGTCATCTAGCTCACTGTTCCTGAGTTTTTTCTAGGGCTGGTATGACTGATAGTGCATCAGTCAGTATCACCAATTTCTTGTGCATGTTATTTTTGTGATAGGTAGCCAGTTTTGCAGCGTCTTTGAGGGCTTCAGATTCTGCTTTATAGTTGTTTGAGAATTTCCCAGTAGCTATTGACTTGGTGATCTCTTCCTGATTAATTAAGCCTCAAGAACACACCTCCTCCTCCATTTCTGGTGGCATTTGTAGCAGAGCCAGCTATGTATATGTGTGACCAGGAGTCCTGTGGGTAGTTGTCATTTGTATCGTGCTTTTTTAATTGATAATGTTTATAATTAGTAAATGTTTTAAATTGATACGTGTTTTTAACTAATCAATGTTAATTTGGCATATGATTTTAATTTTAATTTTAATCTGTTTTTAAGTGATAAATAAAAAAAAAGACGCCCTCCGTGGCGTCTTCGGTTCGAAATGACACTAGACAGACAGACGGATATATAGATAGATAAGTAGGTAGGTAAGTAGATAGATAGATAGATAGATAGATATATAGATAGATAAGTAGGTAGGTAGATAGATAGATATATAGATAGATAAGTAGATAGATAAGTAGGTAGGTAGGTAGGTAGGTAAGTAGATAGATAGATAGATAGATAGATAGATAGATAGATAGATAGATAGATAGATAGATAGATAGATAGATAGATAGATAGATAGATAGATAGATAGATAGATAGATAGATAGATAGATAGATAGATAGATAGATAGATAGATAAAGATAGATAGATAGATAGATAGATAGATAGATAGATAGATAGATAGATAGATAGATAGATAGATAGATAGATAGATAGATAGATAGATAGATAGATAGATAGATAGATAGATAGATAGATAGATAGATAGATAGATAGATAGATAGATAGATAGATAGATAGATAGATAGATAGATAGATAGATAGATAGATAGATAGATAGATAGATAGATAGATAGATAGATAGATAGATAGATAGATTGACATCTCATATCTTTGTGTGTGCATGTCTGTTATAGTCACATCTCACATCTTTGTGTGTGTATGTCTGTGTTAGTCACATCTCACATCTTTGTGTGTCCGTGTCTGTGTTAGTCACATCTCACATCTTTGTGTGTGCATGTCTGTGTTAGTCACCTCTAGTGACTCGGGCAGATTGTGCTCGTAAACCTGGGAGTGCCTACCATCTAAGGGCAGAATCCCCCTACAGAAAAGACAATCTGCTGCCTTGCAGGAAGATTGGGGACAATCAAAGGCTAGGGAAAGTAAACCCGAATAAAATGCTGGCTGAAATCGGATGCACTGGGCCACTGGCGCAGAACACAGTGCAACGTATTAACGGGTGTTCAGTCAGAGTGGATCTGACAGACTCTAATTGTGATGTTCTGTCTGTGGGGGCGATCAACACACTTAGCCTGACAGCTGACTTCATGTGAGAGTCTGGAATCCTTACTCTGATTGAGTCCTGAACGCAGAGAGAGAGAGAGAGAGAGATAGATAGATAGATAGATAGATAGATAGATAGATAGATAGATAGATAGATAGATAGATAGATAGATAGATAGATAGATAGATAGATAGATAGATAGATAGATAGATAGATAGATAGATAGATAGATAGATAGATAGATAGATAGATAGATAGATAGATAGATAGATAGATAGATAGATAGACAGATAGATAGATATAAGGGTTCACGTTAGACCTTGTGGCGTTCATGTTAAGCATGGTGTAGTTAGTGCCCATATTTTTCAATGACTATCGGCACATTTATAGATGATGTGGTCGGAATCACGCCAATCCGCCATACTTCTCCGAGGCAATATCTGGTACCCATTTCCAGAGTCTAGTTGAACATGAAAACCAATACTTTGAATTGAACAGGAACACTGACGATCCACAGACGAATGCCCTAACATCGTTGCCACCGCGGCAACGACAAATATTATCTTTAAACATTGACTGGGACTAATTTCTCCGGATTATGCAGTGTGTTTATGAAGTCGCCGTGTAGTGACTTGAAAAATGGGTTTGAAATTACGTCACCGATTGATTGACGTCATGATATTCTGTGTCCACAATCCCATCTGTAGCATAAGTCGTTGTTATATTCATGGTTTCATTGCTGAAAGGAAATGTTGTTAAAAAACATTGAAAACAGGGTATTTTTGGTTGAATGAAAAGAAAAAAAAAACGAAAAAGTGTATAGTAGCTTTCATCATCATCCGGTGCCGCCTCCGTAACGAAGGTTGGTTACCATGGATCGCCATTCCATTCTGTTTCTTGCTTTGATGGTGCAGATTGTCATAGATTGGCTTGCCCATCTTTTGATGTTACTCGTCCATGTTAGTCTTGGTCTGTCTCTGCCTCATTTACCTTGTATTTTTCCTTCCAATATTACTTTTAGTAGACTGTTGTGTCTTTTAACATGCCCCAAAAATTTCATTTGTCTTGTTCTAATTGTGTTTAGTAGTTCTCATTTTATTTTTAGTTGTTTTAAAACTTCATCGTTTATTTTCTTTTCTTTCCAACCAATTCTACCTATTCTTCTCGTAGCTTTCTATAGTAGCTCTACGTAGGTGAAAAACAAAATAAAAGTAGAACGACGGTACAGCCAAATTGGCCTTCAGCTGGAACAATAAACAATATAAAAATATATGTCGATACACAGAGATCTAACTACATGGCGATAATATGTTTGACTATCAAAAAAGGAAAATAACTCACTTCCCTATGACCCGGAGCTTGGTCAGGCGCCGACTGGACTGTAATTGATATGGTCGTCTGAAAGGGTGGACACAGTTGTGAAAATAAGTAAAGGGGAAGGATTCTAAAAATATGTGGAGCGGGGCACAAGATCCCAGACTCTACTATTTTTGGTTGAACATGTCTTCCGTAAAGGTGTGTGGATAATTGGGCCAATATTTTTTTCAATGCAACAGTCAACGCAGAACCTTATCGTACTTTAACAATGGAACCATTCGTTATTAAAGAGCCTTATAGAGCGGGGAATTAAAGAAGCCTTGTTTGAGGAAGTTGGGACAACAGCCGCAACATCGCTTACTTATTTAGAAAGCATATTTGCAAATCACATTATTTCACTTGAAATTTGACCCGCTCGTTCATCAGACCTAACTCCACCTGACTATTATCTCTGGGGTACTCTGAAAAGAAAAGTTTATCTAAATAATCCACAAATAGTTAATTAACTGAAGACAGAAATCATCACCCAAATCCAATAAATATCACCGGTCATTATCTAGAAAGTTTTCGAAAACATGAAGAGGCGAGTCAACAAATGTTTCGAGGCCCGTGCTTGATATTTTTATCACATGCTGTAGACACAATTTCATCGTGTGAACAGCCACTTTACTCAATACAAGCCAGCCAAGAGCAGTAGTGTCTAGATGAATAATACAAATTTACTTTACAATTTCCCATAAATTCAAAAATGTTCTCACTGCACGTCGACTTTATAGACACCCCTTATAATGTCAGTTAATAATATGTCATGGTTACAGGTACGTGCTGGTTTGGGTACACAGAACCAGTCCGGTCTGGATCATGGAGATCTGCCTGGCCTTCATCGAGCTCGTCAAGTCGATGCTCTTGATCTACATAGCCACCAAGGTCAGGGTCAGAAATCAATGCCAATAATTCCACTTACTCTATTTCGTGCCACCATCCCCTGAGTCTCATACCTAAACATTTTAAAGATGTTTTTACACTTTTTTGTTGTAAAATATAACTTGTCCACAACAAATATAATTATATTTAAGATGCAGATTCTAATCAATCTGAAATAACGATAGAAGCATTATACAAATGCTATGTTTCTTAAATGAGCAACAATTAAAGTATTAATAACAAACTGCAGTGCTTGAAAAGAACGCAGCAAGGCGTGTGAATGGTCGTCCACTGTAGCGAAGCAGCATTGTGATTGGTCGTCCACTGTAGCATTGTGATTGGTCGTCCACTGTAGCGAAGCAGCATTGTGATTGGTCGTCCACTGTAGCGAAGCAACGTTGTGATTGGTTGTCCACTGTAGCGAAGCAGCGTTGTGATTGGTCGTCCACTGTAGCGAAGCAGCGCTGTGATTGGTCGTCCACTGTAGCGAAGCAGCGTTGTGATTGGTCGTCCACTGTAGCGAAGCAACGTTGTGATTGGTCGTCCACTGTAGCGAAGCAGCGTTGTGATTGGTCGTCCACTGTAGCGAAGCAGCGTTGTGATTGGTCGTCCACTGTAGCAAAGCAGCGTTGTGATTGGTCGTCCACTGTAGCGAAGCAGCGTTGTGATTGGTCGTCCACTGTAGCGAAGCAGCGTTGTGATTGGTCGTCCACTGTAGCGAAGCAGCGTTGTGATTGGTCGTTCACTGTAGCGAAGCAGCGTTGTGATTGGTCGTCCACTGTAGCGCAGGAAGACTCATGATCAGTCGTACATAGCAGCCAATGCCTCCCCTTTCGCCAGTCGTTCATAGCGCCCTGATATGAACAAGAAGATCATGGAGAAAAAGTGTTGTAGAAATAACGAAGAGCACTGGCCACTTTACCCTGAGTTGCTGTTGTCCACTTCACCAAACGAGTAGGGATCGAAGAGGGAAGACAACACGGTACTCAAAAATAACATGCTGAAGTCGGATGTGTTGGACCGAAAGGCGTAAATATCACAGTTTTACTGCAAACCACAACACGACGCAGACACGCCCATTTAACGTCCTCTTAAGGGCAGATGATGAGAAAGTGTATTTATTTACTCATCGGGTGAACGCAAACAAGGCGTGGGCAACCTTTCATTTTATGAGAGCCAGATCATACAACTATGGAGACGCCTAAGGTCAGATTCCATCACTTAATGACGTCATTATATAGATGACCTAATATGCATTCACAGGCGAAGTAAGAGAGTGGAATGAAAGAGAGAGAGATGAAACATAAAATTGGGGGAGGGGGGAAAATTAAACATTTACTTATAGATAGAAAGCTTGCCGGTTTAATGGGAGGGTTGTGTTATAGTGTTGCATACAATCACTTAACTGTTGGTAATTATATCTTTATCTTTCTTTAATGGTCACTGCACATCACAACAATGAGGTAACATTTAAGATCATGACAGAGTCTTTCTTTTCACAATTAAATGATAATCAAGTTTATTGATTTATTCGCCTGGTACACGTGATCTATAGTCTTGGATGCAATTATTAAATTAATGTTCATTAATTTAGGAATATTTCGGAGGCAGTCGCCGAATAGTTATGAAGATATTCCAGCATCCATGTCATACAATTTATTCAGCATGGTCTACTTACACTTGTGAGAACATACACATATAACACAATTCTTGGACACTTGTGAAAACAACTTGCACAGCACTAATGTTCATAGTCTACTAAATTCTACTTGTGATAATAATAATCTATCAACTGACTTGTAGTCAACTGTAACTTGATGATTCTTACTGACTTGGCTAACTCAATAAAAACTTATTAACTAAACTTCTAGCTGTTCAGACTCTAACTGTTTCTAAACTGTTTAACTGCTTCTTGTCTAAATGTTTCTACTTCTAACCTTCTGACTGACTCTGACTACTAACTTAACCTTCTGCTCCTCTGACTAACTTTTCTTCTACTCCTCTGTCTAACTTGTTCTTATCTGTTGTGCAGGACATTAAGTACTCAACCACTCTCTACGTCCTGAGGCTCAGAAGCCAATCAGCTCCTGCCGATTGGCCACTTGCTACTCTTATGATCACATGAATTGGTCACTCTACGTGTTCGTGTCCACCATCAGTGACTCACCTGAACTTCCTCTGACGACCAAACACCCTGTTTCCCCGAAATCTCTATGACCTATTTGGAATAACATTACCTCACGACACTGACCTCTCCTGGTAGCTAATTACCTGGCAGAGTAACACCATGAGTTCAGTGCATGGTATCGTGTGATGGTCACTCACAATAACAACGAACCTGCATGGACAATCGTGGAGATTTTACAACAACGTCACGAGGTCGATGCGTGATGGTCACTCTCACAACAACTGGGCGAGTGGAGATTCATGGAAAATCCCCTCAGCTATTATATCCAGGCCAAGTCATGACCCTCTCTAACTAGTTCGATGGGTGACATTGTTATGCATGAGGACCCTGTCCACTACCCACTCTCTACAACTTGTGACTAACTTGTATTCTGGAAATATACCATCCTTCTATTCTGCTGGTCGCCACTATATGATACTGCTCTCGTCCATTCAAAGAGCGGTAACGACTAAACTACCTGCTCTCTCTAAGCTTTCTTAGCTAACTCTATAACATTTGTACCTGGACATCACACACAAGGTTGTCCATGTTCCATGTTACATGACTAACAGTAGTGTGTTTTTATTATTTATTCTAAATTTGTGTCAGTTAATCAATTTCTTGCTTTTGTGTTACTTTTAATTTATTGTTATTTTTTTTAATCTCATGGTTTGAAGTATATAGTAGTTTTAAAATCAAGCACATAGCCCGGCCAAAATAGCTTGGCGGGCCGGTTCTGGCCCGCTGGTCATGGGTTCCCCACCTCTGGTCTAAACAATATGAACACTAACACGTTATTCAACACACACACACACTTATATTCCACATTACGCTGTTCTTGGAGAACACTCATTTTTCACTTATTTATCCTCGACCACGCCTCGGTATAGAAACATATTGTCTAAATGCTCGCTCGCTTTGTTGTCGTCATCAGGGTCACAGGATGGAACAGGTCATGAGTCTGACCTTTATTCTAGAGCTCTTGTGTGGTCTAAACATGCTGATTACGGTAAGTGCTAGATAATAGTAAATAAATGTTGGTAGGAGTGGCTTGTGATGTTGGTGGGGGTGGCTTGTGATGTTGGTGGGTGTGGCTTGTGCTTTTGCTGGGTGTGGCATGTTACAAGAAATGTTGCAAACTTTGGTGGGTGTGGCTTGTGATGGCAAGTGTCACAAACGTTAATGGGTGTGACATGTGACAATCTTCTTCTACTTCTTTTCTCTTTCACTGATACCTAAAAGGTGTCGTGGTTTATATCATTTGTCGTTCTTGTGCTGCTCGAATTGTCTGAATTAGTGATTTTCCTTTGTTGTTACATGTCTCTGTCACTGCATCTATCCATCTTCTTCTGGGTCTTCCTCTTGGTCTTTTTCCATGCATTCTCGAGAAGAACGCCCTTGATGGTGATTGGTGAGGATTCATTCTGACCAGTCAAATCATTTAAGTTGTTGTTGTTCTATATATTCTTGCAGGGTTTTGTTCCTACCATTTTTCTTATGGTTTCATTTGGTATTCTATCTCTTCTTGTGTTGTTTGTTACTTTTCTCAAGCAACGCATCTCACATGTATTGATCTTTCTTAAATGTGATTTAGAAAGGGCCCATGTTTGACTTTCATAGCACAAAGTTGGTATGAAGATGCTATTTATCATTTGTTGTTTAGCTGGCATAGAAATGTTAGGATGTCTTAGCAATGGTGAAAGCTGGTATGTGACAGCATTCGCTTTTTGTGTTCTCATGTCAAGTTTCTCTGTCTAGTTTTCCATCTTCTATGAACATTGTGCCTAAATACTTGAATTCCTCTACTTGTTTTATTTCTTTATCTTTGATCTTGATGTTTAATGGGTGTCTTAATTTGCTTATTCTTATAGCCTCTGTTTTTGCTGTGTTAATTTTCATACTGTAGTTTGTGCAGCTTTTATCTAGAGATGTTAAATGCTGTTGTAGCAGGTTTTCATCCTCATATATTAGGCATTGGTCATCTGCGAAGAGTAGCTCATTGATGTTGGAGTTTTCTACCTCTATGTTATTATTTAATTTGTCCTTGTTGTTGGTTGTTTCCTGATTTATTTTGTCCATATATATGATGAAGAGGAGTGGTGAGAGGACACATCCTTGTCTTACTCCTGTTGTAACCTGAAACCATTCTGACAGACCTTCCGATGTTCTGACGGCACTTTGACTGTTTTATATAGTGCTATTATATTTTCTAGTAGTTGTCCTGCTATCCCGTATGTTTCTAAAGTTTGCCAAAGTTTGTTCATGTCCACACGATCAAACGCTTTTTCCTGATCTATAAACACTATATTTAGGTTTCTGTCATATTCTATTGTTTTTTCACATAGTTGTCTCAATGTAATATAGCATCAGTACAGCTTTTGCCTTTTCTGAATCCGAATTGATTGTTACTTAATTGAGGTTCTATTATGTATCTTACTCTCCTCTCTAATAATAGAACCTCAATTAAATAATAATCAATTCGGATTCAGAATAGGCAAAAGCTGTAGTGATGCTATATTTACATTGAGACAACTATGTGAAAAAACAATAGAATATGACAGAAACCTAAATATAGTGTTTATAGATCAGGAAAAAGCGTTTGATCGTGTGGACAGGAACAAACTTTGGCAAACTTTAGAAACATACGGGGTAGCAGGACAACTATTAGAAAATATAATAGCACTATATAAAAACAGTCAAAGTGCCGTCAGAACATCGGAAGGTCTGTCAGAATGGTTTCAGGTTACAACAGGAGTAAGACAAGGATGTGTCCTCTCACCACTCCTCTTCATGTGTGTGAACTACCGGTGTGTGACTGTGCTGGCAACACGACACAATTTTCGATGGGGGTCAAATTTAAGTTACAAGTGAATGTCAATGCCCGTAGAAAAAGAAATGCAAGCGTTCTTGACATGTGACAATAAGTGTCACAAATGTTGGTGGATATGACTTGTGATGTTGGTGGGCGTGGCATGTGACAATAAGTGTCACAAATGTTGGTGGATATGACTTGTGATGTTAGTGGGTGTGGCATGTGACAATAACTGTTACAAATGTTGATGGATATGACGTGTAATTTTGGCGAGCGTGGCATGTGACGGTAAATATCACAAATGAAGATGGTGGAAGTGATATGTCACGTCAGATGTTACAAAATGTAGCCAGTGGGGTTGATATGTCACGTCAGATGTTACAAAATGTAGTCAGTGGGAGTGATATGTCACGTCAGATGTTACAAATGTAATCAGTGGGAGTGATTTGTCACGTCAGATGTTACAAAATGTAGTCAGTGGGAGTGATTTGTCACATCAGATGTTACAAAATGTAGTCAGTGGGAGTGATTTGTCATGTCAGATGTTACAAATGTAGTCAGTGGGAGTGATTTGTCACGTCAGATGTTACAAATGTAGTTAATGGGAGTGATTTGTCACGTCGAATATTACAAATGTAGTTGGTGGGATTTATTTGTTTTGAAATTGTGACAATTGTAGTTGTGTGAGTGGTATTCAACAGTTAAAGCTACAAATATAGTTATTGCTTGCTTGTAATATGTAATTGATCTATATATATATATAATATGCAACAGTGTATGTTGCATCTGTTATTGGTGGTAATGATTTGTAACGGTAAATGTACCACTTGTAGTTGTTGGAAGTAGTTTATCATGGTACACATTACATCTATTCCTGATTGGAGGAAACACAAATTGTACTTTTCATGTTAACTCTTGGCTGCTCCCCCAACTCGTTGTTAACTCTTCTATTCTGCACAGTTAGTGCCTACACTGAAGAGCTTGTTCGTTCCCGTGTTTCTCAACTGCTGGCTGGCAAGATTGGCTCTTGAGAGAATCTACGTAAGTGTTCATTACCCATTATCAAGAACAACACGCAGCATTGCAAATTGTTGAAATTTGAACAAAATTAATTACAGTTTTAATTATTTTTAAAAGCAACATTAACAAGTCATGTTACAAATTAACAAGTGCGTTTTAATCGATCCATTTCTTGATGAGGACATATCACAATTTGCGTATTTCTCAGTTTCCACACTCTACATACAACGTCACAGACATCGTGCAACATTCCAGGTCAGCAATACTTTCATTGTAATTGCGTCTTTTTTGACAAGGCATGTTTGAAATTATACAAATGCACAAAAATGTGAAGCTGATGTCATCATCATCATCGAGTGCCATCTCCGCAACGAAAGTTGGCTACTGTTGAACGCCATTCTGCTCTGTCTCTTGCTTTGATGGTGCAGGTTGTCATAGGCTGGTTTGTCCATCTTTTGATGTTACTCGTCCATGTTAGTCTTGGCCTGCTTCTGCCTCTTTTACCTTGTATTTTCCCCTCCATGATTACTTTTATTAGGCTGTTGTGTCTTTTAACATGGTTCAAACAATTTTTTTAAGCTGATAATAAGGATGATAAGAAAAAAAACCAAAAAGTGGTATGATTACAACCTTTATGCAGGTAGGAGGCAACCAAAATCAAATCAACGTTGCGGCTCAGTAACGTTTCTGCTGAAGATCTACTGAGCCGCAACGTTGTTCTAATTATGTGTTGTTCCTTATCCACGTAAATGTGTAACCATACCACTTTTTTCATTTTCTTCTTTTCATTTTGTCCGAAATTGATACAAATATATTTGTGCTGTATGTAGCATCAATATAAGAAGGTATCACACACGCCATGTTTAGTTCACAACATCAATGTCATATTCTTATTTATATCGCATGATTAAGGTATGTAGTACAGCCTGAGTAGACTCCATTAGTCATAGTTGACTGTAGTAGACTCCGTCTTCATAGCTGACTGTAGTAGACTCAGTCAGTCACAGTTGACTGTAGTAGACTCCGTCACTCATAGTTGACTGTAGTAGACTCTGTCAGTCATAGTTGACTGTAGTAGACTCCGTCAGTCACAATAGACTGTAGTAGACTCCGTCAATCATAGTTGACTGTAGTAGACTCCGTCAGTCATAATAGGATGTAGTAGACTCTGTCAGTCATAGTTGACTGTAGTAGACTCCGTCAATCATAGTTGACTGTAGTAGAATCCGTCAGTCATAATAGGATGTAGTAGACTCTGTCAGTCATAGTAGACTGTAGTAGACTCCGTCTTCATAGTTGACTGTAGTAGACTCCGCCAGTCACAGTTGACTGTAGTAGACTCCGTCACTCATAGTTGACTGTAGTAGACTCTGTCAGTCATAGTTGACTGTAGTAGACTCCGTCAATCATAGTTGACTGTAGTAGACTCTGTCAGTCATAGTTGACTGTAGTAGAATCCGTCAGTCATAATAGGATGTAGTAGACTCTGTCAGTCATAGTTGACTGTAGTAGACTCTGTCAGTCATAGTTGACTGTAGTAGACTCTGTCAGTCATAGTTGACAGTAGTAGACTCTGTCTTCATAGTTGACTGTAGTAGACTCCGTCAGTCACAGTTGACTGTAGTAGATTCCGTCACTCATAGTTGACTGTAGTAGACTCTGTCAGTCATAGTTGACTGTAGTAGACTCCGTCAATCATAGTTGACTGTAGTAGACTCTGTCAGTCATAGTTGACTGTAGTAGAATCCGTCAGTCATAATAGGATGTAGTAGACTCTGTCAGTCATAGTTGACTGTAGTAGACTCTGTCAGTCATAGTTGACTGTAGTAGACACTGTCAGTCATAGTTGACTGTAGTAGACTCCGTCAGTCATAATAGACTGTAGTACACTCCGTCAGTCATAGTTGACTGTAGTAGACTCTGTCAGTCATAGTTGACTGTAGTAGACTCCGTCAGTCATAATAGACTGTAGTAGAATCCGTCAGTCATAATAGACTGTAGTAGACTCCGTCAGTCATAATAGACTGTAGTAGACTCCGTCAGTCATAGCTGACTGTAGTAGTACCGTCAGTTATAGTTGACTGTTGTAGACTCCGTCAGTCATATAAGACTATAGTAGACTCAGTCAGTCATAGTTGACTGTAGTAGACTCTGTCAGTCATAGTAGACTGTAGTAGACTCAGTCAGTTATAGTTGACTGTAGTAGACAACGTCAGTCATAATAGACTGTAGTAGACTCCGTCAGTCATAGTTGACTGTTGTAGACTCAGTCAGTCATAGTTGACTGTAGTAGACTCCATCAGTCATATAAAACTGTAGTAGACTCAGTCAGTCATAGTTGACTGTAGTAGACTCTCTCAGTCATAGTTGACTGTAGTAGACTCCGTCAGTTATAGTTGACTGTAGTAGACAACGTCAGTCATAATAGACTGTAGTAGACTCCGTCAGTCATAGTTGACTGTTGTAGACTCCGTCAGTCATAGTTGACTGTAGTAGACAACGTCAGTCATAATAGACTGTAGTAGACTCCGTCAATTATAGTTGACTGTAGTAGACTCCGTCAATCATAGTTGACTGTAGTAGCCTCCGTCAGTCATAATAGACTGTAGTAGACTCCGTCAGTCATAGTTGACTGTAGTAGACTCCGTCAGTTATACATGACTGTAGTAGACACAGTCAGTCATAATAGACTGTAGTAGACACCGTCAGTCATAATAGACTGTAGTACACTCCGTCAGTCATAGTTGACTGTAGTAGACTCAGTCAGTCATAGTTGACTGTAGTAGACTCCGTCAGTCATAATAGACTGTAGTAGACTCCGTCAGTCATAATAGACTGTAGTAGGCTCCGTCAGTCATAGCTGACTGTAGTAGTACCGTCAGTTATAGTTGACTGTTGTAGACTCCGTCAGTCATATAAGACTGTAGTAGACTCAGTCAGTCATAGTTGACTGTAGTAGACTCTGTCAGTCATAGTTGACTGTAGTAGACTCCGTCATTTATAGTTGACTGTAGTAGACAACGTCAGTCATAATAGACTGTAGTAGACTCCGTCAATCATAGTTTACTGTTGTAGACTCCGTCAGTCATAGTTGACTGTAGTAGACTCCGTCAGTCATATAAGACTGTAGTAGACTCAGTCAGTCATAGTTGACTGTAGTAGACTCTGTCAGTCATAGTTGACTGTAGTAGACTCCGTCAGTTATAGTTGACTGTAGTAGACAACGTCAGTCATAATAGACTGTAGTAGACTCCGTCAGTCATAGTTGACTGTTGTAGACTCCGTCAGTCATAGTTGACTGTAGTAGACAACGTCAGTCATAATATACTGTAGTAGACTCCGTCAGTCATAGTTGACTGTAGTAGACTCCGTCAGTCATAGTTACTGTAGTAGACTCTGTCAGTCATAGTTGACTGTAGTAGACTCCGTCAGTCATAATAGACTGTAGTACACTCCGTCAGTCATAGTTGACAGTAGTAGACTCTGTCAGTCATAGATGACTGTAGTAGACTCCGTCAGTCATAATAGACTGTAGTAGACTCCGTCAGTCATAGTTGACTATAGTAGACTCCGTCAATTATAGTTGACTGTAGTAGACTCCGTCAGTAATAGTTGACTGTAGTAGACTCCGTCAGTCATAGTTGACTATAGTAGACTCCGTCAATTATAGTTGACTGTAGTAGACTCCGTCAGTAATAGTTGACTGTAGTAGACTCCGTCAGTCATAGTTGATTATAGTAGACTCCGTCAATTATAGTTGACTGTAGTAGACTCAGTCAGTTATAGTAGACTACTGTAGTAGACACCGTCAGTCATAATAGACTGTAGTTGACACCGTCAGTTATAGTTGACTGTAGTAGACTCCATCAGTCATAGTTGACTATAGTAGACACCGTCAGTCATAGTTGACTGTAGTAGACTCCGTCAATCATAATAGACTGTAGTAGACTCTGTCAGTCATAGTTGACTGTAGTAGACTCCGTCAGTTATAGTTGACTGTGGTAGACACCGTCAGTCATAATAGACTGTAGTAGACACCGTCAGTCATAATAGACTGTAGTAGACTCCGTCAGTCATAGTTGACTGTAGTAGACTCCGTCAGTTATAGTAGACGGTAGTAGACACCGTCAGTCATAATAGACTGTAGTTGGCACCGTCAGTTATAGTTGACTGTAGTAGACTCCGTCAGTCATAGTTGACTATAGTAGACACCGTCAGTCATAGTTGACTGTAGTAGACTTCGTCAGTCATAATAGACTGTAGTAGCCTCCCTCAGTCATAATAGACTGTAGTAGACTCCGTCAGTCATAGTTGACTGTAGTAGACTCCGTCAGTCATAATAGACTGTAGTATACTCTGTCAATCATAGTTGACTGTAGTAGCCTCCGTCAGTCATAGTTGACTGTAGTAGACTCCGTCAGTCATAATAGACTGAAATAGCCTCCGTCAATCATAGTTGACTGTAGTAGCCTCCGTCAGTCATAATAGGTTGTAGTAGACTTTGTCTATCATAGTTGACTGTAGTAGACTCCGTCAGTCATAATAAACTGTACTAGCCTCCGTCAATCATAGTTGACTGTAGTAGCCTCCGTCAGTCATAATAGACTGTAGTAGACTCTGTCAATCATTGTAGACTGTAGTAGCCTCCGTTAGTCATAATAGACTGTAGTAGCCTCCGTCAGTCATAATAGACTGTAGTAGACTCCGTCAGTCATAATAGACTGTTGTAGACTCCGTCAATCATAGTTGACTGTAGTAGACTCCGTCAATCATAGTTGACTGTAGTAGCCTCCGTCAGTCATAATAGACTGTAGTAGACTCCGTCAGTCATAGTTGACTGTAGTAGACTCCGTCAGTTATAGTTGACTGTAGTAGACACCGTCAGTCATAATATACTGTAGTAGACACCGTCAGTCATAATAGACTGTAGTAGACACTGTCAGTTATAGTTGACTGCAGTAGACTCCGTCAGTCATAGTTGACTATAATAGACACCGTCAGTCATAATAGACTGTAGTAGACTCCGTCAGTCATAGTTGACTGTAGTAGACTCCGTCAGTTATAGTAGACTCTAGTAGACACCGTCAGTCATAATAGACTGTAGTAGACTCCGTCAGTCATAGTTGACTGTAGTAGACTCCGTCAGTCATAGTTGACTGTAGTAGACACCGTCAGTCATAATAAACTGTAGTAGACTCCGTCAGTCATAGTTGACAGTAGTAGACTCCGTCAGTTATAGTAGACTGTAGTAGACACCGTTAGTCATAATAGACTGTAGTAGACTCCGTCAGTCATAGTTGACTGTAGTAGACTCCGTCAGGTATAGTTGACTGTAGTAGACACCGTCAGTCATAATAGACTGTAGTAGACTCCGTCAGTCATATTTGACTGTAGTAGACACCGTCAGTCATAATATACTGTAGTAGACTCCGTCAGTCATAGTTGACTGTAGTAGACTCCGTCAGTTATAGTAGACTGTAGTAGACACCGTCAGTCATAATAGACTGTAGTAGCCTCCGTCAGTCATAGTTGACTGTAGTAGACACCGTCAGTCATAATAGACTGTAGTAGGCTCAGTCAGTCACAGTTGACTGTAGTAGACTCCGTCAGTTATAATAGACTGTAGTAGACTCAGTCAGTCATAGTAAACTGTAGTAGACACCGTCAGTCATAATAGACTGTAGTAGACTCCGTCAGTCATATAAGACTGTAGTAGACTCAGTCAGTCATAGTTGACTGTAGTAGACTCTGTCAGTCATAGTTGACTGTAGTAGACTCCGTCATTTATAGTTGACTGTAGTAGACAACGTCAGTCATAATAGACTGTAGTAGACTCCGTCAATCATAGTTTACTGTTGTAGACTCCGTCAGTCATAGTTGACTGTAGTAGACTCCGTCAGTCATATAAGACTGTAGTAGACTCAGTCAGTCATAGTTGACTGTAGTAGACTCTGTCAGTCATAGTTGACTGTAGTAGACTCCGTCAGTTATAGTTGACTGTAGTAGACAACGTCAGTCATAATAGACTGTAGTAGACTCCGTCAGTCATAGTTGACTGTTGTAGACTCCGTCAGTCATAGTTGACTGTAGTAGACAACGTCAGTCATAATATACTGTAGTAGACTCCGTCAGTCATAGTTGACTGTAGTAGACTCCGTCAGTCATAGTTACTGTAGTAGACTCTGTCAGTCATAGTTGACTGTAGTAGACTCCGTCAGTCATAATAGACTGTAGTACACTCCGTCAGTCATAGTTGACAGTAGTAGACTCTGTCAGTCATAGATGACTGTAGTAGACTCCGTCAGTCATAATAGACTGTAGTAGACTCCGTCAGTCATAGTTGACTATAGTAGACTCCGTCAATTATAGTTGACTGTAGTAGACTCCGTCAGTAATAGTTGACTGTAGTAGACTCCGTCAGTCATAGTTGACTATAGTAGACTCCGTCAATTATAGTTGACTGTAGTAGACTCCGTCAGTAATAGTTGACTGTAGTAGACTCCGTCAGTCATAGTTGATTATAGTAGACTCCGTCAATTATAGTTGACTGTAGTAGACTCAGTCAGTTATAGTAGACTACTGTAGTAGACACCGTCAGTCATAATAGACTGTAGTTGACACCGTCAGTTATAGTTGACTGTAGTAGACTCCATCAGTCATAGTTGACTATAGTAGACACCGTCAGTCATAGTTGACTGTAGTAGACTCCGTCAATCATAATAGACTGTAGTAGACTCTGTCAGTCATAGTTGACTGTAGTAGACTCCGTCAGTTATAGTTGACTGTGGTAGACACCGTCAGTCATAATAGACTGTAGTAGACACCGTCAGTCATAATAGACTGTAGTAGACTCCGTCAGTCATAGTTGACTGTAGTAGACTCCGTCAGTTATAGTAGACGGTAGTAGACACCGTCAGTCATAATAGACTGTAGTTGGCACCGTCAGTTATAGTTGACTGTAGTAGACTCCGTCAGTCATAGTTGACTATAGTAGACACCGTCAGTCATAGTTGACTGTAGTAGACTTCGTCAGTCATAATAGACTGTAGTAGCCTCCCTCAGTCATAATAGACTGTAGTAGACTCCGTCAGTCATAGTTGACTGTAGTAGACTCCGTCAGTCATAATAGACTGTAGTATACTCTGTCAATCATAGTTGACTGTAGTAGCCTCCGTCAGTCATAGTTGACTGTAGTAGACTCCGTCAGTCATAATAGTCTGAAATAGCCTCCGTCAATCATAGTTGACTGTAGTAGCCTCCGTCAGTCATAATAGGTTGTAGTAGACTTTGTCTATCATAGTTGACTGTAGTAGACTCCGTCAGTCATAATAAACTGTACTAGCCTCCGTCAATCATAGTTGACTGTAGTAGCCTCCGTCAGTCATAATAGACTGTAGTAGACTCTGTCAATCATTGTAGACTGTAGTAGCCTCCGTTAGTCATAATAGACTGTAGTAGCCTCCGTCAGTCATAATAGACTGTAGTAGACTCCGTCAGTCATAATAGACTGTTGTAGACTCCGTCAATCATAGTTGACTGTAGTAGACTCCGTCAATCATAGTTGACTGTAGTAGCCTCCGTCAGTCATAATAGACTGTAGTAGACTCCGTCAGTCATAGTTGACTGTAGTAGACTCCGTCAGTTATAGTTGACTGTAGTAGACACCGTCAGTCATAATATACTGTAGTAGACACCGTCAGTCATAATAGACTGTAGTAGACACTGTCAGTTATAGTTGACTGCAGTAGACTCCGTCAGTCATAGTTGACTATAATAGACACCGTCAGTCATAATAGACTGTAGTAGACTCCGTCAGTCATAGTTGACTGTAGTAGACTCCGTCAGTTATAGTAGACTCTAGTAGACACCGTCAGTCATAATAGACTGTAGTAGACTCCGTCAGTCATAGTTGACTGTAGTAGACTCCGTCAGTCATAGTTGACTGTAGTAGACACCGTCAGTCATAATAAACTGTAGTAGACTCCGTCAGTCATAGTTGACAGTAGTAGACTCCGTCAGTTATAGTAGACTGTAGTAGACACCGTTAGTCATAATAGACTGTAGTAGACTCCGTCAGTCATAGTTGACTGTAGTAGACTCCGTCAGGTATAGTTGACTGTAGTAGACACCGTCAGTCATAATAGACTGTAGTAGACTCCGTCAGTCATATTTGACTGTAGTAGACACCGTCAGTCATAATATACTGTAGTAGACTCCGTCAGTCATAGTTGACTGTAGTAGACTCCGTCAGTTATAGTAGACTGTAGTAGACACCGTCAGTCATAATAGACTGTAGTAGCCTCCGTCAGTCATAGTTGACTGTAGTAGACACCGTCAGTCATAATAGACTGTAGTAGGCTCAGTCAGTCACAGTTGACTGTAGTAGACTCCGTCAGTTATAATAGACTGTAGTAGACTCAGTCAGTCATAGTAAACTGTAGTAGACACCGTCAGTCATAATAGACTGTAGTAGACTCCGTCAGTCATAATAGACTGTAGTAGCCTCCGTTAGTCATAATAGACTGTAGTAGACTCCGTCAGTCATAATAGACTGTAGTAGCTTCCGTCAGTCGTAATAGACTGTAGTAGCCTCCGTTAGTCATAATAGACTGTAGTAGACCCCGTCAGTCATAATAGACTGTAGTAGCATCCGTCTGTCATAATAGACTGTAGTAGACCCCGTCAGTCATAATAGACTGTAGTAGACCCCGTCAGTCATAATAGACTGTAGTAGCATCCGTCTGTCATAATAGACTGTAGTAGCATCCATTAGTCATAAATCGGAGGAGTGTGTTTCCAAAGAATGCGGTCTGCAGCTATCTCTGCAGGGTTTATGTTCAGAGTTTTCTTGTCACGTTTACACACATATACAAATCGGTGTTTTGGGCGCCTCCTAGTTCTTTTGCCGTCTGCTAGTTGTCTATAAAGTATATCTTTTCATATACTGCCATCTTTCATACGGTGTATGTGGCCAAGCCAACGTAATCTACATTGCTTGAGCTGCATGTAGATGTTTGGGAGCCTGTGCGAGTCACAAGTACGCGCGCTCACCCCCCACCAATGAGACGATTTACAGTAGCATACGGTATTATGAAGAAAAGCCCTACAGACGACATACCTCAACGTATGGTATTATGGAGAATGGTTTTACAGACGACATATTTAACGTACGATATTTACAAGAAAAGTTCTACAGACAATATATGTTAACAGAAAGTATTATAAAGAAAAGTTCTACAGACAATATATGTTAACAGAAAGTATTATAAAGAAAAGTTTTACAGACGATATATCTTAACGTATAGTCTTATGTAGAAAGGTTAAAAAAATTTACGAGCATATTGAGATAAGATTATGACACGTACTGCTGAAAGTTTTTAAAGAAAAAAATAATGTGTGCCTTTCTGGTTTAAGCAAACCACAGCAAGCTACGACGGTTTTCTGAAGGCCGAACCGACGAAGGTCATCTGATGTGCAGGTGATAATGTCAGTATCAGAGATCAAACATCGATGGCTCAGTACAGAATGATTATGATCTACATGGTTACAAATGTAAGATACGAAAGTCGTCTTGAAGGCTCTAATGGACTCTCTGTTCATAATTAACACGACCACCAATGAGGATATAATTCTTAAGAACAATAATAGTTTTTTTGGTTTTGATTTCTCGTGCAAATCTGTCGTAATATACTGTGTTCACTTGCTCACCAGCTTTACCGCAGCACCCTAGTTCTGTCTATTCCCTTGAGGTTAGACCACTGGTGATGAAAGAAGTGAGGGAGGGAGGTGAGGACGGAATGAAGGAAGGGAGGAGGGAAGAGGGTGAGTGGGGAAAGAAGGAAGGAAAGAGCGAAGGAATGGAGGAAGGAAAGAATGGAGAAAGGAAAGAAGGAGGGAAGGAAGGAATGAAGGAAGGAAGAGGAAGGGAGGAAAGAAGGAAGGAAGGGGGAGGGAGGGAGGAAGGAATGGAAAAGGGAAGGAGAGAAATAATCTGGCAAGAAATGAAAAAGGAAGGTGGTAAGATCTATTCATTTAATGTTTTTTTCTTTACATTTATATGTTTCTAGAATGACCTTAATCTGACCAGCCAGAGATTCCAGACCGTGTCCGTGAGGCTATCCAAAAAGATGATTCTCTTAGTCATGAATATTGCTTGTCTTACATTTACCACGTAAGTTTACTTTCCCTAACTCATCATTACCACGTAAGTTTACTTTCCCTATCTCATCATTACCACGAAAGTTTATTTACCCTAACTCACGATTACGACAAAAGTTTACTTTCACTATCTCATCAATACCACAAAGGTTTACTTTCCCTATCTCATCATTACCACAAAAGTTTACTTTCCCTATCTCATCATTACCACGAAGGTTTATTTTCCCTAACTCACGATTACCACAAAAGTTTACTTTCCCTATTTCATCAATACCACAAAAGTTTACTTTCCCTATCTCATCAATACCACAAAAGTTTACTTTCCCTATCTCATCAATACCACAAAGGTTTACTTTCCCTATCTCATCATTACCACAAAAGTTTACTTTCCTTATCTCACCTTTACCACGTAAGTTTACTTTCCCTATCTCACCTTTACCACAAAAGTTTACTTTCCCTATCTCATAATTACCACAAAAGTTTACTTTCTCTATATCACCTTCACCGTGTAATTTTACTTTCCCTATTTCACCGTTACCACAAAAGTTTACTTTCCATATCTCACCTTTACCACAAAAGTTTACTTTCCCTATCTCATAACTACTACAAAAGTTTACTATCCTCATGTCACCTTTCCCACGAGTTTTCTTTCCGTAGTTATCTCATCTTTTCCACATGTTTTTCTTTTGCGTAGAATCTTATCTTTACTATGTGATTACTTTACGCAGTTATTTCACCTTTACATCGTCAAGTTTCTTCTCTAAGAGTATTTCTTCTTTTATCTAGCTGCTGATGCCTTTAATCATGCCTAAGATTAGATAAAACAAAAGTAAAAAAAAAAAAAGCAGTACTTCAATTTTTAAAGTGCAGATGTTGAGGAACAATCGGTTCTCACCGAAACAAAAATGGCACGATTGTCTTCACTGAATTTTAAGTTTTCTTTTTCGTTTGCTAATTTTAATAGTAAGTAAATTAGAAAAGAGTCCCGTCACACCAAGTGACGTGTAGGGAAAATGGTGTTAGTGACCATAATTTTGATAGACCTTCGGCACATGATATTTGGGGTAATGTGGTCGATATTACGCCCGGGCCGCTTTACTTTCCCAGTTTAAAAATCCGGTACCCATTTACGGCTGGTTGAACCCGGAAGCCGTCGATCTGGATTGAACCCGACCTCTTGTCCTTTGTAGCCAGTTCACTAACCACTGAGCTATATTATTATATATTTGCACGTACACCATCTATGGCATTTTCAAGTTGATTACAAGCAAATTTCAAAGAAGATATAATTTATTTCTTTTTCTTTCCTTCCTCATTTGCCTTTCAGCATTGAGGGGTTATTGTTGATGTAGGGTCATGAGTTGATGCGGGTCGTAATGGCTTTCTTGAAATTTCCGTCTATTACTGAAGAAGTTGAAATTCCTCTATCCCAGGCTATGTTGGGAAACTACTAGTCCAGCCCAGAGGTACTGCAATACTGGGTCTTCTATATCAGTAGCAGCCACCACTACAGGGAACACGGTGATCCTAGCTTCTGTTAGCCAGCCTGTTTTGACGCAGACTGTTACCAGGGAAGACCACGACAAGGTGGAGCGTCGAGGGGAGATATCGTTTGTGGTCTTTTTCACTTCTCTTGGCGTCTAGATAAGATATAGATCTCGAACATGATATAGCTTCTCTGTTTGTAAGATTTGTTTGTAATATTTTCCATAAGAAAGTGTCAAGTTTATCACTTGCTTCTAAAGTAAAATCATCATCATCAAGTACCAAACCTACTGGCTTAGGTGATCATGTCTCTCCACAACTTTCGATCTCGACAGTTATTTATCATTTCTGTTGTTAACCTTCTGCCAAGCCATTCTCTTAAGCTGTCTGGTATCTTTTCTCTTTGCTTCCCTCTATCTCTTCGTCCCTCAATTTTCCCAGTTGTTACAATATATTCTAGTTGTTCGCTTCTCATTACATGACCAAAAAATGAGTAAAAAATGAGTAAAGTAAAATAATCTACTGAAATAACATTAGCATCAAGATTAATTGAAATAGAAGGTTCACATGTGTGGTGTTGTAGACTGGAACCACTGTCAAACCATACATTATGCTCAATTTATAGAAGAACTGAAATGCTATAACAAACAGGGTGAAATCAACAACTCTGACCGGAAATCATTCTACGATTAAGAAAACTCCTACACCAAGTCAAGATCCAGCCTGTCGACGAAAGTGTGTGTCAGTCACGGCGCAGGTTCAATGGAAGATTCAGGACACACACACACGCACACAAGTATGGGTCAAGCGACCAACTCATCATGTTTTGTGATGTTATTCTTGTCCTTCCATCATGAAGCCAGATCAAAGAGTCAAGCTCACATAATCAAAAGACTTGAACGCTGAAAAGGAAGAAGAGAAAGAGGAAGAAGAGAAAGAAGAGGAAGGAGAGAAAGAGGAAGTAGAAGAAATATAAAGAAGAAGAAATATGGAAAGAGAGAATGAGGGAGAGAGAGAGAGAGAGAGAGAGGAAGAAGAAGAAGAAGAAGAGAAAGAATAAAAAGAGGAAGAGAAAGAGGGGAAGAAGAAGAAAAGGAAAAATGAGAAAAAGAAAGAATAAGAGAAAGAGGCAGAAGAAGAAACATGGATAGAGAGAAAGAGGAAGAGAGAGAGAGAGAGAGAGAGAGGAAGAAGAAGAAGAAGAGAAAGAATAAAAAGAGGAAGAGAAAGAGGGGAAGAAGAAGAAAAGGAAAAATGAGAAAAAGAAAGAATAAGAGAAAGAGGCAGAAGAAGAAACATGGATAGAGAGAAAGAGGAAGAGAGAGAGAGAGAGAGAGAGAGAGAGAGAGAGGAAGAAGAAGAAGAGAAAGAATAAAAAGAGGAAGAGAAAGAGGCAGAAGAAGAAACATGGATAGAGAGAAAGAGGAAGAGAGAGAGAGAGAGAGAGAGGAAGAAGAAGAAGAAGAGAAAGAATAAAAAGAGGAAGAGAAAGAGGCAGAAGAAGAAGTAGATGAAATGTCAGTTTGACGTTGAAACAAGTTGCTGTACTCGCTGTGTGAGAATAATGAAGTTGAAAGTGATGATAATGGCAATGTAGTAAGTTGAAGAGAGTATAGAAATCCAAAGAGCTCTGGGAAAGTTTCACGAATACGAGTCCTGTTATGGCGCCCCTACAGGTTGTGTTGCATACAGCATATCCAGAGAGCCAGCAAGGACAACCAGATCTCACTGTTCAACTCGTTCTACTTTGTGATTGTGACTTTCTCAACGGTGGGCTTCGGAGACATCGCCCCTGACATGTGGCTGAGCAAGCTCTTCATGATCATCGTGATATGCCTGGCCTTCGCCACCATTCCCAGTCAGGTAATGTTAACTGTTTTAGTTAACTCTCTGGCCGATCAGGTTTTGCTAACTGTTTTGGTTAACTCTCTGACCAGTCAGGTAATGTTAACTGTTTTAGTTAGCTGTCTGACCAGTCAGGTAATGTTAACTGTTTTAGTTAACTGTCTGACCAGTCAGGTAATGTTAACTGTTTTAGTTAACTGTCTGACCAGTCAGGTAATGTTAATTGTTTTAATTTACTCTCTGGCCAGTCAGGTAATTAACTGTTTTAATTAACTCTTAGGCTGTTTAGTCAGCCAGGCAATATTAACTGTCTTAATTGACTCTTTGGCATGCCAGGTAATGCTGTTTTAGTTAACTCTTTGGCAAGTCAGGCAATGTTAACTATTTTACTTCACTCTCTGATCAATCACGTAATTTTAATTGCCTCCATTTGACTTAACGATCACCCAGTTAATCATTTAATTGTTGTTGTCAGTTGTTTCATTAACCAGACGTGCAATGTTAAATCATTTTTGTTAACGTTCTGGTCATTCAGGAAATGTTAATTGCTTTCAATTGACTCACTGACCAATCAAATAATGATAGACGTTTTCATGTAACTCATTGACCAATCAAATAATGATAGACGTTTTCATGTAACTCATTGACCAATCAAATAATGATAGATGTTTTCATGTAACTCATTGACCAATCAGGTAATAATTATTTTCAGTTTACTCATTGGACTGACAAAATATGGTCGCGGCATATTTGTGTACATGTGGAAAACCGAATAGTTATAGCAAATATTTACCGACTGTTTGGCATTGTTTGTTGTGACACTGTTTGAACACTATTTTTGACGTCAGTTTCACGTCATTAGCGAAAAAAAAAATGATTCAGATGATACATTTTGTTTTTAACTTATCTTATTAAGTACCAAAAAAAAAAAAAAACCCACTAAAACGCTTCCAACTGAAATTCTGAATAATTATATTTAGCTGTAGCTCACATAATTATAGAAATAATTATATTGTATAATGATATGGCAACTGAAATACAAACCGATCAAACAACATGATTTTAGATATGCATGGCAAAACAACTCACAGAGAAACTGTCTCTCTTGAAGAAATCTTTGCAGGAACTTGAATCATTACCTGGTAAGGGTCTAATATAGTCCGATAAATTATTTCAGCGACAGAGTGATCTCCCCTTTGTTGACGTTACAACAAAACTACAGTGGTTCTAAAATACTGTCAAAAGTCACAAATGAGATCACTTCTTAATTCAGGTGCTATTGTTTTGTTTAATTAATTAAACGTGAACGTTGATGTAACTTTGTGTGTTTCCGGGTGCTTCCCTGATGAAATATGCCCCTAATTTTAGATGATAGCTAATTAATTTGTGATCATTACGACATGTAAACTTAGAGCAAATATCGGTGATAAGATATAACACAGAGTCACTATGTCAGAGTCGCAAGATCTTGTGTGAAATAAGAGTCGGCTAGTTCTCGCCGCCCCCCCCCCCCCCCAACCCGTTCAATCTTTAATGCAGAGATGGCATTAGACGATAATGATGATGAACGTTGTTGTACAAATACGCCGCAAATGGGCACCATGATTGGGAACAAGCTGTGTTGGAAAACATAGAACTTTAACCCCGCGTTGTTTCTCTTTTCTCTAGAATTAGGGCTCTTCAAATGACAGATTGAGAACCACCGAATAAAGTGCAATGTTTACTTAAAAGAAACACCACTCTTCTGAACTGTTTCGAAATGAAATAATTTACCGAACTAAACTTGACCTTTACCTATGACCGGCTCACAATTTCAAGTTAAGAGAACAGTTTTATAAAACAGACATATATACATATTTGTATACTTGTCG
This sequence comes from Megaustenia siamemsis, assembly GCA_032433765.1. Taxonomy (NCBI): domain Eukaryota; kingdom Metazoa; phylum Mollusca; class Gastropoda; order Stylommatophora; family Ariophantidae; genus Megaustenia; species Megaustenia siamemsis. The sequence goes on along the minus strand of JAVIAB010000001.1, from coordinate 82,823,325 downwards.
TACATATAGACATAACAGAATGTTATCAAGGAAGAGGCTAGGGAAGCAGTCAGTTCCAATGGCAAGCTGAAAATATGTGAACATAAAGTACAGAACACATTGAAACAATATGCTTTTATGCGAATCGTGAACCAGAAGAAGGTAGTTTGATTACACAGAACGTGGATAACGCAGTCTTGGTGACTGACTCGCAAAGTGTGTTACAGAAGATTGGCAGACAGTGTCTGCGGCAGGAGTGGATGTAGCTCTTGGATAGCTCTAAAGTGAGCGCATTAACCTGGGTGTACTGTCCAGGACATGCTGGTGTACATGACAATGAAATAGCCGATAAGCTCGCTGACAGATCTGGCGCTGAGTGTGGCCTTACTCTGGATAAAGATGGCATCTTCAAGTTTGTTCTTCATTCCTGAAGAGAAGAGGAGAAGAATAGGTGGGGCAATGATGTATATATTGCATGTATGAGGAGTCTAAAGGTGGGGCAATGATGTATATATTGCAAGTATGAGGAGTCTAAAGATGGAGCAATGATGTATATATTGCAGTATAAGGAGTCTAAAGGTGGGGCAATGATGTATATATTGCAAGTATGAGGAGTCTAAAGGTGGGGCAATGATGTATATATTGCGAGTCTGAGGAGTCTAACAGTGGGGCAATGATGTATATATTCCGAGTCTGAGGAGTCTAAAGGGGGGGGGGGGGAGGGCAATGATGTATATATTGCGAGTCTGAGGAGACTAAAGGTGGGGCAATGATGTATATATTTCAAGTATGAGGAGTCTAAAGGTCGGGCAATGATGTATATATTGCAAGTATGAGGAGTCTAAAGGTCGGGCAATGATGTATATATTGCGAGTCTGAGGAGTCTAAAGGTCGGGCAATGATGTATATATTGCAAGTATGATGAGTCTAAAGGTCGGGCAATGATGTATATATTGCAAGTATGAGGAGTCTAAAGGTCGGGCAATGATGTATATATTGCAAGTATGAGGAGTCTAAAGGTCGGGCAATGATGTATATATTGCAAGTATGAGGAGTCTAAAGGTCGGGCAATGATGTATATATTGCAAGTATGAGGAGTCTAAAGGTCGGGCAATGATGTATATATTGCGAGTCTGAGGAGTCTAAACGTGGAAAAGGGATCTGGTCGATTTTAAGTACTTAGTGGGAAAAGCAGATGTATCTATAATCAACACCGTACAGGAACAGTCAGTCTGTATACGTTTCGAGATTTGTTGGGACGGGCGGTGGAGCGGATATGGAGATGACCCGACTGCAGTGAAGCTGATTCCATGAATAGATACAATATACATTCAGTGTGTTACAATGTTGTTTACGAATGTCTCGACATGTCATCTTACTATGTTACCGGTTGTATGTTTTATCTGTTTACACGAATATCTAGAGATGCCATCTTACTAGCAGCTCCTTGTGTATTTTGCCTGTTTGCAAGAATTAGAATTCTAAATAAGACATAAACTGTTGAACTACCGTACAACTTCACAGATCGAAGGAATGATTTCCATCTACCGTGAGCGAGAAAAGGCTGGAGGCGAGTACAACAATTGGTCCACCAGCCAAAAACACGTGATCGTGTGTGCTAGTTACCTGACCCAGGACACTCTGATGGACTTTCTCAATGAGTTCTACGTTTGTCCTAAGCTCGAGGTAAGAGTCAAGTAACTACACAGGCGAATGGACAGACAGACGGGCGGGCGGACAGACGGGCGGACAGACGGGCGGACAGACAGACGGGCGGACAGACAGACGGGCGGACAGACAGACGGGCGGACAGACAGACGGGCGGACAGACGGGCGGACAGACAGACGGGCGGACAGACAGACGGGCGGACAGACAGACGGGCGGACAGACGGGCGGACAGACGGGCAGACAGACGGGCGGACAGACAGACGGGCGGACAGACAGACGGGCGGACAGACGGGCGGACAGACAGACGGGCGGGCAGACAGACGGGCGGACAGACAGACGGGCGGACAGACGGGCGGACAGACAGACGGGCGGACAGACAGACGGGCGGACAGACGGGCGGACAGACAGACGGGCGGACAGACAGACGGGCGGACAGACGGGCGGACAGACGGGCGGACGGACAGACGGGCGGACGGACAGACGGGCGGACAGACGGGCGGACAGATGGGCGGACAGACAGACGGGCGGACAGATGGGCGGGCGGACAGATGGGCGGACAGATGGGCGGGCGGACAGACAGACGGGCGGACAGATGGGCGGGCGGACAGACAGACGGGCGGACAGACAGACGGGCGGACAGATGGGTGGGCGGACAGACAGACGGGCGGACAGACAGACGGGCGGACAGACGGGCGGACAGACAGACGGGCGGACAGACAGACGGGCGGACAGACGGGCGGGCGGACAGATGGGCGGACAGACAGACGGGCGGACAGACGGGCGGGCGGACAGATGGGCGGGCGGACAGATGGGCGGACAGACAGACGGGCGGACAGACGGGCGGACGGACAGACGGGCGGACAGACGGGCGGACGGACAGACGGGCGGACGGACAGACGGGCGGACGGACAAACGGGCGGACAGATGGGCGGACAGACAGACGGGCGGACAGACAGACGGGCAGGCGGACAGACGGGCGGACAGACAGACGGGCGGACAGACAGATGGGCGGACAGACAGACGGGCGGACAGACAGACGGGCGGACAGACAGACGGGCGGACAGACAGATGGGCGGACAGACAGACAGGCGGACAGACAGACGGCCGGACAGACAGACGGGCAGGCAGACAGACGGGCGGACAGACAGACGGGCGGACAGACAGACGGGCGGACAGACAGACGGGCGGACAGACAGATGGGCGGACAGACAGACGGGCGGACATACAGACGGGCGGGCGGACAGATGGGCGGACAGACAGACGGGCGGACAGACAGACGGGCGGGCGGACAGACGGGCGGACAGATAGACGGGCGGGCAGACAGACGGGCGGACAGACAGACGGGCGGGCCTATTCTAGGACAAGTGTCCACATATTTCCATCGTCCACCACCAAAAGAAACTTCTTCAGCAACCTAATGAATATTTTCCCCGCCAGATCTGTCTGTCTGTCTGTCTGTCTGTCTGTCTGTCTGTCTGTCTGTCTGTCTATCTATCTATCTATCTATCTATCTATCTATCTATCTATCTATCTATCTATCTATCTGTCTGTCTGTCCCTTCGAACCGAAGACAGCAGATGGAGCGAAATTCTAGACCCTTTTCCGACGATCTTATTTATCAAGTGTCAGACCTTGCACGGGACTCGTATTATATTTCGACACATGGCTCTGTTTTGGGCGAATTATGGTCATGAGCACTTTGTCTTAATTAAGCGGATATTCTTTGAAATGATTTGTGTTCCGTTTTTTTAACTAGGAGCGGACTTTGATCCTCCTGTGTTGTCAGGAGCTGGACAGCAACAAACGAGTTGTCATTACTGATCCCAGGTGGTCCGAGAAGGTCATCTACATGAGAGGGTCAGCTCTCAAGGACATGGACCTGAAGCGATGCCACGCCCAACAAGCGTACGCATGTTTTTTCCTTGCACCTCGACCCACACAGGACAAGGCCATGGCTGTAAGTTTTTGGAGAGTTCTGATTGGCTGAAAAGTTGCGCAAGGATTGTAATTCTTCTTCTTCTTTCCTTCCTCATTTGCCTTTCATCATCGAGGGGAGATATCATTTGCGGTCTTTTGCTCTTTTGTTCGCTTCTGCCGCTGTTATGTTTTCTAGTGTTTCTAATATTCTGTAAATCCATCTTTTTCGTTTTCGGCCCTTGAGTCTGGTGTTCTCGCAACGTTTATTGAAGGCTCCTTGTTTTGTGTCTTGATCTTCTGCTTGTTCTGTTCTTGTATCTGTTGTTTCCTTATATATTCTATGGCGCTGGTTATTCCTAGCTTTTTTCTCAGTTCTTAATTTCTGATCTTATCTCTCAGACTGTTTCCTATCATTCGTCTGACACATTTAATCTCAGTAGAGGTTATTTTTCTTATTGTTCTTGCATCTAGGGTCCTGGACTGACATTGGTAGCACAACGTTGGGATGAAGATTGTATTGTAGAGTGCACGTTTTGTCTCTAGAGCTATTTCCTTGTTGGACAATATTAATGATAGCTGTCCAATGATTTGACGTTGCATCTTAAGTCTATCTCTGCTGTTTGTGATTTGTCATTTATCATTAGACTTCCCATGTATTTAAATTCCCCTACTTGTTTTGGTAAGATATTGGCGGTTTCAACAAAACTATTTGTTTGTGCTGGGTTGTTGGGTGGTTTCAACAAAACTATTTGTTTGTGCTCGGTTGTTGGGTGGTTTCAACCAAACTATTTGTTTGCGCTGGGTTGTTGGGTGGTTTCAACAAAACTGTTTGTTTGTGCTGGGTTGTTGGGTGGTTTCAACAAAACTGTTTGTTTGTGCTGGGTTGTTGGGTGGTTTCAACAAAACTGTTTGTTTGTGCTGGGTTGTTGGGTGGTTTCAACAAAACTATTTGTTTGTGCTGGGTTGTTGTGTGGTTTCAACAAAACTGTTTGTTTGTGCTGGGTTGTTGGGTGGTTTCAACAAAACTATTTGTTTGTGCTGGGTTGTTGGGTGGTTTCAACAAAACTATTTGTTTGTGCTGTGTTGTTGGGTGGTTTCAACAAAACTATTTGTTTGTGCTGGTTTGTTGGGTGGTTTCCAGCATGTTATAGTTTACACGAGGTTGTAATTTCTTTTATGTTATATCGCGGTTGAATTTGTTGCATGTCTTTACATACTTTAATGTCTTCTGTTGCTGCGTTCACTCAACGATTACTTTTCTTCATCGTCAGTCCTTAAAAATAACACTATATAGGTGTAGATGCACCGTGTCACTAATTTACGAGAAGCCGAGATTCCTGCCTCTTTCAGCCCTGTCGGGCATCCATCTTTTCTTCGGAGTGATTGTAGTACTCTGATTGTAGTACTCTTTGTACAGAGTACTTTATTACAAGCTTTATATTTTTTTGTGTGTAATCGTAGAAATTCTGAATTGTATACCTTATTAGAGCTATTGCGTCTTGCTAGTTTACGTATTTTGCTTAATTTAATTTAATTATATTTCGTTTAATTATATTTCATTTAATTATATTTTATTTAATTATATATTTTTATTATATATTATACATTATTTATTTTTTTATATTTTACTCTGTTTTATTATAAATTATTTAATTATATTTAATTTTATTTATTATGGAGAAAGGGGTGCGGGAGTGGGAGAAGAGCGGGGGTTAATTGAATGCAAGTACTTTTTATTTCCTTCCTCATTTACCATTCAGCATCGAGGGGAATGCAAGTACTAGAGATATTAAATGGGGCTAAGCGGACACATGCAATACTTATGGCTAGATTTAGATAAAATAAAGTACCACGGTGACGATGGGAGCAGCTTATGTACTGGCTTCAACAACATTCTTGATTTCCCGAGTCTTTCTGAAAAAAAAAAGTTATAGTTTGTCCAGTTTAGCAGGTAGCCCAGCACTAGCTCTTCTATATCAAAAGATGCCACCAGAGTTGGCACTATGACGATCCTGCTCCTGGTTACCTTGTTAATATGACGTAGTCTGCTTCTAGGGAAGAGGTGAGGTTTTGGTCACCTTTGGGCCGCTAACCTCCAAAGTCGATTAATTATAGGCTACTTCGTGCTCCTCCAAGATTATAAATAAGTACACTAGTTCATGAGTAGTATAAATATTAATATAAACACTTAAATTATTAACTAGTGATTAACTTTACTTTGCTCGTTTATGTCTGAACCTGCAGGACCGACATACTATCTTGAGATCCTGGGCAGTAAAAGACTTTGCTCCAAACTGCAAACAATATGTCTACCTGTTCCAGGCTTGCAACAGACTGCACGTCAAATATGCAGGTAAACAGTCAGAACTACACTTTGTTGTTATATCATCCGTTCAGACTTTACTTACAGCTCGAGACAACGAACTTGAATCACCTATTGTTATACCTACCAGAGTTAACATATGGATATGAAAGCAGGAAATCCACCAAGACTTTAGATAAGAAATTCAATGCCTTTGAAACAAGTATCTCCTTAGAATCTCAAACACAAGTTGGAGTGAATACATTTCAAACGAACATAAAAGGAGACGAATCAAAACAAGAATACATGTCGAGCTTTATAAGAAGACGGCGCTGGAAATAGATCAATCATGTGCCGTGAATGAATAAAGAAAGACGTCGGGCATTCATGTGGAAACCGTCTGGTAAAAAAAAACATCCGAACACTACGCAGAACAATTACATGGGAAGGCTTAACCATCGGACTAAGAAATAAAGAAAATCTACCAGAACTAGCAACAAATCAGTTATGGATAACCTAGCTATGACTTCTGTCCGTCTTACTTTTAGGCTCGAGGAGAACACGAATGAATGGTTATATGTACTGTATGAGTATGTATATATACATTATTCTTTTGGGCCAAATATGGCGCATAGGACAGAAGTCAAGTTGTCCACGTCTGACGGTCAGCCACGACTTGTTTTAGTTCTTGCTTGTTTCTGAGACCCATAACTGCGCTCTCTTTGATGATGGTTCTACGCAGGGTCTCTTTCGGTCTTCCTCACTTTCTGTTGCCTTCTGGTTTCCACGCAAGGGCCCGTTGAGGTAGCTTTTATAACGTTTATTTTGAGAAAATAGCCAAGGTCTGTAAGACGAAACCAAAGAAGTGCATGGGCATTTACAGCACGCTCGGCATGCAGAATAGTCAAGGAAGACAGTGGTGCATATGTTATGACCACCAGTAGCATGACAATGGAGGCGATGGCAGTGACCAAGGCATTCAAATGGTTAGAGTCACAAGACTACACACACGCATGTATACTGAGTGATTCGATGAGCATGATAAAAAAGTGGAGGCGGGCTCTGTACGCATGCAATGGGTAGAGTCGTTGCAGAAATCCAATATACATAAGGTCACCTTTGTCTATGTCCCTGGACATGCGGGAGTACGGGGAAATGAAAGAGCGGACAGGTTGGCTAGCTGCGCTGTCGTTGAGGACGGGCGACCAATGGATCGGGCGGACATCATCAATGCCCTCCGAGATGTAGGAAAAGCACATGACTTCGACAAACACAGATCGAGTCACTTCTTCGGACGATAGAAATGGGAGTTAAGATGGGCACAGCCAGAAATGAGAAACTTAGTGGCCAACATAGAACTGGAGTCGTCAGTCGCTGGACACTGAGGGAATTGCTGAGGTGGGGATCTGAGCACTATGAACATGTTCGGAGTGCAATGATGATGACCCGCAAATAACTCAATAGCCAAAGTATTTTCAGCGTCGCTTTCTAACGTAGTTGGATACGTAGTCGTGTTTAGTCTGATGTCTTATTTCTGTCATTGGTATGAAGTCTGACCAACGGATGTTTAGCAGCCTTCGAAGACATTTCTTCGCGAAAGAATTTAGTCTTTGATCTAGAGCTTTTTTTAAAAAAAAATATTTCTAGCTCTCGCATCCCGTATGTTAATACTGGAATTACACAGGAGTTAAAGATTTTGAGTTTTGTGTGATTCATCATCATTATCATGTGCCATACCGGTGGCGTAGGCGATCATGTCCTTCCACAACCTTCTATCTACAGTGCATTGTATCAGTTCTGTTGTTGACTGTTTTCCATGCCATGACACCAAGCTATCCAGTATCTTCTCTCTTTGTCGCCCACGATCTCTCTTTCCTTGTATTTTGCCAGTTGTAACCAAGTATTCCAACTTTCCTCTTCTGATGTGCCAAAAAATGTTGATTGTTTCTTTCTGATATTTTTTAGGAGTTCCCTTTTTGTGTTGGCCTCTTTGAGAATTCCCTCATTTGTTTTTTAGCTGTCCAGGGAACTTTCAACATTCTTCTGAGAAATTCCATCTCTGTGGCCTCTAATCGTCAATTCATTTGTTTGTCTATTGTCCATGATTCGCTTCCATAGGTCAGAATTGTCTCTATATAGCACGGATGAACTCTCTTTCTCACTTCTATTGACATAGATTTGTTGCATAAGATATTTTTCATTTTCTGAAATGCTAATTTGGTCTGAGCTATTCTGCATTTTATTTCCGTGGTGCATCTCCCATCTGATGTTATTGTGCCCAGGTATTTGACGCGTTGCACTTGTTTCAGATTTGTCCTGTTTATTTTTGTATGATTACTGACTTTTGAAATCCAAACATTTGAGAATTTGGGTAAAGGCGGTTGACGTCAGTGCGATTCGGGTCTTATATCAGTTGTTGTGTCGCCTGTTGTTGGCATTAATGTATTTGATTAATTATATTGATATCACTGGACACGCTTAGCAGATGGACAAGCTATGCACGAAAGTATGTAGCGGCACGGAAGCCGCGATAGCTCAGTGGTGAGTGAACTGGGCTACAAAGGACAAGAGGTAGGGTTCGATCCCAACCGACAGCTTCCGGGTTCACCCATGGGTACCGGATTTTTTTCTGGGAAAGTAAAGCGGCACGGCGTAATACCGACCACATTACCCCAAAAATCATATGCTGAAGGTGTGAAAAATGTATGGTCACTAACACCATATTGTCTATAAGCCACTTGGCGTGACCGGGGCTCTTAACTTTTTTTTTTTATGTAGCGTCACGGATCAAGGAAATTTTGTTAGCTCCAAAATATAAATGTGTCACTAATTCAGTTATTTAGCTAAAGGGCTTGCTCTCCATACATTTATGACATATTTCCATGCCGTGTATGGTACTGATGTCGTACCTTCAACATGTCTCTGTTTCTACTCCAGAGCATGTTATGTGTGAGGACGAATTTAGCTTTGCCCTTTTGGCCAACAACTGCCTCTACCCAGGACTATCCACACTCGTGTCCCTGCTCGTTCATTCAACCAAAGAACCGTGAGTTATCATTTCCTATTAATTAATCTTGTCACTTGTGTGTGCCTGCAGTGTTAGTGTAACTGTACAGTAGGATATAGAATATGAAATGTCACTGACAAATTGTATTAATCTTTCTTCTCTGCTATTCCTTTTTCCTAAACCATGATTTCCTATAATGGTCTTATATTTACCTTTTTATACTTTAGCTTTCACGTCACCCATTATAATCAAGATGTCTGATGATTTCACTTGCTTCATAACTGTGTTTAGATCTTCATAGTATGCCTCTATTTGTTCGTCTGTATAGTCTTGAGTAGGTGCGTATGTCTGTATTATTGCTATGTCAAATGGTTTTGACTACATTTTTAATAGTATAATCCTATCATTGTCCAGTGGGTATTTATATATTTTTGTAGCTCTCGTTTTATTAGAATGCCTACTCCTCTTTGATGTTCTTTTGTGTTACCTGAATATATAAATGTATATTTATAGTCTTGTATGTATCCACTTTCTTTCCATCTTGTTTCTGATATGCCTAAGATAACTATGTTTAATCGCTCTGCTTCTACCATTAGATTTTCTAATTTACCTTGTTGGCATAAGGTCCTAACATTCCATGTAGCTATTTTTAATTCGTTCTTAAAACAATAGTTAGAATTTCTCTCCATGGCTTTCTTTGGAGTGTTACGTGATGAGGCTCCAATCTCTTTCATGGTGGTCTGCCATATTCGTCTTTCGTGTTCTGAATATGCCTCAGGTGTACCACACACTTTGCTGTTTTCGCTTTCTGGGCCGTTGATCATTTTCGATTCATCCGCCCCATCCACCGACACAGACTTTTTATATTCGGGTTGAACATACCGGCGGCGCCATTTTTTTGTCGAACCATGTGCTTGACTATTGAACCGCGAACACACGACACAAAGAAGAATAAATCATACTCCACTTAAATATCGGTAATCACAGTTTATCCACACGTCCGAAGTAAAACATGCACCAAACGGGGAATAGCAACACATAATTTTATAACTCGACTGTCACGTAAATCATTTATAAATATATCGACAAGAGCCGAAATATAAAAACGACTGCACATAGCCGCCATGACACCGGAAAGTCTCTTTCTTTTACTATTGATTTTACCGTCTTCGGTGTGCTACTTGTTTAATAGCTTGATGTTCTATAGCTATGTTTAGTGACTAATGAGAATACTGGTGGAAAGTTTAGTGAATGTACTAACAAATCAATCTTCAAGTATAGATTGCTAAATTATGGATACCAACAGCCTAACTGGCAACTGTTGTCACTATTTTGCACTTGCAGACCAAAAGGTATGGTCTTAGAGCCATGGCAGCAACTGTACGGTCGACACTCTGAAAACGAAATCTTCCACATCCAAGCAAAGAAAAGTTTTATCTTCAACCAATATGTGGGGCAGACTTTTCCTAAAACATCAGCTGATGCCCACTACAGGTAAATCAATCAAACTTATCGTACACTATAATCATTGTCATGTTTCCAAATATATGATGGCCATTCCATAGTCTGGAAGATCATATACAACTTTCAGCTTTATAGATTAGTTTTAATTTATATAAAACAAAAATAATGTTTGAAAAATGAGAAAGAATATTTTTGAAACATTATAAATGACATATGTGGTTAACAAAGTACTTCCACTATTATGAACTGTGTCTTGATTATAATTGTTCAAAGTTGCTAGAGTTGACACGCGCACTTTTGGCAAAGCCATAAATACTCAGTCAAGTTCAACATGTCTTTTCTTTTTTTTTTTATTGTGGAACAAACAAAACTCAAGAAAAATATGTAATTCAGAGATTATCGCTTCGTCTTGGAAAAAAACAACAACTTACAAATATGTGATTATTACTGCCTCTGATGTCAGCCACAGAACAGTATGTTTAAAAAAGTAGTAAAGAACCCCCGTCACGCCAAGTGGCGTATAGGGAATATGGTGTTAGTGGCCATAAATTGTACATACCTTCGGCACATGATTTTTGGGGTAATGTCGACCGTATTACGGACGTGCCGCTCTACTATCCCAGAAAAAAAATCCGGTACCCATTTAAGGCTGGGTGAACCCGGAAGTCGTCGGTTGGGATCGAACCCTACCCCTTGTCCTTTGCAGTCCAGTTCACTAACCACTGAGCTATCGCGGTTCCCGAACAGTATGTTTACATATGTATATATGATCACAGAGACTCATATATATATATATATATATATATATATATATATATATATATATATATAACTTTGACTACCTATGCAGGACAGGAGAAACGTTTAAACAGCTTTCATGCCTTCGAAAGATTATGAACATCAAATGGCAGGACAAAGTAACCAACTCTAATGGCTTACAAGCCAAACTCCTATCCATCATGGCAACACTGTGAAGTTGTAGATTAAAGTGGATGGGTCATGTAAGAAGAATGGCAAATAATCGTATTCACAAATAAATATTGTATGGCGAACTTAAAGACTGAAAGAGACCATATGGTAGACCAGTGCTGAGATATAAGGATGTTTGCAGGACTTCCTTGAGTGAATTCTATATAGGTGAAAGACAATGGGAAAATCTGGCTGCAGATCGTAGCACATGGAAAACACAAAAAAAAATGGTACAGCAACTTTTGAGGCAATGCCGATATCAAATTCAGAAGACAAAAGGCGGTGGAGAAAAGAGACAAAGCCAGGCACCACGAATACATCTTGTTTGTTCTGTGACGGATCTGTCTATCCAATATTGGCAATTTCAGCCACGAGAGAAGCTGTTCAGCAAAACAGCATCCAGCACAAGACACTAATATTGTTACCAAACTACTGACTTATCATGGGAGCCGCGATAGCTCAGTGGTTAGTGAACTGGACTACAAAGGACAAGAGGTAGGGTTCGATTCCAACCGACGGCTTCCGGTTCACCCAGCCTTTAATGGGTACCGGATTTTTTCTGGGAAAAGTGAAGCGGCACAGACGTAATACCGACCACATTACCCAAAAAATCATGTGCCGAATGTCTGTTAAATTTATGGTCAATAACACCTTATTCCCTATACGCCACTTGGCGTGACGGGGGTACTTTACTTTTTTTTTTTTAACTGACTTATGATTGCTTGCTACCAACCATCTGTCATGACGCCAAAGGCCATACATAATCTCATGTAACATACAAATTTGTATGTCGTTAAAATGATTATATTTGAAGTATATGTATGAGATTTATATTAACTTCATTTAGCTGTTTCTTTTTTTTTTACTTTAAGAGTTTCATGTAGCGTATGTTTTTAAATGTTACCTGATATGATTACAATATATATTATGCTCTGCATGTATTTATTTCCCCAGATTTGGGGTTGCTCTCCTGGCAGTCCTTGACTCAGAGTCTCATACTCCTAGACTACAGCTGAATCCAGGGCCACATTATAAAATCAAGGTAATAAAACGTATAATTTACTATCACTGAGTACCGTCTCCGCATCGAAGGTTGGCTACAAAGAGCGTCATTCCACTCTGTCTCTTGCTTTGATGGTGCTGGTTGTCATAGATTGACTTGTCCATCTTTTGATGTTACTCGTCCATGTTAGGCTTGGTCTGCCTCTGCCTCTTTTATCTTGTATTTTCCCGTTCAAGATTACTTTTAGTAGACTGCTGTATATTTTAACATGCCCCAAAAATCGCATTTGTCTTATTTGAATTGTGTTTAGTAGTTCTTTTTTTCATTGTTAGTTGTTTTAAGACTTCATCGTTTGCTTTCTTTTCTTTCCATCCAATTCTTCCTATTCTTCTATAAATCAATATTTCAAAGGCTTCAATTTTCTGTTCTGTTTTCTTGTCTAAAGTCCATGTTTCTGCACCATACAGGAATGTTGAGAAGATATAACATTTTGCTATTCTTAGTTTTAGCCCTGGTGTTATTTGTTTTGATGTCAGTATATTTTTCATGACATTAAAATTACTTTTTGCCAATCTGATTATTTTGTTTATTTCAGTTGTGCATTTTCCATTACTGGTTATAGTATGTCCAAGGTAGTTGTAGTTCTGAACTGTCTCCAGGTCTATTCCTTCAACTTCGTTATCCACTTGTGGATTTTGAGTATTTCCTTTGTTTATGATCATAGTTTTAGTCTTTTTTATATTCATATCTAGCCTATATTTTTTACTTGTCATGTTTATTTCATTAAGTAATTATTGTAGATCGTTAGGATTTTCTGCTAGTAGTACAGTATCCTCAGCATATCTTAGGTTATTGATTATCTTTCCAATAATGTTTAAGCCTGGTATCTGTGATGTTTTTAAAGATTTACTCAGTGTATAGATTGAACAAGCTTGGTGATAGGATGCATCTCTGTCTTACTCCCCTTTTTATATCAATGGGTATAGAGTTCTCTTGTTATATTTTATTATTGCTGTTTGCTCCCAGTATAAATTACATGTTAGTCGTATGTCTGTGTCATCTTGATGTTTATCTTTTAGGACATATATTCATATTTATATCTATCATTAGTTACCGAGAATATCTTCAAAGCTATTTTATCAGCATGTATTCGTCTGTATATATCTGTGCTATATAATCACGTGATAATCAATATGTTTTACAAATTTGGTAACATCCACAACTTCAGAATGTCCAACATGGCAAGTAGGCAATATTTAGTGGGGAATGAGGACAGTGGATCTTGCAACGATTGCCAGTTTTTAATAAAGTTTGGCCAACTATGTTAATCATGTGACAGCTTTTTATTTGAATACCTGGACACCTGGATGAACAGATAATGCAGCCATTCCATTAAAAAATTATAAACATAAATTACATGGCGTTTGACATGAAGAGCTCATAAATGACAGAATCAATAATTAACTAACTCACTTTTATTTGTGCCCCAGGAAGCAGACATGTTATTCTACATGAGTGTCAGTCGAGAAGAGTACTCTAAAATCACTGCCCAGGCACGAAGAAGAATATCTCGCAACCATAATTGGGGTGAGCAAACACCTACAAATGACAAGCTGTTATCTTGATCATATTTTTCATATTTCTCTCCCTCACTCTTTCTCTCTCTCTCTCTCTCTCTCTCTCTCTCTCTCTCTCTCTCTCAGTTACATACTCCCTCTCTCTCTCTCTCTCTCTCTCTCTCTACTTTAGTGTTTGCCTTTAATTATTGTATCATTATATTCCTCTCTCAATATTTTAAAGTCTGAGGAAATGAACATGGGAATAGCCCAAATAGATTAAATGAATTGAATTGTATTTTATAGTAGATGTCAGTTAGCAAAAAAACTAAACTTGGTGATGACAAGAAAGATAGGCTAATTGTTTCTACATGTATTCACATATAATAAGAGACAGGCAATGTAAAACTCACTCCAAAAGAAGTCAGACATTATAATCAGGATTATGGAGCATCGTATCAGAGATTGTTCTAGATAATTAAAACTAGCCCACTAGCTAGCGTAGTTCGGACAACCCATGTTTTCGATTCCTGCTGGAAGCAGTGTGAATTGTACTCGTAGTTTGAAAAAAAATACCCCCGCGGTCGACCCAGCCGCTGGCAGAAATGGATATAAGGGTTCATAGTCTTGGAAGGTGAGGAATGGCGCCTCGCTTGTGAGTTATAATGCTTGAGGCAACACTAGACAGGAGTCTCCGCACACCTCTGGATAGACGGCAGAGGACTTATGGGTAAAAGAAAACCCAGCGTGCAACGCCGCCGATTAGAGTCTCGTACATTTACCTTTACCTTTCAGAGATGAAAATTGGGTACCATGACTCATGAATATGGGTTTTCCCTGACTCATGAATATGTGTTTTCCCTGACTCATGAATATGGGTTTTCCCTGACTGAAGAACTTGAACTTGACCTAATTTTTACAGATAATTTGTCAAAGTAAATGTATTCCCCACTTTTATTCAGGTTCAGAAGTTGTCGGTGAATCATGACTTAGATGGATGATACATTCCCTTCCCCTACCTTTACAGTTTCAAAAAGCTGAATGAATAAAACAATTATAAACAATGCTCTGACAAAAGATATCCTCGTTTGCAGTTATCAGTACAAAGTTTCCTGCTATTTAGAGATAAGCACACACATAAAATACACCATCATCATCAGGCCGCATGTACTTTGCAGAACGTTGCATTCACCACAGCCCGTCTGAAAGAATCTCTGTCTCTAGCCAGATCTTCCACAGAACGTTACAATCACTACAGCCCGTCTGAAAGAATCTTTATCTCTAACCAGATCTTCCACAGAACGTTACAATCACTACAGCCCGTCTGAAAGAATCTTTATCTCTAACCAGATCTTCCACAGAACGTTACAATCACTACAGCCCGTCTGAAAGAATCTTTATCTCTAACCAGATCTTCCACAGAACGTTACAATCACTACAGCCCGTCTGAAAGAATCTCTGTCTCTAGCTAGATATTCCACAGAACGTTACAATCACTACACCCCGCCTGAAAGAATCTCTGTCTCTAGCCAGATCTTCCACAGAACGTTACAATCACTACAGCCCGTCTGAAAGAATCTCTGTCTCTAGCCAGATCTTCCACTGAACGTTACAATCACTACAGCCCGTCTGAAAGAATCTCTGTCTCTAGCCAGATCTTCCACTGAACGTTACAATCACTACACCCCGCCTGAAAGAATCTCTGTCTCTAGCTAGATCTCCCACTGAACGTTACAATCACTACACCCCGCCTGAAAGAATCTCTGTCTCTAGCTAGATCTCCCACTGAACGTTGCATTCATTACAGCCCGTCTGAAAGAATCTCCGTCTCTAGCCAGATCTCCCACTTCATTTGTTATCATGATCAAGGTCTCATTGATGTCTTGAAACTATCTTCTTCTTGATCTGCCCCTGATTCATTGCCCAGTAACCATGCCTTTCTTTATTGTTCTTTCCTACCTGCTGTGTCTTGACGTGGCCATAGAATTTTAATTTCCTCTGTCGAATATATATATCAGTTTATAAGCCAATTATTTTACGTGTTTAAATCTTTTTAATGTCTTCATTGCTCTTTTTATTATCCAAGGTATCTTAGGGATTTTCTGTAACATTTTGTTTCATCATCATCATCAAGTTCCATGCCTGCTGGCGTAGATGATCATGTCTCTCCACAACTTTTGATCTTGACAGTTATTTATAATTTCTGTTGTTGACCTTCTGCATAACCATTCTCTTAAGCTGTCTGGTATCTTTTCTCTTTGCTTCCTTCTATCTCTTCGTCCCTTGATTTTTCCAGTTGTCACAATATATTCCAGCTGTTCCCTTCTCATTACATGGCCAAAAAATGATGATTGTTTCTTCCTAATGTTGGAAATTAGCTTCTTTTTGCTTTGGCCTTTTTTAGAACGTTTTCATTACTCTTCTTAGCTGTCCATGGTATTACCAACATTCTTCAGCAAAACCACATTTCTACAGCCTCCAATGATTTTCTTGTCTGTTGTTCTCTTGTCCATGATTCACATTCATATGTTAAGACTGGCCTACATAACATTTAAGAACTCTTTTCTTGTTTCTATTGTCAAAATTGGATTGCATAGTATCATCCTCATTTTTTGGAAAGCTGCTTTTACCTGAGCCATTCTGCATCTCACCTCTGTTACACATCCAGCATCAGAGGTTAACATTGTTCCCAAATATTTAAATTCATTTTCCTGTTTTAATATTGTTCCACTTGTTTTATTGTGCATTACGGTGATGCCTTTTTCTTTGTTGCTACCACTACTTCTGTATATAATGTAACTAATATAATAATTAATGTATAACTAATATATAACTAACATATAAATATATAATTTTTTTAAGAAGGCGAATGTAATCACCAGCAGGAAATGTTACATATTTTTCTCATTAGTGAACTAATTTATGTTATGTACTACACCTATAAAAAACAATCAACATTTTTCGGGCACATCATGAGATGAGGAAAGTTGGAATACTTGGTTACAACTGGCAAAATAAAAAGAAAAAGAGATCGCGGACGACAAAGAGAGAAAATACTGGATAGCTTGGTGTCTTGGCATGGAAAACAATCAACAACAGAACTGATACGATGTACTGTAGATAGAATATTGTGGAGGGACATGATTGCCTACACCAACCAGTATGACACATGATGATGACTACAGCTATAACTTGATATTTATATGTTCTACTTTGTACCTTACCTTACCTTACCTTACCTTACCTTACCTTACCTTACCTTACCTTACCTTACCTTACCTTACCTTACCTTACCTTACCTTACCTTACCTTACCTTACCTTACCTTACCTTACCTTACCTTACCCGAACCGCCTTGTCTTGTTCCTTGCCCTCCCTTACATTACCTTATTCACGTGTGTTTTAAATGCTGTAGTTTTCACTTTTAGATCAAGTATGTTATATCATGGAGTTTTGTTAGTCAATGTTGCTGTAGATGTTCTGTCATGTCTTTTATCTATCTGGTTCTACATCTTCCTTGAGCTTTGAAGATAAAGATATCAAACTAAAGACAACTACACAGAAAAATTCACAAATAAAGATCATGAAGATAAAAAATATGAAAACTAAGGACAACTAAAATATAAATTGATAAATAAAGATCTTGAAAATAAAGACAAAAAACTAATGACAACTAAAATGTAAATTGAAAAATAAAGATCTTGAAGATAAAGACAAAAAACTAATGCCAACTAAAATATAAATTGAAAAATAAAGATCTTGAAGATAAAGACAAAAATCTAATGACAACTAAAATATAAATTGAAAAATAAAGATCTTGAAGATAAAGACAAAAATCTAATGACAGCTAAAATATAAATTGACAAGTAAAGTATGTAATGATAGTTTTCTTTCACCTTGACAGATCTGCAGAATACATGTGATATGAAACGCCAAACAACAACATTCGACAATGGAACTGCAGATAGTCCAAGCATGATACATACGATCACTGGCCTTCTTGGTCACAACTTGACCCGTGTCGGGTGTTCTCGCAATGGCACCAGAAGTTGCATGGGCGATAGCACAACAAGTGACACAGAAGATGGTAATCGCAGTCCTGAGGAAGATAGTGTCTCCAAGACAAGATCCACCAGTTCCAGCAGCACAGCTCCTCTCTTGACTGTGAATGGCCAAAACATCAGCCAGGAAGAGAATTCCAAAGAAAACTATTTAAGAGTTCCTAAAACATCATTTGATCTCAACACTAGTGCTGATGATGACATGAACACATCTCATGAAGGTGGGGTAATTATTTAATTATGGAACGTAATTTATTGCCCTTTGGGACATTTGTTTCCTTTGGTTCATCTAATTTTCCTCATATTTAATTCTTTCATTTAAGACCACAAAGCATTATTTTAATTTCACAATTAAATTTTTAAAGAAAACAATACAATCAAAAACTGGAGCTAAAGACACTAGGCAGAGGATGAGCTAAAAGCAGTTTACAACCCATAGCTGACTGTTTGTGTCTGGATCGTGGCAGAAAAATATAGAAAACCATAGCTAACTGTTTGTGTCTGAATCGTGTCAGCAAAATATAGAAACCAGATAGCTGACTGTTTATGTCTCTTTCTCGTGGCAGAAAAACATAGAAACTCATAGCTGACTGTTTGTGGTTGGATCATGGCAGAAAAACATAGAAACTCATAGCTGACTGTTTGTGGTTGGATCATGGCAGAAAAACATAGAAACCCATAGCTCCAGCAACTGTAAACATCTTTATATAAATTACTGAAACTTTTCATATCACGTACTGTTCTATAAGACTGTCTCTGGCATGCAGACTTGAGGAGAAGAACGTGGCATATGTACACCACCTTCAATGAGAAACTGTATGGTGGGACAGAAATCTGGTAGAAAACAGAAAACTTCATCAAAGATTTTGGAATTCTGGTATATTTGAGTGATAAAAGTAACAGAAGATACACTTTTACAAATATTTGTTAACGAAAAGTCAGGTCAAGAAGCATCCTATAATATCCAAGATATTATCAAGTGTATTGATGCTTCATATGTTTTGTTTCAGGTCCTCAAATTGACCTCAGGCATGGTGAAGGTCGTGTGTTGCAGTTTTATGAGGACATGGAACAGTGAGTTTACCTAGCAGTTCTGTACAAGTCAGTGTTTGTCTGTAGAAGTCAGTGTTTGTCTGTAGAAGTCAGTGTTTGTCTGTAGAAGTCAGTGTTTGTCTGTAGAAGTCAGTATTTGTCTGTAGAATTCAGTGCTTGTCTGTAGAATTCAGTGTTTGTCTGTAGAAGTCAGTGTTTGTCCGTAGAAGTCGGTATTTGTCTGTAGAATTCAGTATTTGTCTGTAGAAGTCAGTGTTTGTCTGTAGAAGTCAGTATTTGTCTGTAGAATTCAGTGTTTGTCTGTAGAAGTCAGTATTTGTCTGTAGAATTCAGTGTTTGAGTCAATTATAGAAATATTAAAGTGCATGACATGTTTGTAACACTCAGGACATCATAATGTTTGAAACTTTACAGTACTTGACATCTCCATAAGATCATTGCATATCAAATTACAGGGTGAGCACAAAAACAGTCCTTTATTACCAACTGGTATAGAATTATTGGAATATTCATATACATTGGTGGCTACAGTTACATCAACTAATAAAGTTTCATGTGGTATTTGTTGATATCACGCACACTCGATGTGCGCCCCACATGTTACTCAGGTAAGAATGATTGATGTGACAATCTTGCTCAGGCAAAACTCTCTACATCATGTCTGGAGTGATTGAGTTTACAACATCAGTGATATATTCCTGCATTTGGATGACGTCATGGGACGCACCAAAATGGCAGCTTATTTATATTCGAGCTATGGACTAAGCAGCAATGTTTACTTTGAATACTACGATATATGTTATTGCAGCGAGTTGGCAGATTTTTGAAAATGTATTCAGGGGTTTGAACATAAATGTTTGTTCACAGTTCGTTAACCTTCGCTGTAGATAAAGTCGTTAATTTGATGGCTTAGTTTGTGACATTGGTAGCTAAGGACCTAACTTGTGCAAACGGATGGCATTGGCAAGGATCATTTTGAATCTATGAAGTGGGCTCATTTTGTGTTTAACTCAAAAGCATATGTGCTTTTTAACCAAAGAACTTTTTTTTTTTTTTTGGGACTCAATGAAGATATCCCCGATGGAAGAATAAATTGTACTATTAGTCCCATAAATGATTCGCTTCCGGAGGTTTATGATGTAAACAAAGCAGTTTTGTCATTGCAAGTGAATAATGTCCACACCTATAATTGGTCAGGATTGGGTAGCAGCAGCAGTTTTATAGCGAACACAGAAAACATCACATGATTGTGCTGTTCTGAAACAGCTATGCCATGCTACCCTAGAATTGCCTTTAATGGGATTACTGTGACCACAAACCACTCTCCATGTGTGTGCCACGTATTTACACCCCTGAAAGAAATTCTGAATATAACAACATCATGTGCCGTCTGTGATATTAATGACCACATACCAGGAGCCTCCACTATGATTGATACAACTATTGCACCAAGCACTTCATCAGCAAAGCCATATCTATGGAATGTTCATCTGACATTGTTCTTGAATGATGTCCAAGTTAATGAGACATCAGAATCGTGTGGCGGCAGCTACAAGAAGGGAGCGGAGAACATCATCAATTGTGTTTTTACTAACTACAGGTCATGTGGCTTCTGTTGGATTGGAAATGATAACTTACCACCACTGTGTGTCTATATGTTTGGAACTGGAGTCATCAATGATGGCCTAACATCATCAAGTGCTACGACGATCATTTTCGGGAGGACGTAAACTCCCATGGTATATGGTGGATAGGCGGCAGGAACCATTGAAGGCCATGTCTGAAAAGTGTTCCTTCTTGCAGTTTCCTCATATTCCAAGTCCGGCTTGTTGCAGGAGCTACTGAGTTTGTAAAATATGTTATGTGATCATCTCACATATTATCATCAACCTTCTGCTCACCTTTGATGTAGAGTTTGGTTTTTCTGTATTGTATCTTTCATTTTCAAATTCTACATTCAACTTCATATCTAATTAATCATGTTTTCCACATAAAGTCACATATACCATTCTCCACATCAAAACACCTCTTTTATTTTTTTTTTTCTGCTTTAACATAAATGGTGTTTTCCACATCAAATCCTAATTTGTTTTAAAAAATGAACATGAATATGTTTTTTTTCCATTTTTATATATATTTTCTGTTTTTAAAATTCCTATTGCATTTTATGTTTTCCATGTCCAAACAAATCTAGTGTTTTCCACTCCCATGCACATGCTTCATTTTCCACTCAAAATCAAATGTTCTATATTCCACATCAACCACATTTTCTATTTCCCACTTGCAGGCTGACAATAGGAGCTCCTCCTGTGACCACCTGCACTGGGGTTGGGCGAGCAAGCTGCCACATCAGAACGGAAATTCGAGATCCATGTTGTTTGGAATGGGGGAAGGTAGGTAAACGTTAATTTATGAACTTAAAAAAGAAACCATGCAGGAGGAACGTGATAGTCTTGACAGACAATCCAACTGACAGGAGAACAACTTGATAGTCTTGACAGACAATCCAACTGACAGGAGAATAACTTGATAGTTTTGACAGACAATTCAACTGACAGGAGAATAACTTGATAGTCTTGACAGACAATCCAACTGACAGGAGAACAACTTGATAGTCTTGACAGACAATCCAACTGACAGGAGAACAACTTGATAGTCTTGACAGACAATCAAACTGACAGGAGAATAACTTGATAGTCTTGACAGACAATCCAACTGACAGGAGAATAACTTGATAGTCTTGACAGACAATCCAACTGACAGGAGAATAACTTGATACAAACCTAGATAGGAAAGACTCCGTAATCTGGTAAGACTGTTTCCTTTGAGACAACTCTGATTGCATTCAGATGGTGACCTTGCAAGAAATACTAGGGCTAAAGACAAACATGTATTGTATGTGAGCGAGAATGAATGCATGAATGAAGATTGATTACATAATGGGAGTACATATCATTATGTGAATAAAAAATAAGATTGTTTTATTTTTATCAAATTTTGCTCATGTTTGGTGGTGAAAGATGAGTACTAAAATTAAAATATTGACATGCAAATCTACAGTAAGAAGATCATATGATCAGCTATTAAGAAATCAAATTCATAATCCATTGACATGATCATGAAAATTGGAAACAAGACAATCCCAAATACAATTTTAAGGATGGATACTACCAGTTGTTCTGGAGAAACTAAGCTATAATACTTGACCCTGTGCAAGCTATAACAGAATGACCGACCATCCATTCTCCAAACTCAAGTGATGTGCCACTGCTGTGTGCTAAAATATCCTAGCAGACATGACAGCAAAACACATCCTAGAAGACTGTCTCCAGTATACAGACTTGAAACAGAAGAAATGGTCCACGCCCACTACCTTCGAAGAGTAACTGTGCTGTGAAGTTGAAACCCTGACATGGGTAGCGGACTTCATAAAAAAATCTGAAATCTGTTCGAATGAGAAATGATTGCAGAAGGAAAAGAACAATTAACTTGTTTGTTCTGTGCTACGAATTTTAAATATATGTATGTACTTCACTCTAGAATAGGTTAAATATGTATATATTTTGTGTATATTCTTTTTTAACCTGCCTTCGATTTAACTCATTACAGAGTTGTGATCACTGCTCGTACAAGAATGTCAATGACCAAAGATGGGACAACCAGTTGATTATTCTGGTAGCAGAGCATGCAAGTTCTGGAATGTTCAACTTTATTGTTCCTCTCAGGTCATCTGCTATTGGGGTCAATGGATTGAGTCCAATTATTCTTCTCCTTGAGGAGGAGTAAGTCTCCATTTTGCTACATTCGTATAAAATTAAACATAGTTGGACGGCAATAACAAATTGCACATATTATTTATCACGTCAGTTAAATCATATTTTTAGAAGGTGTACTTACAGAATATCAAGTAATAATAGACGTTAACATAGAGCTAGAAAACTCCAACATCAATGAGCTACGCTTCGCAGATGACCAATGCCTAATATATGAGGATGAAAACCTGCTACAACAGCATTTAACATCTCTAGATAAAAGCTGCACAAACTACAGTATGAAAATTAACACAGCAAAAACAGAGGCTATAAGAATAAGCAAATTAAGACACCCATTAAACATCAAGATCAAAGATAAAGAAATAAAACAAGTAGAGGAATTCAAGTATTTAGGCACAATGTTCACAGAAGATTGAAAACTAGACAGAGAAATTGACATGAGAATACAAAAAGCAAATGCTGTCACATACCAGCTTTCACCATTGCTAAGACATCCACACATTTCTATATCAGCTAAACAACAAATGATAAATAGCATCTTCATACCAACTTTGGGCTATGAAAGTCAAACATGGACCCTTTCTAAATCACATTTAAGAAAGATCAATACATGTGAGATGCGTTGCTTGAGAAAAGTAACAAACAACACAAGAAGAGATAGAATACCAAATGAAACCATAAGAAAAATATTAGGAACAAAACCCTGCAAAGAATATATAGAACAACAACAATTTAAATGGTTTGGCCACCTGGTCAGAATGAATCCTTACCAATCACTATCAAGGGCGTTCTTCTCAAGAATGCATGGAAAAAGACCAAGAGGAAGACCCAGAAGGAGATGGATAGATGCAGTGACAGAGATATGTAACATCAAAGGAAAATCACTAATTCAGACAATTCGAGCAGCACAAGAACGACAAATGATATAAACCACGACACCTTTTAGGTATCAGTGAAAGAGAAAAGAAGAATAGACATTACATCAGATTTGTACATACAAAGACTATCAGATATAATGCAGTAAAGAAAAAGTTCGACATATAGAATTTTGATTATAGATTATTGGTAGAGCATGGGATGTTGAATATAGATGGGCAACTGCAAAAATTAGTACATGGAATTTTAAATATAGAAATTTGACAGTTGGTTACAAACCTAATAAAATACTTCTATTTTGCAAACCTACAATATACAGCACTTGTTATATTTTACAATTTTAATTTAGAATTAATTGTAAAATTATCAGTATAGATTACATCAAGAAGTGTAATTTTTGGAAAAAAATTGATTTTACATTACTGTATGTTGTTAAATTTGATTTACTATCTGTCTACATAGTGCAATTAAGTGATAATTTATTATTTCTGTCTTTTTTTCTGTCAAGGTTAAATATTGTTTGCTAACTGTATCAAATTGTTTCTTGTCTACAGGCCAGACAGCCTATTCCTGGAGTCACTGGCACACTTCCCCCTTGTCTACTACATTATTGGCTCCATTAAAAGGTTTGTGGCTCTCAAGTCTGACTTATCTTGGTTGAACATCCAATTGTGATTCTTCTTGCTGCCTTGATGATGCTTCCAACACCTGCTAGTGTTGTTTTCACTTTTTTTCATTCAAGCTGTTTAGTTCCACACATCTTATTAGGCATATGGGGAATATAGTGTAGTCGCCAGATTTTTTCAAGACCTGTTACACATTTTTGAGTGATGTGGTCAGTATCACACAAAACTGCCCTTACTTCTCCCTGAAAAATCTCCTTAACACCAATTTTTAGACTCTTGTTATATTTCTGGAGCCATGTTAGTATAAAAAAAAAACTTGCCACATCTGGAAATTGAACACATAGCTAGTGCACTAGCCACTGAGCTTCTTCTAAAACAGAATCACATGACCACAATTCTTTAGGCTACAAGAATAGTCAAAGCTAGAATATTTTTAAAAATCTATATAAATAAATATACTGTGTAAAATGCATCAATGAGATAGAGTTGCTTGCACAGAACAGAGACAAATGGCGAGATTTGATAAAATATCTTTACAAGGATTGAAAACCGCTAGAATAAAAATTTAGATCAGAGAAGGAGTATCTGGGTCTCCACCCTATGGGCCGGCTACGGCTCGAGAGGTCAATAGATAGATATATAGAAAATGCATAATGGCAAAGCATCCAAGAATCTATAATCAAGAGAAGAAAGTGATCTAAATTGACCATGTTATGTGAAAGACAACAAGAGAATTTCAAAACAAGCCCTCAAATGGGAACCATAGTGTAAAATAAAAAAAAAAGGCTGACCTAGAGAAACACTAAAAAACCTGAGTTTTTTAGACAACAACAGCAGGCATCAGCTCCCTCCCCGAGATTGAATGACTTGCCAAGATCAGGGACATGTGGAAAGATACAATGCTGGTCCTGTGTAAGGTCGGACACTTGGTAACAAAGATTGTTGGACAGAGAGTCTAGAATTTCTACTCTCTAGGCTGTCTGTGACTGGAAAGAACAATGGAGAGATGAAAGACAACATGCTACAACAACTATTTTCATTTTATGAAAAATATTTAAAAAAAAAAAACAGACAAGGTGAGAAACTACTAGAGAATAGGGTTTATTTCACTTTTAAACATTTATTTATTTTTTTAAAATCACTCTACTTTTGTTGATTTGTTAATTTTTTTTTTTGCAATTGAAATGTCCAATTCGGACTTTTCCATTTATTTATGATTTTTCTCTGCGGCAACCACCTTTGGTCTCAGCAGCGAGGCCCGGCTTGAAATGTCAGTTACTCATCAACGGAAAAAAATATGAGTACCTCCGAAGAAGGAGTTATCTGCCTGTGTGGCGAGGGACCCTTGTGCACATGGCTGCCAGGGAAAAACGTATTAACGCGCAAAATTCAGTTCCTAGTCTCTTGGGACTTCGTCAGAGGTCAAAGTTGGCGAACGAAAAAAAAAAATGTCCAATTCCTTAATGTTGTATCTACATTTCCACTATCATATTGTAATAATCCTGATCCTTTCCATCTCAGTTTGCATAGTCCTAGGACACTCAATTTAATTTTCATTTTTTGACTGGTGTTTTCTAGCTTGTCAACCTGGAATGCTGATTTGATGTTTCAATTTCCTATTTATAGAGCCTCGATTTTATATCATGTGTACAGTAGTATGATGACATAAGGTGTCACCTGTAGCATACAACTCTATCAACTGAACATTATGGTTGTCCCATTAATGTAATTATCTGTGAACACTGAATTATTTCTGGACATGGTTTCTCAGAAGAATGTTGAGAGTACCCTGGACAGTCAAAAAGAATGTTGAGTTTCCTGGACAGTCAAAAAAGCCAATGAGAAAATTCTCAATGAGCCAACACAAAAAGAGAACTCATGAAATCAGAAAAAAATGAACATTTTTCAGGCACATATGAGAAGATATAACTTTGAATACTTGGTTACAATTGGCAAAATACGGGGCAAGAGAGATTGTGGACAACAGAGTGAGAAGATACTTGATAGCTTTGTTTTATGGCATGATAAACAGTCAGGAACAGATTTGATATGATGCTCCTAGGACAGAGAGATGTGGAAGGACATGATCTACACCAACTGGTATGGCACATGATGGTCTTCTTCTTCTTTCCTTCCTCATCTGCCTTTCAGCATCGATGGCACAGGATGGTGCAGTATATAAATATATTCAAATCATATCCACTCACAAATTCATTTTACCTTGTCTTGTCTTTCTCTCTCTCTTCTTCTCTCTCTCTCTCTCTCTCTCTCTCTCTCTCTCTCTCTCTCTCTCTCTTTCTTTCATGTTTCTGCTGCTGTCATGTTTTTGTCACATTTCCTAATAGATAGATTTCCTAACAGATATATTCAAAAATATATATATATATAGTGAGTCTGTAAAAATGTGGTTTTACAGAAGAATGTTGAGAATACCATGGACAGCTAAAAAGAGTAATGAAAACGTTCTGAAAGAGGCCAAAGCAAAAAGACAGCTACTTTTCAATATTAGGAAGAAACAATCATCATTTTTTGGCCATGTAATGAAAAGAGAACAGTTGGAATATATTTTAACAACTGGAAAAATTGAGGGACGAAGAGATAGAGGGAAGCAAAGAGAAAAGATACCAGACATCTTAAGAGAATGGCTTGGCAGAAGGTCAACAACAGAAATGATAAATAACTGTTGAGATCAAAAGTTGTGGAGAGGAGAGCACACATGATGATGATGATGATGATGATGATGATGATGATGATGATGATGATGATATATATTTGGGCATAATGTCACCTTGCCAGTAATGCCATATTGTCCTTATTATCATTGACATCACAGCATTGATGACCTTCTGGTCGCTGGCATCAATAAAGCCAGCCATCTTGTCATCGTCAACCGTGACCCAGAGATCACCACAGAGGGAGAAGATATTCTGGAAGACTCTGAGACTGTAATTGCTGTACAAACAATCTCCAGGTAGCTGTTCCACAGAATTAATGAATAACAACTCAATAAAAACCCACTGAAGTCACATTATCACTTCTGTAACAACAATGATCGAATCTGCAAGTTTAGCAGCTAGAGCTGTCATTTTAACAGTTATATATATATTGGCAAAACCCTTACGTATGCGTGTGAAAGCTGGAAAACAACAAGAGATATAGAAACAAAATTGAACGCATTCGAAAATAAATGTCTAAGGAAAATACTTGGTATAGAATGGAACGAATTCAAAACAAACGAGGAAATTAGAGAAATCGCCAATCAACCACTAATATCTTCAGTAATAAAGAAAAGACGATGGTCATACGTTGGACATGTGATGAGAAGAGATAATAACCGAATAGCAAAGCAAGCCCTCATATGGGAAACAACAGGTAAAAGAAAAAGAGGAAGACCCAGGGAGACACTGAGAAGAACATTGATGAGAGAGGCAAGAGCAGCAGGAATCGGCTCCCTCAATGAGATAGAACTGCTTGCACAGAACAGAGACAGATGGCGAGATTTGATAAAATATCTTTAAAAGAAAACTGCTAGAACAAAAATTCATATAGGAGGTGTATCTTGGTCTACGCCCTATGGGCCGGTTACGGCTCGAAAGGTCAATAGATAGATAGATATATATATATATGTAACAATAACCAACAACAGTCATCACAATATTCATAATATTATCTAGGTTTAGGAAGTGAAGTTATTATAATCCATTTAAGTTATTTTTCTTTGCTAACCCTGTAATTTGTTCTGTAATTTTGCTGTTGAAGTTAAGAATGTCTTTCTACTTTCTGTCATTATGTGAACCATTTTATGTAACTCTGTTTACTTTTGCAGTTCTTTCTTCTCATCCTCTTTGAGTGTTGAGGGAGATACAGAGTTCTGGTTCTTGTAATTTAGGTGGCTTCATTCATTGTCTATTGATGTTGGTATAGTGTTTCTTTGATGTTGCCTGTCCATCTTACTCTAGGTCTGCCTCTTGCTCTTCTCCATTCTTCTCTTTTACAATATGCTTTGTATGGTAAGGAACAGCAAGGCATTCTTTCTAAATGGGCAAACCAAATTTGTTGTTTCCATATGTAGCTTAGGATTGGTTCAATGTCTACTCTTTCTCTTATAATATAATATCTTTTCTTCTGTCTTTTCTGGTTACTTGAAACACTTTCCTCAGACATCTCATCTCTGTAGTGACACACCTTCTTTTATGTTTAGTTGTAAGTGACCATGTTTGGCATTGATAGCACAATGTTGGAATGAATATACTCTGTATAAGATGTTTCATATGTGGCCACAGGTATTGCTTTATGTTTAAGTATAGGGGATAGCTGTCCCAATATTTGGTTTGTCTTTTGGAGTTAAGGCTGTATTATCCACATATCTTAGATTGTTTATTTTGTAACCATTGACTAATGTTCTGGGTCTGTCTTTTAGGGTCTCAATATTATCTCACCATACAGATTAAATAAATATGGTGAAAGTGCTCAACTAAGTAAAAATTAGTACATGAAAAAAATCCAAAGTAAATTATTTTATCTGTTTAAACACAACAACAATAATTACAGAATTGCAGCATATAATAACCGTAATAATGCTAGTTATATCATAGTTAAAAAAAAAAAAGTACCCCCCGTCACGCCAAGTGGCGTATAGGGAAATATGGTGTTAGTGACCCTATATTTTACAGACCTTCAGCACGTGATTTTTGGGGTAATGTGGTCGGTATTACGCCCGTGCTGCTTTTACTTTCCCAGAAAAAATCCGGTACCCATTTAAGGCTGGGTGAACCCGGAGCCGTCGGTTGGGATCGAACCCTACCCCTTGTCCGTAGTAGTCCAGTTCACTAACCACTGAGCTATCGCGGCTCCTACTAATTTTTAGGGAATTAGTAAAACCCAGGTGTCCTCGCCAGGATTACGAACCCCGGCTGTTGCCGTGGTAAGCCAACCGCCTATCGATTGCGCTAACCGGACACCCAGTTATATCATAGTATCATGTATTAATCATAGCAGTAAGTCATATAATAGCATGCAATAACCATAGACACAATAATTGAAAGCCACACCAATAATAGTCATATAGTGACATATGACAGCTATAGAGATAATTGTTATATCATAGTAACATTTAATAACTATAACAACAATAAGCACAACATGTGATAATGATAACAATGGCCATATCAGAAGATAATCAGTTAATATAACATGTTATAGGCAGCTAAACCCATCAGCTCTTAGCAAAATTTATGTTCTATCTATCTATTGACTTTTCGAGTCGTAGCTGGCCCATAGGGCGTAGACCAAGATACTCCTAATCTGAGTTTTTGTTTTAGCAGTTTTCAATTTTTTAAAGATATTTTATCAAATCTCGCCATTTGTGTCTGTTCTGTGCAAGCAGCTCTATCTCATTGAGGGAACCGATTCCTGCTGCTTTTGCCTCTCTCAGCAATGTTCTTCTCAGTGTCTCTCTGGGTCTTCCTCTTTTTCTCTTACCTGTTGTTTCCCACATAAGAGCTTGCCTTGCTATTCGGTTATTATCTCTTCTCATCACATGTCCAACATATGACCATCGTTTTTCTTTATTACTGAAGATATTAGTGGTTGATTGGTGATTTCTCTAATTTCCTCATTTGTTTTGAATTCGTTTCACGCTATACCAAGTATTTTCCTTAGACATTTATTTTCGAATGCATTCAACTTTGTTTCTATGTCTCTTGTTGTTTTCCAGCTTTCACGCGTATACGTAAGGGTTGATAGTACATTTGATTTGAATAGTCGAAGTTTTGTGTTTGTGCTGATGAGTTTTGATTTCCACAACTTTTCAAGGCTTCTGAAAGACATTGCTGCTTTAAAATTTATGTTACAGAAGTATTATTTAATAGTTTTTTTTTATATTTCTTTAATGCATTATTTATAATTATCATCTCTGTTTGTTAGATTTTTTGGTGCTAAATTAATTTATGTAATTTATTGTTGATCACTATTGTTACTTCTTGTGTTGTGCTTTTGTGTATTCTATTTATCCTTCATGTTTGTCAGTTTTTGGTCATAATTTTGTAGTTAACAGTTCCCTCCATGCTTTGTTAGGTATATAGAGAATATAGTGGCCAGATTTTTCAGTGACTGTCAGCAAATTTTTAGGTGATGTGGTTGGTAACATGCCAGACCAGATTATGTCTGAGGAAAAATCTCAGGTACCCATTTTTAGAGACAGTGAAACCCAAAGTCTTGACAGAAAAAAAAAATAAAGATTTTAAAAATTGGTAGTTGAACTCAAACACTTTTATCAGAAGCAATTGTACTAATCACTCAGCCACCAAGCCAATTATTTTTATTTTTACACATTCTAATTATTACTTCTTATTGATCAATTCTTCTGCTCTATTTTGAGCATTCTATAATTGATAAGTGTTTTTTTAGTCAAAATATTGATCCATTTATGAACAAAAAAAAATAACTTTATGGCGCTTTTCCATTACTGGGGTCTTTTGGGGTGATTTATAAAACAGGAGAATAAAGTCCAGTGCAGTCGCTGCAAGGTGTTTGAGTCTGAGTTATTATTTCTTTTTATGAGTACTTAATTCAAACTGTTAAATTGATTTTTGCTAATTAAAGTGGCTACTCCTGCATATTTCAACATGTTGTTAAAATGGAATTTGTACATTTTCATATCTTTGATAGTTTTACCAGAGATAGCAGCACTACCAGGTTTTCTCAGCTTAACAGATCAAATGATATGGATCAGGCCAAATGAATAATAAACCTGCTGCCTTTTACCAAGTAGGACCAGAGACTGTGGAAGACAAATTTGATAGAAAAATTTCTACATATTAAATCTGTGAGCCACAGAATGCAGTTCATATTGGAGAAAATATGAGTATTTGGTTTATACTATCATTGCTGTTCAGAAAGGTTAGGAAAAGCAAACCAAATTTTAAAATGTTTGCCACAAACAAAAATGCTAAGAATAAAGGTTAAAATGCTTCAACAAACCTGAAATATATAGTAACAAAATTGTAAGAATAAAAACATACCTTAGAATATTTAACTGAAATTTGTTATTCAATCTCACTTACACATGTGATTGCTGCAGAACAATGAAAGAAACAGAAAAGCTGAAAGCCAGCCCTGAAATAATAAACAAAAGAAAAAAGATGCAAGCCATACTGTACACAAATAAGGGCACTAATGAAAGAGGCAAGAACAGCAGGCATTAACTTCTTTATTAAAATTGAGAAGCTTGTCTGAACATGGATTTATGACAGGTGCACGATAAGCTTTGTGTGAACCTTTAACAAGATGATGATGAAATGACATTAGATGTAAGCAAAGAAGAAGCAGAACCTAGATTTCTTTTATTGTATTCTTAGGCTATTCCCAAACACATATGTCCTGACAGCTCTGAGTCAAACTTCTAATATGAGGTTTATGAGGTTCTCTGTCTCCTTGACTCAGTCACAGAAACAGAAACAGGTTAGCCTATTTGTCCGTTTCTTTCTGTTAATGTGTATTCCATTTCTTTCTGTTAATGTGTATTCCATTTCTTTCTGTTAATGTGTATGTGATCATTTTCTCTCGCTAATTAAAGAGAATATCATAGTGGTAGCTTTATCGGTATCATAGTGGATAATGTGTTGGTTTTATCATGATCTTAGTGGATTGTGCGTTAGCTTTAACTTTATCATTATGGACAGTGTGTTGGCTTTATCATTAACATAATGGATAGTGTGTTAGTTTGGGGATAAGGTGAGAGCATTGGTTCAGAAATTGCACTGCTGAGGACAAAAGTCCGGTCAAATCCAAACAACAGCTTGTGGATTCACACAGTTTAAAAATGTGACTGGATCTTCTAAGAGAAGAGAAACATCATTGGAGTAATGCTGACCACATTACAGAAAATGTATTTAAGGTAAAAAAAAAACTTGGCAGAGTGTGACTTTTTTTCCTTGTGTGTGTTTGTGTGTGTCAATTATCATATATCTTTATCTTGATCTTTCCAGCACCATTAGACATCACATAGGGCTTGTAGTGCTTTTTTGCCACCCATCTCTATTCTGGGTGACACATTTACGATCTTATCTAATGAGTCTATGCCTGTCAACTTTGTTTCTTTTAACAGTGTTCTTTTTAGTGTCTCTCTAGGTCTTCCTCTTATTTTGTATCCTGACATTACCCATAGAAAAACTTGTTTTGGAATTATCTTGTCTCATCTCAGCACATGTCCGACATATTTTCTTTCCTTAATTGTAGATGAGATCTGTGGTTGCATGGCCATTTTTCTTACTTCAATCCTAGTCTTGAATTGATTCCATTGTACATAAAATATTTTTCGTGAGCATTTGTCTTCAAATGCATTTAGTTTTTTTTCTCAATCACTTGATGTTTTCCAGCTTTCACATGCATAGATAAGTATTGATAGTACGTTTGAGTTGAGCATTCTAAGTTTGGTTTTCTTGCTTGTATATTTGATTTACATATTTTGTCAAGGTTTTTAAAATGTGTCGCTGCTTTTGCTAACCTGCTGCTTATCTCTTTCTTTGTTTCACCTTCTTTATCTATATTACTACCAAGATATATATATATATATATTAGTGGTCTACTCTTTCCTATACCTGGTGATTGAGATATAGGCTATATATATATTGCCCTCTGGTGTATTGCTATTTTTAATTATTGTTATTTTATCCCTGTTGATTTCAAATCCTATTTTGTCTGCCATGGATGATAAAGTATTTGTGATATTTTGCTCAATGAAATGTAATGTAGATTAATTTATCTTGTATAATTATTTCTTAACAACATAATTAAATTTTCTGCAATACTTACTCTTCAATTTGAGTTTAAATAGACAGGTTTTAATGTCAAGATAAAACAGATGTTTTAGTTACATTTGTTTGAACTTGATGATTATGTGATTCAATAATATCAAAACATAATTGTTCTGTCTGATTGGTTAGAAAAATTGAAATAAGATTCAGGATTTAAAGGAATATTGTGTCATTTTGATTGATTGATTTTAACATTTGGAATATCCATTACTTTCTCTTCTTAAATATTGTTTTGTGTTTGCATGTTCTGGATGCTTTAAAAATATTGATGTTGGTTTTACTGCATGGCCAATAGCATCATGACACAAATGTGTCTGCATGTGGCCTTTTATAAAAGTATATCTGGCTGTTTATGACTTTACCAAAGGTTGGAAGCAGGCTAATGTCAACCTTTGGTATTCATTACATACACTATTTTATTGAAAAAATGTCAGGATGGATTCTGTCAGTATTTATTTCAATAGTAGGTTCATCAACAGAATGAACAGGGCACATTTAAGTTTGTTTAGTCTCACCTTTTTCTTTTCTCTTGCTTTTTCTAAATCTTCTAAACTTCACTTAATTGAATTTATTTGATGCAGTACTAATTCTATTCTTGGACATACTATAACCAGTGATGGAAAATGTACAACTGAAATAAACAAAAGAATAGGAATGGCAAAAAGTAATTTTAATGCCATGAAGAACATACTAACATCAAAACAAATAACAGCAAGGATAAAACTAAGAATAGCAAAATGTTACATCTTCTCAATATTCCTATATGGTGCAGAAACATGAACATTAGACAAGAAAACAGAACAGAGAATTGAAGCCTTTGAAATGTGGATATATAGAAGAATAGGTAGAATTGGATGGAAGGAAAAGAAAACAATAGAGAAAGTCTTAAAACAACTAAAAATGAAGAAAGAACTACTAAACACAATTCAAACAAGACAAATGCGATTTTTTAATCCTGGAGGGGAAAATACAAGGTAAAAGAAGCAGAGGCAGACCAAGAGTAACATGGACAAGTAACATCAAAATATGGACAAATCAGCCTATGACAACCTGCACCATCAAAGCAAGAGACAGAGCAGAATGGCACTCCATGGTAGCCAACCTTCATTGCGGAGACGGCACCCGATGATGATGATGACTAATTCTATAGTCTCAGTCTTTTTTCAATAATGGAGAAATCTCTGAGATTAATTATTGCTGCCATATTTGTATCTCCTACATATTACTTTAGGAATGTGGTTGCAGTCAATCATTTAATATGTTCCAGCCATCATAGCCTCAGGCTCCTGAGGGTTGTCTATGGATGGAAACAGAATTGTAGAGGGTATCTTGGCTACTGTATCCTGCCATCTGATGTTCATTATTTTTCAAAGGCTGCACACAGATAGAAATTGTATGTATGCGGGGAAGCAAAAACACAATAAAATTACACATTATACAATGCTATGCACCAACCAACGATAAGGATGACTCAGTTAAAGATGATTTTTATAAACAGCTACAATGTCAGATGGATGCAAGACGAGCCAAGGATATTATAATCTTGATGGGAGACCTAAATGCTAATGTAGGATCAGACAACAGAGGCTTCGAAGAGATTATGGGAAAACATGGACTTGGAGATATAAACGAGAATGGAGAGATATTTAAGCCAACTGAGAGTATTACACAACAGGCCCTTTTTTGGAATCCCCAGGGGAAAAGACAAAGAGGAAGACCAAGGAATTCTTGGAGAAGACAGATCGAAGCAGAGATGAAGATGATGGGGAAGTCATGGAATGATCTTAAAAGAATTGCAAAAAACAGAACGACTTGGAAAGTGTTTGTTGAAGACCTATGCTCCATTGGGAGCTAAAAGGTAGAAGAAGAAGAAGAAGTAAAATAAAAAAAATTAAATAATATGAATATTTTGACAATTTTCAAATAATGACTTCTTTTGAAAATATTATGCCATCATGCCTTTATACTTAAGTCTGAATATGCCTTAGTTGACATGCCCCAGCTGTAAAGTTTGTATAAACAGTGATTGTTGCTTTGTTATGTTTATGTTTTCCATGATAGAGGTTAGACTAGCATTTCCACAAATTATGTTTGTCTACTTCTTCTTCAGTTGAGAGACTCAATGACTTCAAACATGAAAGACATCTTCAGGCTGCCATTTGCTGCAGGTCAAGTATTTTCAGCAAACATGCTTGATACACTTCTTTATCAGGTACTTCATGTGTTGGTGTTGGCAAACGTTTTCATGTCATAAATATCACCATCATCATCATCATGTGCAGTGGCTGCTGGTGCAGGTGACTATGCCTCTCTACAAATTTCTATCTCTGCAGTTACATTCAACATTATAAATTCTGTTGTTAACATTCTACATTATCAATTCTGTTGTTAACATTCTACATTATCAATTCTGTTGTTAATATTCTACATTATCAGTTCTCTTGTTAACATTATTAATTTTTAATGTGTGGAAACATTTTTTGCCTATTTCTTGTTATCCTTTCTGCTCTAATTTCTTTCCAACTTTCACAATATATTTCAGCTGTTCTCTTCTCATTAGATGGTCATAACAATTATAATTAATTCCTCCTGAAGTTGACAGTGACTTTATATTTTGGCTTCTTCTAAACTTCCTTGTTATTATTTTTAGCATTATTTTACAAATGAATGAAAATATAGATGAAAATAGACAGATTAAGTGAATGGCTTAGGAGAAAGTCAGCAACAGAATTAGTTAACAACTGTAGAGAAAGAATGTTGTGGAGACATATGATTGTCTACAACAGAAGGCAAAATGCACAACGGCAGTTATAGCAATTATATAGAGTGCTGTGTTCTTCAATTTAACCAAATAAAATATGTGTTCTTATTTATTGTGAACTTTCAATTCATGTGTTATGGCATTTTCAACATCTTTATCAGTTATTTTAATTGTATGTAACTGTTTTTATCAATTGTTGCAACAAATTGACATATGTAATTGTATAACAGATTTACTATTCTTTTGTAAAAGTAATGCATTGTCTAAATATTACTTGCAGACATATACCAAAGGCTACCTGATTAGTTTTGTCCGACTGTTGCTGGGGATAGACTCTGAGCAAGGATCTGGACATTTGTCCAGTGTGAGTTAGAAAGTACTGCTTCTTATGTTTGTCACTGAGTCTGCATCGTCATTAGCAAGTGCTGCTTTTTGCTTCCTCTTGTTAAGCGAGTGGTTTCATTTGTATTTTGTCTTATATGTGGTTTTTTTTAATTGCTATTTTTTTTGTTCTCATGTACAGGTCATCATTATAGTACTTAGACAAGGTCCATTATAGTACTTGGACAATGTCCATTATAGTACTTGGATAAGGTCCATTATAGTACTTGGACAAGGTCTATTATAATTCTTGGACAAGGTCCATTATAGTACTTGGACAAGGTCCATTATAATATTTGACAAGGTCTGTTAGTGTTCCAATCTCTTTCCTGATTGCACAGGAAGATCGCAGTGTGGTTCATGGAAGTTCTAAGGAACTGTCAAACACAGCAACATAAATAAAAAAAATAACAGGACTACTTCTGTACACATTTTGAGACAGACAGCTGTTGAGAAGAAAATGTGTACACACTAGTGTGTGGTTTTTGCCATTAAATCATTCGCTACAAAGATCTGCAGCCTGTGTAAGAAATAATGCTATGTTTAATTTGTTTCATTTTGTTTTAATAATGCTTTAGTTATCTTCAAAATCACATTTTATTTTACAGAATATATTTAAAACTTAAATAAATTATAGTTTTATTTGTACAAGCAGAGGGGAAAAAAAAAAACAAATAATGCAAGGAATGCCTTTATTTTTTCATTTCGATTCTGCCTTAATTTTTTTAATATACAAATATCCATATTCAAAATTGTGAGATTATATTCAATCAGAAATGGGTGTTCAGTAAGCCTATTAGTGAATAGTCACATTAACCCTAGATTATGACATTTTTGTAAAAATTATGAACTCAAATTGCCAGTTCTTGGCATTCAACAGTCTACTGCTGCAAACATTTCAATCCTCCTTATATTTTCCTAAATATTGGTTCCAGCTCCACATGCTCTTTGTAAAAATTACGAAGATGTAGTAAAAACACAGCTGTTTTTTTCTATATATATAAATTTGGCTAATTTTCAAGAAATTTGTTTTGTTTTGTTTTTTTTTTCTTATGATGGGGAAAATATCTTTGGCTTTCAGCAAGACATAAAAAAAAGCTTTTGTTACACAGGATAGGCAACGAATGACACAAGAGGAAGCCGAACATATGGCTGGAATGATGGACTGACAGACAATATGTCAATTACTGTCAATAGACAACTTAACACTTCCAGTAGCCACAAAGCCATACGGTTGAATTTCAGGCCATCAATCAAGTCCAAGCCAGGAAATGATCCACAGTTTCCCATGTCTCCTCTTGGGTAAACACACAGCTGTGTAGCAAAAGTTCAAAGAAACTCTTATTTTCCGACTGCAAATGTAAGTGTTCGTAATTGTTTTGAAGGTGTCATAAAAATGTGACTCACAGAAAGGTGTCGTAATCTAGAGCATGCTACTTGAATAGTTTGTTGTCAGATCAGTCACTTTACACTTGGTGCAAGTCCCAAGATGCTTATTATTTTTAAATAGATAGAAAAGAGTAAGTTTATTGTGTATGGCCTTATACATCTTCACGTAACGTGTTGATAGTTTTTTTTTTAAACTTGCTGGGTTACAACACTTGTGTTATTTATTCGTATCATCATTCATTAATTTATTTTACTCACATCACACTTGATTCTAAATTCCTTCAATTCCTGGATTGTAGATTAAACAGTTGCCTCTCACATCAGTGTTCTTTTTAGTGTTTTTTCTAGATCGGTCTCTTTCTTTCACTCTCTGGTTCACATTTGAGGACTGGCTTTGAGATTCTCTTGTTGTCTCTTCTCATCATATGGCCAACCTATGATTCTCTTCACTACAGATTATATTTAGGATGATCTGTCATTTTTCATATTTCTGCACTAGTCTTGAATTCATTTCATTGTATCTTCCCGGGGCATTGTTTTCAAATGAATCTAATTTATTTTCTATTTCTTAAGTTGTTTATGTTGGAGAGAAATTACTAAACATTTCATTGTTTTTTTGTTCACTATACCTTTATGTCATATCTTACATTTATTTGTACAGATAATATAAATCAGATCTATATACATACTGGAGTGTTAAATCTATTTCTTGCTCTTCATCCTTTTTGCGCTGTTAAAAGTTGCATAGAACTAGTGGTGTTTTTCGCCACCTATCTCTATTCAGGGTGACATTTTCAATCTTATCTGATGAGTCTGTGCCTGTCAACTTTGTTTCTCTTATAAGTGTTATGTTTTGTGTGTCTCTTTAGGTCTTCCTCTTTTTTTTTGCATCCTGATATTTCCTATTGAAGAGCCTGTTTTGGAATTCTCTTGTTGCCTCTTCTCATCACATGTCCGACATATGTCCATCTTTTTTTCTTAATTGTAGATGAGATGGTTGGTTGTATGGCCATTTCTCTTATTTAAAAATTAGTCTTGAATTCATTCCATAGTACACAAAGTATTTTTCTTAGGCATTTGTCTTCAACAGCATTTAGTTTTTTCTCAATCTCTTTGATGTTTTCAAATTTGCGCATGCAAAAATAGGTGAGGCATGATAATACGTTTATGAGTTGAATATTCTAAATTTGATTTTCTTGCTTAGAATTTTTTATTTCCATATTTTGTCTAATAAATCTCCTTATTGTGTGTGATATGTATTTACTATTTTTGTGAATATATTTAAATACTCTGAAATCCACTTTTGTTGCTGTATTGGAATATTTTCATGCTCAGCTCAGTTATAAACAATATAAGATATTGTTAATTAATTCAGAGCATACAAGGAAGAAAAATTAAATATTAAAACATTTGTTTACTAAAGGACTCTGGAAAAATTTCAGTGCCCAATGTGCAAGACGTAGTTAGACAAAATATGCTAAGATCCAAGGCATGAAAGAAAGAGACATGAACGAAAGATTACATCAGTCTGAACAAACTAACTTAAATTGATAACATAATATTCAGGTTTCTTTTTAAGGAGAGTGTTCACATTTCTGATCATTTATGTGTGAAAATGTATGTGTATATGTATATATATATATATATATCAACATCATCATCATTGAGTGCCGTCTCTGCATCGAAGGTTGGCTACCATGGAGCGCCATTCCACTGTCTCTTGCTTTAATGGTGCTGGTTGCCATAGGCTGACTTGTCCATCTTTTGATGTTACTCGTCCATGTTAGTCTTGGTCTGCCTCTGCCTCTTTTACCTTGTATTTTCCCCTCCAGGATTACTTTTATGAGACAGTTGTGTCTTTTAACATGACCAAAAAATTTTATTTGTCTTGCTCTAATTGTGTTTAGTAGTTCTTTCTTCATTTTTAGTTGTTTTAAAACTTCCTCATTTGTTTTCTTTTCTTTCCATTCAATTCTACCTATTCTTCTATAAATCCACATTTCAAAGGCCTCAATTTTCTGTTCTGTTTTCTGGTCTAATGTCCATGTTTCTGCACCATACAGGAATATTGAGAAGATGTAACATTTTGCTATTCTTAGTTTTAGTCCTGGTGTTATTTGTTTTGATGTTAGTATATTTTTCATGGCATTGAAATTACTTTTTGCCATTCCTATTCTTTTATTTATTTCAGTTGTACATTTTCCATCACTGGTTATAGTATGTCCAAGGTAGTTGTAGCTCTGGACTGTCTCTAGATGTATTCCTTCAACTTTGATATTTAATTGTAGGTCTTGTAAATTTTCTTTGTTTATGATCATAGTTTTAGTCTTTTTGATATTCATATCTAGTCCATATTTTTTGCCTGTCATGTTTATTACATTAAGTAATTGTTGTAGATCTTTAGGATTTTCTGCTAGTAGTACAGTATCATCAGCATATCTTAGGTTATTGATTATCTTCCCATTAATGTTAAGGCCTGGCATCTCATTGATGTTTTTAAAGATTTGCTCAGTGTATAGATTGAACAAACTTGGTGATAGGATGCATCCTTGTCTTACTCCTCTTTTTATATCCATGGGTGTAGACTTCTCCTTGTTATATTTTATTATTGCTGTTTGCTTCCAGTACAAATTACATATCAGTCGTATGTCTAAATATATATATATATATATATATATATATATATATATGTATATATACATGTGCGTGAGTGGATACATACAAACAGAGATTTAAAAGCTGTCCTGGTTTAAAATGTAATTTCTCTTTGTAAACAACTAATTTTCAGATTCGTGTAAAAAAGGCCACAATTCAAAGATTTCAGGAATATGGAGTCATCTACGATTGGTTGTCTTCAACTACTGGAGAAATTCCGTTTGCTCTTTACAGAACAGAGCGTATTGCTAAAGAGGACAACAAAGATGTGCTTGCCCGCATTTTTCGTGGAGAGCAATTATTTGATCTTCCAGGTGAAAAGGTCAGTTGTATCTAAGTGTTGGATGAAATAGCTATTTTTAAATCATGGGTATATCTATCTATCTATCTATTGTCCTTTCGAGCCGAAGACGGCACATAGGGCAGAACCACAATCTCAAAAAACAGAAACCTTGCGTGCCAAAATGGCACATATTGCAGAGATTACTGCTTCCAAAACCTATGGCTCTGTTTCCATAACAATACTTTTTACAATGACAGCTTGTCAAGCCATCGATCAACCTCCTTAGTCACTTCTTACAACATGCCTGGAAGGTCACAGTGTCACTATTCTTTACTTCCCTCATAATGAGGCCCCGGTAACACACAGGAGCATGGGTATATACCCAACAAATATTTATAAATATATAATCATACCAGGCCACGGTAAAGCTGATCTAAAGTAAGGGAGACATAATTAAATATAAACTGTTATAAGATTTGTGTCATTCATTTTTAAAGTTTGTTTAATCCTTGTTATTCTTGTAATCATTGTGTTCCTGTATTCGCTTCTGTCTAAAGACTGTGTTGGAAAAATGTTTAATATTAAATCGTGTATTAACAGCTCCAAAGAATCTGAAACATAAGTTGGATCGAATACATTTCAAATGATAAGATAAGAGATGAAACTAAACAAGAATATGTGTAGAGCATTTTAAGAAGAAGGCATTGAAAATAGATTGGTCATGTGCTGAGAATGGAATTGAAGAAAGACTTCCTCATTTGGCATTCATGTGGAAACCATCTGGTAAAAGAAAACAAGGAAGACCAAGAGAAACACTACCAAGAGCAATTACTAGTGAAGGCTCAATCGTGGGACTAAGAAATAGCTAAGACCTATAAGAACTAGCAGTATGTTGTCAATTGTAATATTTCAAATGGAACAGAACCACAAGTGTTTTCCTCCTCCTGTATTTCTTAATGTGAATGTGAGCTCATGATAAGTTGGATCAGACAATGATATCAATCGATTAGCGATCTAAGATTATCTACATAGGCGAATCAGGATGCCACCTCCAGGAAAGATGCCAGGAACATCTGTATGACATCACTCAAGATGCAGACACCCCAGTAGCATCCCTCTTCAACTCTAAGGACCATCAGAGTAAAGCAGATGTCCTAGTCACTGGCCTATTGTCATGTTCTTCTGACAGCCAAAGCCGATTCACCTTAGAGAATCGTCTAATTGCCCATTAGGGTTGCCTCACCCCACAGGGTATCAATGATTCTCATTTTCATGGGTAATCTATTATCCCTCTCTCCCATTTCTCCTACCCCTTTTCTTCTTTCACCACCATCTCCCTTCTGATTCCCCCCTCCTCTTCATTCTTCCCTCCCCTGCTCCTGTTTTGACCCCTTACACCCTGACGTGATCTCCCCAGGTGATATTCAGGGTCTATATTACAAATCTGTAAGTACGGTGGCACCCTTCTACAGTAATCATAATCCCTATTTATCAACTTATATTTATAATGACAGCAGCACTGCTATTGTTTGCCTGTTCTACACTTACATTTATTATCCTTATCAATACATATTCTATCACTTTATATTCCAGTTCTACCTTACTCTCCCCATTTTCTTTTTTTACTCCATTTCCATATAACTGCTTTTATACAACTCCGTTGGACATTCTACCATCCTGTACCTCCTCGCATATCGCACCCCATGTTTAAACCAGTCCTCCATAATCCCCCTATTATACCTCATTTATCCTCTTGTTTCCTGAGTCACACCTGGATTTGTTTGCTTGTTTTCACTCCATAATACATACTTCTCTATCGCCTGCTGTCACCTGTGTCATTTTTAACTGCCTCTCATGCTTCTTGCTATCACCTTCCAATCTCATCTGACTTCTCGTCTAATCATGTGACTGATTTTTTTCCCCTTTCCTCCTCTCACATCTCATCTCATTTGACTCACGGTCATCTTCTTGCTGGAAGCATATGGATCTTGACTCAGTTAAGTCTCGGTTTAATTTGTATATATATATATATATATATATATATATATATATATATATATATATATATATATATATATATATATATATATATATATATATTTATCTTACTAATTTTTACATACTATCTATTTTTATCCACCAATATGTAGCACATCTCACTTTTGTTTTATCATTTCATCTCTTATCCCTCATTTTATTTCTTCTTGGTTTAACTGGACTGCTTATTCTAGATGTAGTAAAGTTTATCTTGATTTCATTGTCCATTTGTGTTTTCTGAAGATGGCCGCATGTAGGCCGAAACATCAGTATTTTGTTGTGTTCTTTTTCTGTAAAGCTGTCACCATAACTTGTAGGAGTGTACATTACACCCTACTACTGGCTCAATCTAAAATGGTCTGGTCATTGCAAATTAGTTTAACAAACGTTAACTTACTTCAGTAATTCTCTATCCATTCCCATGCTAAATCAAACTCATTGTATAAAAAGTTGTTTGTATTTTAGCGCAAACCAAAACCCCAGAAATCATATAGACAGATGCGACCCAAGTCTAATTCAATAGTAAATGGACGTCGATTCTCTGCTGTCTGCAAGTCATTTCCTGTTGATCTAGGAAGTCTGATTCGTAGCAGGCTACAGACATTAGAAATGACACAGGCAGACTACAGTAAGTAAAGGATTTTCATTTGACAGATAATGATGAACTAGACTTCTGACAGATGAAAGGAAGACTAAAAGCTTTAAAAAACGAAAGTAAATCTATACATCTAACAAATGCTAGAAAAACTAGATATAAAAGGTAATAAAATGACTGTGTTTTTCTATAAATGCTCTTAAATCTAAACTTTTGATAGATGATAAGAGGGGTAAGCTTCAGAAAAAAATAATAGTATAACAATAATGACCTGACAGTTGATAGTAAAACTATATCTCTGACCAATAATATTATGGCTACACTTTTGACAGATGGTATCTAGACTAGATCTCTGCAGATAACATGACATGACCTGTGACAGATGATATCTAGACTAGATCTCTGCAGATAACATGACATGACCTGTGACAGATGATATCTAGACTAGATCTCTGCAGATAACATGACTAGACCTGTGACAGATGATATCTAGACTAGATCTCTGCAGATAACATGACTAGACCTGTGACAGATGATATCTAGACTAGATCTCTGCAGATAATGTGACTAGACCTGTGACAGATGATATCTAGACTAGGTCTCTGCAGATAATGTGACTAGACCTGTGACAGATGATATCTAGACTAGATCTCTGCAGATAATGTGACTAGACTGTGACAGATGATATCTAGACTAGATCTCTACAGATAACATGACCAGACCTGTGACAGATGATATCTAGACTAGATCTCTGCAGATAACAATGTGACTAGACCTGTGACAGATGATATCTAGACTAGATCTCTGCAGATAATGTGACTAGACTGTGACAGATGATATCTAGACTAGATCTCTACAGATAACATGACCAGACCTGTGATAGATGATATCTGTACTAGATCTCTGCAGATAACAATGTGACTAGACCTGTGACAGATGATATCTGTACTAGATCTCTGCAGATAACAATGTGACTAGACCTGTGACAGATGATATCTGTACTAGATCTCTGCAGATAACAATGTGACTAGACCTGTGACAAATGATATCTGTACTAAATCTCTGCAGATAACAATGTGACTAGACCTGTGACAGATAATATCGTACTAGATCTTTGCAAATAATCATGTGACTAGACCTGTGACAAATGATATCTGTACTAGATCTCTGCAGATAACAATGTGACTAGACCTGTGACAGCTGATAGAAAGATTTAACATTTGATAAATTATATAAAGCTAGACCATCAATCGATGACTTTAAGAAAAGACTTCTGACAGGTAATGTTAATTTATATAAATCATAAATATTAAAACATTGAGTTCTTGTACAATAGTGGTGGGTAGGGTTCATTAGCATCATATGCCTTCTCCTTTCCCCACTTCATTGTTCCCCTGTCCATGAAATCCCTAAAACACAAAATACCCTAATTTATCATTATGTTTTGTGTCAACTTTGCCAAACTGCATTCCAGTGTCACTCACTCCATCATGTGTACATGATCATCCCCCTCATCATATCCCAGTTCATGAAAACGTCATTTAATCATTTATGTTCTGTGAAAGACAACTTCATATTCAGATAATAGAAACCCACTATTTTACATTTCAATCTATGATAATCCACTTCATCATATTGGAAACCATGAAAATTCAGTCCA
The DNA here is from genome assembly GCA_032433765.1 of Megaustenia siamemsis. Lineage (NCBI taxonomy): Eukaryota > Metazoa > Mollusca > Gastropoda > Stylommatophora > Ariophantidae > Megaustenia > Megaustenia siamemsis. The sequence goes on along the minus strand of JAVIAB010000001.1, from coordinate 82,778,494 downwards.
TTATGTTTCATTTCATGGTAATTTGTAAAATAATTATTTTTGTACAGTCTCAGAGGTAGGAATAAGCTTAAAATTAAAAAAAAGAATGAATGGGTGAATAATGGAAGAACAAAAGAAGCAAATATAAAATGGAAGAAACTGTTGTGACCTTTTATTTTAATTCGTTACTGTCATCAACAGGTGAGGTGAAGCGTCGCCGCAACATTTTGTCGTATGTCATCACAAACCCATCCCCATCTGAGAAACTGAGAGTTGGAGATATCATGTAAGTGTGCACATATATAGTTACGTCATTTGCTTCAGTACATATGTACACTTCCATTATGTGCATTAGTTTACATTAATAAATACTTCCTCCTTATCATAGACTCAACCTAACACAAGCCTACCTGCTAAAAAGCAGTTTAATGACAACATATAGATAACTTCATCAACTATGTCTCTTAATACATAATCATTCTTTAATCAGACTCATCTTTACACATTTACTACTCATTCTGACATCTTACAAACTCATCACATTTGATTTTATATATCACTAAATTCTGTGAAAGTTATGTATTCACTCCATATTCCAAACTCTAGCTTACATACTCTTACATTACACTACCTTACATATTCCTTTTCCAAACTATTTTACATTTACATTTCACTCCCTTCAGACACTGCATAATAAATATTCTTTCCTTTTTTAAATTCAACATTGCATGTCTCCTTTTTTCTCCGAACTCTCATCATCATCATCATCATGTGCCATACCGCTTGACGTAGGCAATCATGTCCTTCCAAAATTTTCTATCTACAGTGCATCGTATAAGTTCTGTTGTTGACTGTTTTCCATGCCATGACACCAAGCTATCTAGTATTTTCTCTCTTTGTCATCCGCGATCTCTCTTTCCTTATATTTTGCCTGTTGTAACCAAGTATTCCAACTTTCCTCTTCTCAGGTTTTGGAGAAGGGAAGGTAAAAATATGCAATGAAGAGTTTCGAGAAAAAAGGAGACATGTAATGTAGAGTTTTGAGATTCTCAAAGAGGCCAACACAAAAAGGGAGCTCCTAAAAAAATATCAGAAAGAAACAAGCAACATTTTTCGGGCACATCATGAGAAGAGGAAAGTTGGAATACTTGATTACAATCTTTCATATTCTCTCCATTCCCCAAGCTCAATTCTTGTCACTGAACAATCATTTTGCTATCATCTTAGATGATATATAATGCATCACTCATTTGTATATCATCTCTACTAGATGTATTATTTAATAATCATCTTTCTGCTGCCATCTTGTAAATGTGTCATTAAACAATCTTCATTTTATATTTTTTTGTAGATATATTTTTGAGCGATCATCACTGTTATCCCTTTTAGTTGTCTTTGAACAGTCATTACTAGTATTCTCATGAGATTGGGTGGTCCATAGGTAAGACATCAGTCTCTGAGCAGGAAGGTCCTCAGTTAAAGTCTGCCACAGGTGTGGGGATTATTTTCTCTTCAGATCCCATTGTTTCATTATAGCTGTACCTCCTCAGGTCTCTGGGTAGTGAGGTCCGATGTCTAATCTTCTCTGATAATGAAACAGGAAGTCCCATATCCACTCTATGAATGCAAACCCTTGGTAATTAAAAGAAAATGAAAGGTGGCCAAAAATGACCACTGCCCAGTCAATATTTGTTAAATTAGATATCAAAAAGACTAAAACTTTGTTCATAAACAAAGAAGATACTCAAAACCCACAAGTGGATATCACAAAAGAAGGAATAGACCTGGAGACAGTTCAGAACTACAACTACATTGAACATACTATAACCAGTGATGGAAAATGTACAACTGAAATAAACAAAAGAATAGGTATGGCAAAAAGTAATTTTAATGTCATGAAGAACATACTAAAATCAAAACAAATAACACCAGGGCTGAAACTAAGAATAGCAAAATGTTACATCTTCTCAATATTCCTATATGTTGCAGAAACATGGACATTGGACAAGAAAACAGAACAGAGAATTGAAGCCTTTGAAATGTGGATATATAGAAGAATAGGTAGAATTGGATGGAAGGAAAAGAAAACAAAAGACGAAGTCTCAAAACAACGAAAAATGAAAAGAGAACTACTAAGCACAATTCAAACAAGACAAATGCAATTTTTGGGCCATGTTAAAAGACACAACAGCCTACTAAAAGTAATCCTGGAGGGGAAAATACAAGGTAAAAGAGGCAGAGACAGACCAAGAGTAACATGGACGAGTAAAATCAAAAGATGGACAAATCCGCCCTATGACAACCTGCACCATCAAAGCAAGTGACAGAGTAGAATGGTGCTCCATGGTAGCCAACCTTCGTTGCGGAGAAGGTACTCGATGATGATGAGATATCTACCCAAGTTGAAGATGGAGGTGTCAGGTCAAAATGCCTGAAGTAAACTAACAACACAATACATCCATGCCCATTTAATGGGTGAAAGTTAAGAAGAAGAGGAAATCAAGTATTTTGTCATCTCTTGTGTGAGTAAATATGTCATTGAACAATCATCTCATGTCTACTACTGTAAATATGTCATTGAACAATTTAATCTCATGTCTGCTATTGTAAATATGTCATTGAACAATCATCTCATGTCTACTATTGTAGATATGTCATTGAACACTCATCTCATGTCTACTATTGTAGATATGTCATTGAACACTCATCTCATGTCTACTATTGTAGATATGTCATTGAACACTCATCTCATGTCTACTATTGTAGATATGTCATTGAACAATCATCTCATGTCTGCTATTGTAGATATGTCATTGAACAATCATCTTATGTCTACTATTGTAGATATGTCATTGAACACTCATCTCCTGTCTACTATTGTAGATATGTCATCCAGCCATCCTCTATGTGGGCAACCCCAAGCAAGCAACAGTTTTACCTCAACCGTAACAATGGCAGTAGCAGCAAGATGAACTCCACAAGCACTCCTCAAACTCAGAAAAAGAATGGAGTTCTCAAAACCCCCAGCAAGGAAGGGCACTTTGACTCAGATGTATCTAGCAGCAAGGATGGACACTTTGATTCAGATGCATCTAGCAGCAAGGATGGACACTTTGATCTAAAAATATCTGGAAGCAATGAAATACATTTTGATTTAAACAAATCTAGCAGCAAGGAAGCACACTTTGACAATTTGAGCAGCAAGGAGGTAAGTTTTGACTTAAACAGACCTAGCAGCAAGGAAGCAAACTTTGACTTCAGCAGTTCTAGCAGCAAAGAGGTACATTTTGACTTAAACAGATCTAGCAGCAAGGAAGAAAGTTTTGACCTGGGCTTGTTTATGCCTAACAGAGAGAGAAGCAACAATAATGATAGCACTGCTGTTTCTGCTACCAAGCTGTAAGGCTGAGGAATATATCCATCAATAGGTTTTTTTATTCTGCTTATTTTTTCTTTATTTGCCTTTTAATTAAGTGGAGAGATGGTTTATGGCCTTTGCTCTTTGGTTGATCAATTCTCAGTTCCTGAGTGGTGTAGTGTACCATCAATTTTAAAGACAAACTCGATCTGTTGCTTTCTTATTGTTTCTCGATCTGTTGCTTTCTTATTGTTTGCTGAAGATGACACATAAGACACAAATTCTAGACTCTCCATGTCGGATAAGTTTTATTAAGCATCAGACTTTGCACACATTTTGGCCTTCTTGTATATTACTGTATGTCCCCATTCTGGATGAGCCCCTCAATTGCAGTAGGGGAGCTAATACCTGCTGTTGTTGTCTCATTGTATCTTTTAGTCTTTTTCTCTAGGTCAACCTCATTTTATTTTACCCTGTGGTTCCCATTTGAGGGCTTGCATTGCGATTAGTTTGTTATCTCTTCTTATAAATGGCCAACATATACCCACCTTTTTTTCTTGATTAAAGATGGTATTGTTGAATATGCAGCCATTTTTCATGCTTCTTCAAGGTGATGATAGTCTGATATTTTATTTCTGTAATCCTATACTTTTCAGATTTATGATGAAGCTATGAAAATGCCCATTTTTCATATATCATAGTTTCGATTTTGCATTAAACTTAAGACATTCCAAATCACCATCATCAGGCCGCATGTCCTTTGCAGAATGTTGCATTTCATACAGCCTGTCTGAAAGAATCTCTGTCTTTAGCCAGACCTCCTACTGTTTTCATGTTCAAGGTCTCCTTGATGTCTTGAAACCACCTTCTTCTTGGTCTGCCCCTGATGCGTCACCCAGAAACCATGCCTTCCATTATTGCTCTTTCCAGCCCACTGTATCTTTTGACGTGGCCATAGTATTTTAATTTTCTCTATTGAATGGTGTTTATAAGCCAGTTCTTTTTTAAATCTTGAAATCATTTAATATATCTTCATTGCTATTTTGTCATTATCCAAGGTATCTTAAGGATTATTCTGTAGCAGTTTGTTTGGAATGAATCTATTTTCTTCCTTGCTGTTTGTGAGATAGTTCATGATTCACAACCATGTGTTGCTATCGAGAAGAGACATGTCGTCAGTCATTTTAATGTTACTGCCTTGAGGGTATTGCAACACATGTTCTTTATGGCTTGTATTTTTTGTGTTGCTATTGCTAATCTTCTTTTTATCTCTTTATGTCAGTCTCCATTATTAGTTACTGCAGATTCCAGATATTCATAGTTTGTTACAATTTCAAGTTCTTCTCTGTTGATGATAATTTTTGGGTGGCTTTTTGTTTGCATCCAAAATGTTTGTTAGTTTTGAAAACAATTATTCAGGCTTTTCTCCTACATTTTGTTGATATATGAGCTGGCTCCCCCTTCTTGTGTTACTCTGCTTCCCAGATAAATGAATGCATTTGCTGCTAGCTACTAGTTAGAACATTGTAATTGTACTCCTCTAGAAATATCCTGTTGTCTGCCTCAATATCCAATCTACGACAGTTGAGAAAATGATTGATAAGGCAAAGGCACATTCTTCTAGACCTTTCAAACACTGCATGAGATGTTTACCATGTCTGTTTTTACTATGAGTACTGTAATGAGTTATTTACCATGTCTGCATACTAGGTACTGTAATCACTTATTTACCATATTTGTTTGTATACTAGATATTGTAATGAGTTATTTACCATGTCTGCATACTAGGTACTGTAATCACTTATTTACCATATTTGTTTGTATACTAGATACTGTAATTAGTTATTTACCATGTCTGCATACTAGGTACTGTAATCACTTATTTACCATATTTGTTTGTATACTAGATACTGTAGTGAGTTATTTACCTTGTCTGTATTCAAAGTACTGCAATCAATTGTTTATCATGTCTGTTTGTTTTCTAGGTGCTACAATGAGTTATTTACCATGTCTGTTTGTACTGTAGATACTGCATGAGTTAAGTCTTTATTCTAGACACAGCAAGAGATATTTGTCTAAGTACAGAAACAATTAATTAGTATATCTGTCTATAAACTAATTGTGTTTGTTTTAAATAAAATAAATGAAACAAAAGCAAGTTTCAGCTTAGTAAGTAAGATAAGTCTTAACAAACCATTGTTTTGGTTCTATAAGGTCTTCAGCTAGGGACAAACACAGACTACTTTAACTTGATCATTTCCTAGTCTCTAGGGACTTCGCTGGTGAACATAAAAAAAAAAAATAATAAAAAAAAAAAAAAAAATCTTGATTTTGATCCTTTCCATTAGACATCACATAGGGCTTGTAGTGTTTTTTGCCATCCATCACTTTTCTGGGCGAGATATTCGATAGACATGGTAAATAACTCATTGCAGTACCTACTAGTTTAACCAAAATTGTCTAATGAAAGCAAGAACTAAAAAATGTATAAAATAAACATAAAATGGTATTGAGCAGCTAAACCAACAGAAAGACAAGACAAACTACGTTTTGACAAAAGCTTTCATCAGCTTTATACTCATGGCCTCGCATTGTATTTAATAATTTTTTTATATTTGATATCTTTTGTTATCTCCTAATTCAAAATGAAAGCCAGGTGAACATGTCTAGTGTGTATTTACAGAAAATGATACACTGAACAGCAAAGGTGAACCATTTACTTTTTTAGAAAATGTAATTGTATAAAAAGAAATCTTGCCACAATTCCGCATGGTTTTTGTGTCTATTCCCACTGAGCTATCTCCCAAGTATGTGTTCAGACACTAATTATGTTCATATATTTACATTTTGAAGTGTCATGCCATGCCTGCTGTTTATGTCACAAGTTTACAATGTATGCCATGTCCTGTCATCAAACATGCCATCATAATTTCTGTGCATGAACATTTTTGTCTTTATCTGTTATAATGGCACAAAAAATGCTTTTTACCTTGTTTGTCTGTTAAGTTTAAAAAATTATATTTAATGTTCATTTGTCTTTTAAATATAAAAAATATATTTAGCACCATTTATGTAATGCCTTATATATATGTTTTCTTAATCTTTCAAACATGTTTAGTGCCTTATCTGTATGCCATGCCTAATATGTTTAGTACCATATCTGTATATTGCATTATTGTTTAAAAATATGTTCAGTGCCCTATTGGTATGTTTGATTATTGTCTAAAAATATGTTCAGTGCCATATCTGTATAGTTCCATACCTGTATCTTTCCTTAATGTCTAGAAGAAATGTTTAATGCTTTAGCTGTACTTTTTATTAATATAAATATATGTTTACAGCTGTATCTGTGTCTTCAAAATCTCAAAAATATATTTAGTGCTTTGTCTGTTTATTTTACACATGTTACAAATATGGTTAGTGTGTTGTTTGTATATTTGACACATGTTACAAATATGGTTAGTGTCTTATCTGTCATCTTCCAAATATAAATATATCTATAGTAACACTTCTGCAGTTCCTATAAATGTCTAGGTCTTGTCACATTAAATAATTATCTTTTAAAAAACCTATCTTAACTGCATTTTCCCATTTCTAGGGGGATTTATAGGACATATTTATCGAGTGCAATTTCTACAAGGTGTTCAGGTCTGAGTTTTTATTTCACCCCCAAATCATTATTGTAAAGCATAATTTCATTATCATCATCATCAGGTGCTATGCTGGTTAGCATAGGTCATCATCTCTCTCCATATCACTCAGTCCTTCTTGCATGTCATAAATTCGGTTGGGGATCTTGTATTATGCCATTTGAATAAGTTGTTCAATATTTTTTTTCTTGGTTTTCCTCTGCTCTTCTTTCCATTCATTCTTGCTATGGTATTCTCAATGCCTTCTTTTGCATGACATGCCCAATAAATGTAGCTTGTCTCTTTCATAAGATTTTGATTATATTTCTGGTTTCTCAAACTCGTTTCAAACATTCTTCATTTGTAATTTATGTTATCCATGGAACTCGTAGCATTCTCCTGATAAACCACATCTCAGATGCCTCTAGTGTTCTTTGTGTTGTCTTGCTTAACGCCTTGGACTCCCTTCAATATAGTAAGTAGTACAGGATTTGATGCAACACTTTAGGACACACTTTCTAACATTAATTGAGAATTATTTGTCACATAGGATGTTTTTCATTCAATGGAATTCTGTCTTTGCTTGTCCTTTTCTGCTTCTAATTTGTGCAGTGCATCTGCCCTTTGATGGTATTATTGATCCCAGGTATTTGAATCTACTCACTTGTTTCAGGAATTTCATCTAGACATCTTGAATCTACTCACTTGTTTCAGGAATTTCATCTAGACATCTTGAATCTACTCACTTGTTTCAGGAATTTCATCTAGACGTCTTGAATCTACTCACTTGTTTCAGGAATTTAATCTGGACGTCTTGAATCTACTCACTTGTTTCAGGAATTTCATCTAGACGTCTTGAATCTACTCACTTGTTTCAGGAATTTCATCTAGACATCTTGAATCTACTCACTTGTTTCAGGAATTTCATCTAGACCTCTTTAAAAATATATCTTTTTTTAATATCCAAAACACCAATGATTCTTTAATTCAGAAATTAATTTGTGCACGTTCAGAACATGAACTATGTAATGACATGAAATTCAAGTTGTAAAAATAGTTTTCCTAATTAAAATGATCAAAGCTGACATCAAATCAAAGAGAAAATGCTGCAGAACATGGAAATACTATTAACTATATCATCATCATCATCGTGTGCCATACTGGTTGGCGTTGGCGATCATGTCCTTCCACAATCTTCTATCCACAGTGCATCGTATGAGTTCTGTTGTTGACTATTTTCCATGCCATGACACCAAGCTATCCAGTATTTTCTCTCTTTGTCGTCCGCAATCTCTTATTCCTTTTATTTTGCCAGTTGTAACCAAGTATTCCAACTTTCCTCTTCTCATGATGTGCCCAAAAAATGTTGATTGCTTCTTTCTGATGTTTTTTAAAGAGCTCCCTTTTTGTGTTGGCCTCGAGAACTTTCTCATTGGTCTTTTTAGCTGTCCAGGGAACTTTCAACATTCTTCTGAGAAATCCCATCTCTGTGGCCTCTAATCGTCTTTTCATTTGTTTGTCTATTGTCCATGATTTGCTTCCATCGGTCAGAATTGGTTCTATATAGCATTGATGAACTCTCTTTCTCATTTCTATTGACATAGATTTGTTGCATAAGATATTTTTCAATTTCTGAAATGCTATTTTGGCCTGAGCTATTCTGCTTTTTATTTTGGTGTTGCATCTTCCATCTGATGTTACCACTGTGCCCAAGTATTTTAAACGTTGCACTTGTTTCAGATTTGTCTTGTTTATTTTTATGCTGCATGATGGTGACGATTGTTTCTTCGATATAACCATTACTTCTGTTTTCTTACTATTCAGACTGAGACCTTTCTTGTTGCTTTCTTTTACTATTATATCTATCATTTCTTGTAGCTCATTCTCTGTCTCTGCTATTAAGACTGTGTCATCCGCATATCGTAAATTATTTATGTTGTGACCGTTGACTTCAATTTCTTTTTTGTCTACTATTGATCTCATAATATGTTCGCTGTAAAGTGAAAACAAATCCGGCGACAGAACACAACCTTGTCTGACTCCTTGTTTTGTAAATTGAAATTGTCCTGTTTAGTTGTTAATTCGTATAGCTGCTGTTTGTTGCCAGTACATGTTTTTTATGATTCGCAGATCCTTGCCATCAATGTTTAATTTCTCTAGCATATTTATTATTTCCACATGCTTTACTTTGTCAAATGCTTTCGTGTAGTCTTTAAAGCACATATATAGATCTTTCTTTACCTCTATAGATCTTTCTATCAATGTTCTTAAGATGTATATTGCATTATTGGTGCCCTTTCCTTCCACAAATCCACATTGTTCCTCACTTATTTCTGGTTTTATTTTATTCCTTACACGTTTCATGATGATTCTTAGTAATATTTTAGTCTATGCCTCATGAGACTAATAGTGCGATGGTCTTCGCAATCAGTGGCGCCTGACTTCTTCGGTATGGCTACAAAGATGGATTTTAGTAGATCTTCAGGTATGTGTCCAGTGTTATATATGCCATTGAGTAGTTTTGTTATGACTTGTACTCCCAGCTCTCCTAATGCATTTATCTCTTCGATTGTTATATTGTCGGGACCTGGAGCTTTGCCTCTTTTCATGTGTTGAATTGCAGCCTCCACTTCAATCTGCATTATTGGTGGTCCTGTGTCTTCATTTGAATTGTTTAATTCTGGTCTTTCATCATCATAGAGTTGACTGATTTATTCTGTCCATCTTTCCATTGTCTTCTCCTGTCCCATTATTATATTTCCTTCCTTTGATTTCACACATCCTGAAACTTTGACTTCTTTTCTTCCTGTTAATTCATTTAACTGATTGTGCATAAATTTTGAGTCTTTCTTTTGTTGTTTTTCCATTTCTTCACATTTCTATTTTAACCATCCTTCCTTTGCTTCTCTGCATTTGTTTTGGATATCTTTGTGCAATATTTTGTATGTCGTTTTTCTTTCTTATATTTTCTTCTTTCGTCCATTAGTTGTAATATTTCTTCTGTCATCCATTTCTTTTAGTTGATTCTTTTAGTCACTGGTATTACTTCTTTTGATGTTTGTTGAATTGATTGTTTGAGTATTTCCCACTGTTCCTTGATGTCCTGTATTTCCTCAATAGCATTATATCTATTTTGTACTATCGTGCTGTACTTATCACTCATCTGTTTATCTACTCTTAGCATATCTAGTTCTAATTTTATATTTCTTGGTGATTTCTGTGCCTTCCGCAGTTTTATTCTTATCTTTCCAACTACTGGTACATAGTCACTATAGCAATCTGCTCCTGGCCTTGTTTTAACCGATGTTAGCCCATTCCTGAATCTTCTCTGTACCAGTATAAAATCAATTTGATTGTGTACTTTTTTGTCTGAGCTTTGCCATGTCCATAGTCGCCTAGGGTGTTGTTTGAACCAGGTGTTACCTATAATCATTTCATGTGTCTTTGCCCAATCTATCAATCTATCCCCTCTATCATTCGTCTCTCCAAGGCCATGCCCCCCAGTCATATTTTGCACTTTAGCTGTTCCTACCTTTGCATTGAAATCCCCTAATATAATAGTTATTTCTTAGGATTTACACTGTTCCATGGTCGCCTCTAGCTCTTAATAAAAAGTGTCAATGTCTTCTTCTTCGCTATTACTTGGTGCATAAGCTTGAATTATGTTGATATCCATTGGTCTACCTCTCAATTTTACTAGCAGAATTCTGTCTGATACTGGCCAAAATCCTTTCACTGTTTTGCTTCTTTCTCTATCTAACATGATGCCTACTCCTCTTTCGTGTGTGGTTCCCCCAGAGTAAATTACATTTCCACTGTCGCGTTGTAATAATCCTGCTCCATTCCATCTCATTTCACATAGTCCCAAGATGTTCAATTTCATTCTCTTCATTTCTTGACTGATGTTTTCTAGTTTTCCAACCTGGAATGCTGATTTAATGTTCCAAGTTCCTATTGCTAGTGTCTCTTTATTTTTGATCTTGCATACAGTAGCATGATGACGATCGGGTGTCACCTGTAGCACATGGCGCTCCCTACCGGACGAGGTGGCTGTGAAGTCCCCATTAACGTCGTTAGCTGTAGATATAAAGTTGTGGTTTGTCATGATTATTCCAGGCAATATAAAAAGGTAGTTTGCCATTCCTTTCCTTCTTGGCAGTGACTGTACTAGTCAGAGATCGCAGCCATTGACTCTGTACATGAGATCCTCTGCCTGCCATCGCGGTGTGGGGACCATAACCGGCACTACTTGTCGGCTGCTCCCACAACACCATCCACCACCTGCTCCAATGGCTTCACATAACCCTGATAGGGGGGCTAAACAGTAGCTCCACCTTGCCCAAGGGTGTCCCAAAGACTAGCGGAGGAAAGGAGACATTAACTATGTAGTGTCAAAATAATAATTGTTAATTTTTAAAATCTCCTTTATATATCCACAGTCAATGTGTCATAAATGTAATAATGTATTTTGTCATACTAATTAATATATGGCATGTCCTGGCGAGAGTTGTCCTTGCTTGCTCCAGAACGGATTGGGTGGTGATCTCTTGTGAGTGCCCTTAGCTCCAACTGGCATTCAGAGAGTCAAGAAGAAGAAGTATTAATATATGTAGCCATTACCACCTGTGTCACTATTAGGACAGTTACTGTGTCTGTCTTATTATCTAAATTATCACACAGTGTTAGAGTTATATTAACATACTAACACAAAATAAATATGTGTCTATTATAATATTTTATCGCTAAATATATTTGGTCTGCTCTAAACTTTAATCTATTAAATCCTCACATATAACCAGATATGATATTTATCAAATCTTCTAATATGCAAATATCCAAATTCATTATGCTATTATATCATATATATCTAATTTCAAAAATTATGATTTAAAAAAAAAATATCTTTAAGACATTATCCCATTTCTGGGGTCTGCCAGGGATATTTATAGGACCAGAGAATAAAGGCGGTAACCTCAAGGTGTTCAGGTCTGATTTTGTATTTTCCCTGATAGAAAAACATTTCATGCACCTATGATTCAAACTTGCGTTCTCGAGGTTCGGAAGCACAGCAAGCTATTGATTTGGCAACCTGCTTTCCTAAATATTATAATGATTTGTAGATTTACCTAATCCCATATTATTATCATGTTCTTTTTTAAAAATTAATCTTTCTTTTCACCTAGCATCTCCAGATGTATTCCTTATCAGATTTGCTAATCTCCAGATATTGCTAAATTTTTGTATCATATTACTCTAATACACAATTATCACTGGATCCATTCATTTTAAATATTACTAATCATCAGATACCACTAGTGGTGTTCATTTTCAAATCTATTAATTTACAAATATTACTTGATGTGTTCAATGTGTTTATTTTTATAAACATCTAATCCCCAAATATCACCAATTTACTATTTTTTAATCTAATCCTCAAAGATTACCAATTGTGTTCATATTTACCTACAACTAATCCCAAATATCACCAGCTGTGTGTATTTTTACCAATATCTAATCCCTAAGTATCGCCAGTTGTGTTTATTTTTATTTATCTATATCAAATCCCCAAGTATTATCAGTTATGTTTGTTTATCTATATCTAGTTGCAAAGTTCATTTGTGTTCACTGTATATCTACTTGCAAAGTATCACCAGTTGTGTTCACTGTATATCTACTTGCAAAGTATCACCAGTTGTGTTCACTTACCTATATCTAATCCCCAAGTATCATTTATTGTGTTCACTGTTATCTATATCCAGGGCTTTTTTCAGCCACAAACATTTAGAACTTTAATAGAGACATATATTTTATAATTAAATTAAAACTGGGAGTGCCGCTGGTTTACATTTTCATGTTATAGTCATTGACAATAATAATACAATAAAAACTATTTCCTAGTTTTACACATAAAATAATTTACATTCTCTGAAGAGAAATAAGAATTGTCCAAGTTTTAGTCCATCACTACAAATGTTCAATGCGTCCATCCCTCATCATGTGACAAACATTGAAACAGCAGTAAGTTTATCCATACTTGTCCATGTTTGTAGTGTTTCTGCATTGATTGTCATCAAAGTAACCATAGTTGCAGCAGCTGTGAATGATATAATCTCTGCTGTATCGCCATCACAAAATCTCCCAAACAGTTGGTTGTGGATTTCAAAGTTTGACACTTGTATGGTTTTCTATTTTTATAAGCTATGGTCAAAATTCTTCCTTTCTCTACTGCTCCATTAGAAACACTTTGATGTTCTGTGCTTTTACCATTACAGATGTAACCTGTGTCCATTAACTGCCAACACCATCAAGCTCTCATGGTCTGGCAGTTCTGTTTTATAGTCTTCTTCCGTACACTGCATGGTAACAATTAATAAACACTTCTCACATTCCAAAATGCAAAATGCTTTCTGCTGTTTAGTTGCCATTTTGCAAATGAAGCTCATGTTGCCACCTGGTCTATCACAAGGAAGTCTGCATACATGAATTTTAAATACTTGAGATGTTTACATTCAGTATATGATTAGCATGAAGCTCTTTCATTTCGTGATTAGCACAAACAATTACAGTTGAGAGTTATAGGACTTTAAAATCCAATTAGTTATTTCTAATAACTGTACGAAGTGTTTGATTTTCAAACAATCTTGTGCTGTCATCTTCTGCTGTTGATATTATCTCAAAGTTCCAGTTATCTCCAAATTGGTTATCATTTATTGTTAGAATGGGTTCATCATCAAAGTTGACCAGAACTACTGTTATCATTTATTGTTAGAATGGGTTTATCATTAAAGTTGACCAGAACTACATTGTTACCATTTATTGTTAGAATGGGTTCATCATTAAAGAGTTGACCAGAACTACATTGTTACCATTTATTGTTAGAATGAGTTCATCATTAAAGTTGACCAGAACTACATTGTTATCATTTATTGTTAGAATGGATTCAGCAATGGCTGTTGAGACCAATGAGAACAGCAAAACATTTGATGTAATGAGGGCAAGGGTGTGTTGAAAATTGATCTGTCAAAGAGGATGATAATGTGTTAAAGTTTGACTTGCAAAGTGATTGCTTCAAGATGGCATTATTGCTTAATTTGTTTTTCATAGAATGCCACAATCTCAGCAATCTTGCTTCACTATTGCTGAGCCATTTGCAGCAATTTTCTCCCAAGCAACAAGATGTTTTAGCACGCTTTAGTGTTTCATTGATGTTGCTGTAAAGACAAACAAAGAGTTCATTAAAACACTGTTCTATCAGTGTACTCTACCTATCACTAATACAGCAAGGTGTTTTATCACCTCGGGCCTTCAAAATTATCAAAAACAAAAGGGTGTTTTTTCATCTCTAACCAGCCAAATCAGCAAACACATGAAGTTGTTTAACCATCTATAACCTACTAAATCACCATGTACAACATATAATTAAGATTTTTCCAATCTCCAGATATTTCAACTTTTACCAAATTTGTGGTTTATAACTTTTATTCATCACCAGTTGACCCGACTATGTTTTAGTCACACCCAATTCTTACTATCTTTAACTCTTTCCATACAGAAGCTTTTTATCGATGCAACGAAAGAGATTTCAGAGACAAAATTTGTCAAGGTTTTAAGAATCAATCTACATGTTTTTATTTATCTAACATATAACATATTATATATGAATTTTTAGATAATTGAACAAGGAATTAGATTTCACTGATACCAAGACGATAAAAGACATGTAAAAAGAATATGGTTTGATGACAGTTCACACTAATCAAATTGAGAGTAACGCACTATGTGGCGAAACTTATGCGGCTGAAATCATCATGGCGTACAGTACGGCAAAACCTATGGAAAGAGTTAAGCATTATCATCACTATCTAATCTGCGACAGTAATAATCAGGTGTTTAATATTAAATGTAATACATTGTTTCATATATTGTGGTATATTTGGCATTACATCTAATCAGAATATCAGAATCTAAAGAGTTGTATACATTTCCATATATTTCAAGCTTATAAGCAACAAGTTTTCTCTCATCTAGTTAACTATATAACTAATGTGATCATAATTGTCATGAATGAATATTACAACTGTGACTGTTACATTGATTAATATAATTCTTACTATTGGAGTAATTAATATAAATGTGACTGTTGTTATAAATAGTATAAATGGGACTCAAATTAGTGTAATTTAATTGTTGCTATGTAATGAGCATAATTGGAATGCTGCTATAATTAATGTAATTGTGACTTACTGTAATTAGTGCAATTTAAATGTTGCTATAATTAGATTACTACTGTTGCTATAAATAGTGTGATTTTATATTGTTTTGTATAATTTTAACTCTTGTTATATTAAGTGTAATATAAGGGCTACTCTAATTTATATAATTATTAATGTTGCTCTAATAATTTGGAAGTAAATGATTCTTCCACATTGCAGAGAATTTAATGTATATCACAGACAATCAAAAACACAGAAAGAAGTATTTTATAAGTTATGGAAGGAACGGTAAAATTCAACATAACATCAGATGAATTAATTAACATAATATTTTACACTGTGTCTCAGTGTTCTGAGTACAAGTCATATTTATATATGCTGGTCACACAGATATTTAGTTGCTTCTATCTTTTAAGAAATTAATTTGTGTTTATGCGTCCTTTATTTTAGCATGTTCATTTGTTGGACTGCACTACTATCCCAGATCTGTATCCTTGTATATCTTCCTTTGTTCATTTGGATAGTTTTCTTTGTGACACCACTTTTATAGTTACTTATTATTTCATTCGCTTATAATTGTTCCTATAATTAAATTATGATTATCACCATTTTGTTCTATTTTCGAGCATTGCTGCAATGATTAGGTCTACAGTTGTTACTCTAACTGATTCTGTCTGGAAAAAGTCACTATTTGAATGTAGTCTACAGACAATATGGAATTAGTTCCTATAATTTTTTGACCACCATTTTATTGAGGTGCTTGGTCAGCACTACACCAGGCTGTAGGAAATCATCCTTTATTATTATAATAAATAATGTTATCATAAAAATTGCTACATTTAGTAGTGTTGTAATATTGGTATGCTTTCATATTTTATTTTCTTAATGTAGATGTCCTTTGGCAAAATTTTATGTGGTTTCTGACTGCCACAATGAAGAAACAATAACATTTGGTTTCTTACTGCCACAATGAAGAAACAATAATATTTGGTTTATAAATGCCACAATGAGAAACAATAACATTTGGTTTATAAATGCCACAATGAAGAACAATAACATTTGATTTCTGACTTCCACAATGAAGAAATAATATTTGGTTTTTGACAGAAACAATGAAGAAACAATAACATTTTGTTTATAAATGCCACAATGAAGAAACAATAACATTTGATTTCTGACTTCCGCAATGAAGAAATAATATTTGGTTTTTGACAGAGATAATGAAGAAACAATAACATTTGGTTTATAAATGCCACAATGAAGAAACAATAACATTTGATTTCTGACTTCCGCAATGAAGAAATAATATTTGGTTTTTGACAGAGATAATGAAGAAACAATAACATTTGGTTTATAAATGCCACAATGAAGAAACAATAACATTTGGTTTATAAATGCCATAATGAAGAAACAATAACATTTGGTTTATAAATACCACAATGAAGAAACAATAACATTTGGTTTATAAATGCCACAATGAAGAAACAATAACATTTGGTTTATAAATGCCACAATGAAGAAACAATAACATTAGACAGGACATAAAGGTATAATATCAGCACACACACTTAAAAGACTGGATAGCATCACCACCATGTACATGCAATAATGAACTGATAACATTACCATACACAGACTATCAGTTCATTATACAAGTCACACAAACATAACACCACACATATTGCTCAAATATGATAACACCACAGCACAACCAAAACAATACCACATGCACAGCAATATACCACAACATAAAACTACATAAATACCAAGACATAAAACTGTGATATAACACCATATACTACTACAGTACATGATACAACTAAAACATCATGCACATACATCCAAAAAAATTATGTACAAACGTTAAAACATTACCAAGACATAATAACATCATACACACATTAATAAGACATGTTAACAACTAATATGTAGACGTCTGTGGCTTAGAGAAAGTGAACTTGGTTTTACAGCCCCAATGTCCAGGGAAAGAGTCCCGCTAAGCACGGTTTTTAAAGAAATCGTGACTCAGATTACCGTCCTCTCCATGTCTCTACCATCAGAAGGCAATGGCAGACCACTGACAAATAATGCCTAGACAATTACACAGCCAAAAAATTCTGGGTGGGGTAGCAATGTTTTGTAAAGGTTTTGCTACTTACTTTATCACCAACAAACTGCTTACATATTATTAAAACATGTTAACTCCAAACACTAGTTCTATGATATGGTAAAATAATACCCTTATTACTAAGACATAACAGCAGTAGAGTCCAACAGGAAAGCAAGAGATACCAAATTGTATCTCCCCTTGAAGCTGAAAGGCAACTAAGGAAGGAAAGAAGATGAAGTTTAGTAAGACATGATAACACTACACAGTATTACCAATACATAGTAGCATCTACACATACCATCAAGACATGATAGCACTACACACTATAACCAATACATAGTAGCATCTACACATACCATCAAGACATGATAGCACTACACACTATAACTAATACATGGTAGCATCTACACATACCATCAAGACATGATAGCACTACACACTATAACTAATACATAGTAGCATCGCATCTACACATACCATCAAGACATGATAGCACTGCACACTATTACCAATACATAGTAGCATCTATACATACCATCAAGACATGATAGCACTACACACTATAACCAATACATAGTAGCATCTACACATACCATCAAGACATGATAGCACTACACACTATAACTAATACATGGTAGCATCTACACATACCATCAAGACATGATAGCACTACACACTATAACTAATACATAGTAGCATCGCATCTACACATACCATCAAGACATGATAGCACTGCACACTATTACCAATACATAGTAGCATCTATACATACCATCAAGACATGATAGCACTACACACTATAACCAATACATAGTAGCATCTACACATACCATCAAGACATGATAACACTACACACTATTACCAATACATAGTAGCATCTACACATACCATCAAGACATGATAGCACTACATACTATAACTAATACATAGTAGCATCTACACATACCATCAATACATGATAGCACTACACACTATAACCAATACATAGTAGCATCTACACATACCATCAAGACATGATAACACTACACACTATAACCAATACATAGTAACATCTACACATACCATCAATACATGATAGCACTACACACTATAACTAATACATAGTAGCATCTACACATACCATCAAGACATGATAGCACTACACACTATAACTAATACATAGTAGCATCTACACATACCATCAATACATGATAGCACTACACACTATAACCAATACATAGTAGCATCTACACATACCATCAAGACATGATAGCACTACACACTATTACCAATACATAGTAGCATCTATACATACCATCAAGACATGATAACACTACACACTATTACCAATACATAGTAGCATCTACACATACCATCAAGACATGATAACATCATACACATACTACCAAGACATGATAACACATTCACAACTAAGATATTATTAAACAAGAAAAAGTGTCTCTGATAACAGAATATTCTAGACCAGTGGTTCTCAAATTTGCTTTGCTCAAGGCCCACATTTGAATGCCACATATCCTTGTAACTTTGTAATCCCTGCTATAAAATATCCATGTCAACTGTTAAATAAAAAAGATGTTTTATCAATTTTACTTGTTGCTTATAATTATAACATCTATTCATTAAATTTGTTGTAGTAACTTGATTATAATTTGTAATTGTCTTTGACTTAGTAGTAGGAAACTCTTTGTACAGAGCTTCGTAGCAGGGGACAATCTGATCATTAGAAGCAGACCACGTCAAGCAAGTGTTTCAGCCCTATAGCTTCTTGACACTAAGGGAGGTGGGCCCACCTGGGTCATGATTCCCAGGCGTCAAACTCCTGCTGCATTGTCTCTAAGGCTTACACTATATACCCAGCACAAGATAACTACACTTAATATGCAACACTTGAAAATAGTTAAACTTACCTGTCTTGCTACCCTAGCAAGTTGCTGTGCTTTCCAGTCAAAATGAAGTGGCAACTGCAGCAGCAACATCCTTTTATAGACCCGTCAGCCCAGGGACTCCTTGCACCTACCCGGTGTCCGATTTATGTGGGAATTCGGAAGTCTACGGTGAAGATTAGCAACTTATAAAAAAAGGAAGCCCAATTATTGTGGAACTTCTCACCAGCTACTGTATTATGGTTATCATCAAGACTGGTTTAATTGTAGCTCATTAATTCTCTGTATGAGCCTACTGAGAAGTTCTAACTGTAACAGCACAAGAGGAAAGAAAAAAAACCCTAAAGATGGAGTAATCAAATGCTATACAACTACTCCTCTAATCTAAACACCTTGTGGTGGCTGTGCTGAGCATGTTGCCTTCATTCTCCAGCCCTATGGTTCTCCTCCTTTCCTGCAGACTCAAGAAGTTTGATATATGGTGTAAAGATAGTTGTACACAATTTCTTTGAAGAAAACTGCAACCTTTGGAAGTCAGTACTTGCAGGGATAAGAAGCTGTGATAAGCAGTGAATGAGAAGCTCCATTAACTGTAAGCCCTGCATTTCAGCCACTGAACAAAAAGGAGAAAGTCGACTGCAACCATCAATTCATTTGCATCCATTCATTTTGCTCATGGGCTAAAGATGGAACATAGGACAGAAGTTATAGTTTTCCACAATCGACGATTACCTGCTGGATTTTGTTTGTCAATGCTGCCACAATAACTCTGAAGGGTATGCATTAAGAAGCAAGAAAGTCTTGTATAGCAATGGATTGTTATAACTTATTATACTCACTGATTCATACAACATGCTGCAGGTACAATTGTTTAAGCTATTCAAGAGACTACTTTTATTATACAAGTTCTTCTAGGGCACCAAATTTAGAAAGACTTCATCATCATCAAGTACCGTACCTGCTGGCATAGGTGGCCATGTCTCTCCACAACTTTCGATATCAACAGTTATTTATCATTTCCCGTTATTGACCTTCTGCCAAGCCATTCTCTTAAGCTGTCTGGTATCTCTTCGTCCCTCAATTTTTCCAGTTGTTACAATATATTCCAGCTGTTCTCTTCTCATTACATGGCCAAAAATTATGATTGTTTCTTCCTAATATTAGAAATTAGCTCTCTTTTTGCTTTGGTCTCTTTCAGAATGCTTTCATTACTCTTCTTAGCTGTCCATGGTATTCTCAATATTCTTCTGTAAAACCCCATTTCTACAGCCTCCAGTGATTTTCTTGTTTCTATTCCTATTGTCCATGATTCACATCCATATCTTTTAAGACTGGTTCTACATAACATCTAAGAACTCTTTTTCTTGTTTCTATTGTCAAAAATAATAGCAAAAAGACAGAGGTAATGGTAACAACAAAGAAAAAGACATCACCTCAGTGCAAAATAAAGACAAGTGGAACAATATTAAAACAGGTAAATATTTGGGAACTTTGATAACCTCAGACGGAAGATGTACCATAATGTACCCAAAAAATGATGAAGATTGTTCCTTCCTGATAATGGAAACTAGATATCTTTTTGCTCTTGACTTCTCTCAGAGCATCTTCATTACTCTTCTTAGCTGTCCATGGTATTCTCAACATTCTTCTGAAAAACCACATTTTTCTAGAGACTGGATATTGTCTCGATCTGCTTGATTGGCTCATGTAGCTGAGATCTTACATGATCATCTTTTTCTTGATTCTATTATCAAAAATGGATTGCATAGTATGTTCCTCATTTTTTGGCTAAATTGCCTTGCATATCATATATTATATATATATATGGAAAGCTGTGGGTTCATGCGCTTCCTCATTATCATTTTCTACAATGCTGTGACCCAGGTGCCCATTCCTTCTTCACCTGAGTAGACCTGAGAGTATTAGGCTTGGATCTAATCCACCTTCACTTTATTGCTAAGCCAGCACATTACGCTATGCCACTGACACTCACGTATGTATACAAACATTTATTTAGAATATTATACATATTAATGATTGATTTTTTAAAAATTTACCACAGGACGCACTATGGGAGTTAAGCCCTTTCTTGTAGATATCTCTAACTATTTCTGTTGATATTTATGCTCGTTTCTACATCTCTACAAACATCTGGAAACAGATTGTTGTTATCCATCTTTCATGGCAACTGACCAGTACAATTTTTGTCAGACAGCAGCTTCTCTCATGGCTGATTCAGTAATTATTTTAATGACAAATTTGAAAAATAAGGTACAAAGTAAATTTATGTTATCAGGCTTCACCTCTAAAATTTTGAAGTTTAAATCTTTCAACTTTGACTTCATTTAATGTTTGAATATTTTTGCCATTTATTAGGTTTGTTTTCCAGCTATTATAATTTTCTGTTGGACATTCACAGTCTGCTCACTAGCAGAGAAGTCTCTGAAAGATGTCTTGAAGACATTTTTATATTTCAATTTTGGTCTACCTGTAGATAACTTCCTTTTTTTGAGCTCCCCATATGGTTGTTTTCCATTCTTTTAACTACGCCCCTGTCATCTTAATCTTTGGCTCACATTAATAGTTGCTGGATATACATGTCATTGGTTTATTTGCTTAGCAACCCAGCTATAATTATTACTGTTTAGAAAATTACATTTGCTTTATAACAAAATAACAAACTTGTAAATAGAATATTTATTTAATATTTTCTTTTGAACTGAAGGCTAATATTTATTTTTAAAACACATTGTTTACTTAAGAAAACTGATTTTAAACATTTTAAAAAGAACTTTTACAAAACTGTCAAACATATACATGCACAATGAATTTGCATTTATTTTAAACATATACAATAATGTTAAAACATTGATTGTAAACATGCAAATTGTTTCTTCCTTCTCCTTGTAGAGAGAAATGGTAACAAGATAAAGTAGACATGTAGGGAAAAGTATAGCATGACTTGCATCATGTGACTCTTAAAATACCCATGAAGGCTAACTTGGGTTACCTTGAACCAACCTGGCTAACTGGACCCTGATTAAATTATGACAGACTTATAAAGTTGACAATGTATAAGTAACCGCCACAGAAAGTACACAAAAATACAAAACTACCAACAGAGAAAGCATATAAGAGAAAGTACTACAAACAGAGAAAGCATATAAGAGAAAGTACTACAAACAGAGAAAGCATATAAATTGTTTGATCATCTTGAGAGAATGTCTTGTTGCTTCAGACCATGTAGGATATATATTGAAAGAGGAGATAGGTGTCGAACTTGAGACACACACAGAGTTAATGAAGTTGTAACTGGGGACTGGGTGGTTTAGAGGTAAGATGTCTGTCTCTGGACAGGAAGGTGCTGGGTTTGATTTCCACTACAGAAACTGGACATTTTTTAATTTTTAATCGAGCCCATGGTTTCTTCATGGCTTTACCCTCCCCCCGGTCTCTCAATAGTGAGATCTGGTATTTAGCCCTTTCGAAAAATGACAAAAATAAGGTTCCGTATGAACTCACACACATAAAAGAACGCTTGCCAGTTTAAAGACCAAAGGAATAGATAACAAATAGCCGCTGTCAGGGCAAACATTTTTAAGCAAATCTACCCTTGCCAAAGACAGATGTGATGGGCCAAAAGGCAAGACATCGTGGCTATCCCGTAAATTAGCGATACGACGCATCCACGCCCGCCTCCAGAAAAAAGCTAACCAGTCTGGTCGCCACATGGGGATCGAGAGCGAAGGTAACCTGGTATTGAAAAATGTCATGTAGAAGTCGAATGTGTTGGGCCAAAAAAAGGAGCAAATTTCATAGTCCGACTGCAAACAACAACACAACATCCTTTAAGGGTGAATTACGAAGTCATAGAGTATAAACACGAGCAAACAAACAAATAAAATTAAATACATTCTAATTTAAAACATGTTTTAAATATACAGTTACTTTAAAACATCTGTGTTAAAAACATACATTTATTTGAAAACATCTGTATAAAACATGTGCATGTAACTTTTGTAACAGTTTGGAATGTGTATTGAAGATGATGACTTCTGACAATTATATCAACTGGTGTAACGAACCTCACTTTTAAAATTCATCAAGATGTTGAGCATACGAATGTGTTGATAACTAACATAAACTCCCCAGTGGTGTCCACTTCATCACTAAGAAAATATATCTTTCATATACTGGAACAACTGCAACTTTTATATTTCACCACATAACCAAGCTGGCAAGTCTAAATCTTACAGTACAAACTCTCCATTGGTGCTTTTTTCCGTACGAAAGCTTTTTATCAATGAGATGGAAGAGACTTCAAAGATAACATTTGTCATGGTTTTAAGAATCAATCTACATATTTATATTTATCTAACATATAACATATATATGAATTTTTAGATAATTGAACAAAGTATTAGATTTCACTATACCAAGATGATACAAGACATGTAAAAAGAATATGGTTTGATGACGATTCACAATAATCATATTGAGAATGTCACACTATGTGGCAAAACGTATGCGGTCAAAATCAGCATGGCCCACAGTGCGTTGAAACGTACGGAAAAAGTTGAGTCTATGAGACTGTATCTCACTTTACAAAAAAATAAGAACATATAAGTCACTAGACCAGAATCTATCATGTCCCACTTTGTCAAACTTCATAATCTGAACAATAAAGAAAACTAACCAAACTGTCATCAGTTTCAATATAATTAGCACAGTTGTATTTATTGCATGTAAACATATTGTTATAACATTAGACATTTGTGGACGGAATAAATTAGCAACATCTTCAGACATTAAACATTAAGAAATGAAGTGAAAATGTTTGAACTAGGAAACAAAATGAATTATTACAATAAAAATTATACTGCAATCAAGCCTGACTTAAGTAGCAAAATCTACAGACTTTATTCATTTTTTAAAAACAAAGCAGCACCGGTCTGTAACCACTGGTCAATGTTACCACCACATGGGACATCCAGCCTGGTGACAATCCTGTCCCTGGTACTGGAGTAGTAGATGGGCAGGGAGATGGTCTCATCTAAACCATATGGGTCTGGAGAGTCCTGGAAAAAAAGTGTCTAAATAAATTCTGGGAAAATGAGCACAACTAATGTTTGTCTAAATGACCTATTTTAATAATGGTACGATTGTTTTACTTTACTAAAATAAAGTCAAATGAAAGTAAGGTATAGTGAAAGTAAAGTAAAGTGAAAGCAAAGTAAAGTTAAGGTATAGTGAATGTAAAGTAAAGTGAAAGTAAAATGAAGTGAAAGTTAAGTGATAGCAAGGTAAAGTAAAGTGAAAGTAAAGTAAAGTGAAAGTAAAGTGAAGTGAAAATAAAGTAAAGTTAAAGTAAAATGGAGAGAAAATATAATGAAGTGAGAGTAAAGTAAAGTGAAAGTAAAGTAAAGTGAGAGTAAAATGAAGTGAAAGTAAAATGGAGAGAAAGTAAAATGGAGAGAAAGTAAAATAAAGTGAGAATAAAGTGAAAGTAAAATTAAAGTAAAGTAAGGAGCCAATGGTGGGGTGTACTAAACACTCCAAGGTATGGTGACAGCTTTACAAATAAAGAACACAACACAATACTGACGTTTCGGCCTGTGGCCTTCTTCAAAATACAGGGACAACGACAACAAGCGGTGAAGCACAATTACTACATGTTAGATGATCAAGTGGAGGGCGAGGAAAGTAGGATGCAGAAATAAGAAAAGAGAGAAATGAATATTACATGATGAGAGGTATGATGGGCGTCAAAATATATAAAATAGAAAAAGAGAAAAATGTATAATAAATTGTACTTAGCTGAGCTCAGAGCAGGAAATCTGTAATCCGTTCTGAAACAAGTCAGAATGACTAGAAGCGCAGAGAACGTGTATAGAAAGCAACCCGTGACCAAGACAGGTCAGTTAAGAGGGCAAACGGATCTAATATCGGGAAAACCAAAGGGGGGGAAAAAAGGGGGGATAGACGAAGACACTCCTGGGACACAACAAGCAATACATATAAATCACTCAACAATGGAAGTGAGAGATCACGCGAGAGGTTTTCTCTTTTTTTCTCTTTTTCTATTTTATATATTTTGACGCCCATCATACCTCTCATCATGTAATATTCATTTCTCTCTTTTCTTATTTCTGCATCCTACTTTCCTCACCCTCCACTTGATCATCTAACATGTAGTAATTGTGCTTCACCGCTTGTTGTCGTTGTCCCTGTATTCTGAAGAAGGCCACAGGCCGAAACGTCAGTATTGTGTTGTGTTCTTTATTTGTAAAGCTGTCACCATACCTTGGAGTGTTCAGTACACCCCACCTTTGGCTCCTTGCTACCAGCTTTACCGCAGCATTGCAATTATTTGCCTGTTCCCTAAAGTAAAGTAAAATGTAAGTAAAGTAAAGATACTGTGAAGAAACAGCAGAGTGAAAGTAAAGTAAAGAACAGTTACAAACAAGCAGAACAAACCCTTTTAATCCACGACACCAAACATGGGGGTATAGCTGACACACTCGGGGAATCTCTCTGCTTTTCTGAGAGTTGACTTCCATCAAATGTGCATCCTTCTAACTGGAGACCACCAATTTTGACTAAAATGTTAGCTCCCTGGATGGATCCCTTCCAAGTACAAGCAAACTTGAGGCTGTCCATGGAACATTTAAGCTCTCTAACAAGAAAACAGAGACCACGAAAGGTTAAAATTGTAAAACTGTCACTGTCATAATACAATCATCATCATTATCATCATCATCGAGTGCCATCTCCGCAGCGAAGGTTGGCTACCACAGAGGGCCATTCTACTCTGTCTCTTGCTTTGATAGTTCAGGTTGTCATAGGCTGATTTGTCCATCTTTTGATGTTACTTGTCCATGTTAGTCTTAGTCTGCCCCTGCCGCTTTTACCTTGTATTTTCCCTTCCAAGATTACTTTTAGCAGGCTGTTGTGTCTTTTAACATGCCCCAAAAATTGCATTTGTCTTGTTTGAATTGTATTTAGTAGTTCTCTTTTCATTTTTAGTTGTTTTAAGATTTCATTGTTTGTTTTCTTTTCTTTCCATCCAATTCTACCTATTCTTCTATATATCCACATTTCAAAGGCTTCAATTTTCTGTTCTTTTTTCTTATTATAATTATTGTATTATAATCTATCTATCTATCTATTGACCTTTCGAGCCGTAACCGGCCCATAGGGCGTAGACCAAGATACACCTTCTCCTATATGAATTGTTTTGTTCTAGCAGTTTTCTTTTAAAGATATTTTATCAAATCTCGCCATCTGTCTCTGTTCTGTGCAAGCAGTTCTATCTCATTGAGGGAGCCGATTCCTGCTGCTCTTGCCTCTCTCATCAATGTTCTTCTCAGTGTCTCCCTGGGTCTTCCTCTTTTTCTTTTACCTGTTGTTTCCCATATGAGGGCTTGCTTTGCTATTCGGTTATTATCTCTTCTCATCACATGTCCAACATATGACCATCGTCTTTTCTTTATTACTGAAGATATTAGTGGTTGATTGGCGATTTCTCTAATTTCCTCGTTTGTTTTGAATTCGTTCCATGCTATACCAAGTATTTTCCTTAGACATTTATTTTTGAATGCGTTCAACTTTGTTTCTATATCTCTTGTTGTTTTCCAGCTTTCACACGCATATGTAAGGGTTGATAGTACATTTGATTTGAATAGCCTAAGTTTTGTGTTTGTGCTGATGAGTTTTGATTTCCACAACTTTTCAAGGCTTCTGAAAGACATTGCTGCTTTAGCCATTCTAATTCTAATTTCTTTACTCGTATCCCCTTCTCGATCAATGTGACTTCCAAGATAGATCATTCCAAGATAGACTCCTTATCATACAAAGTATATATTAAAAGAGGAGAAGGGAGAAGAGTAAAAGGCAGACCTAGAGTAAGATGGACAGACAACATTTAAAAAATGCTACAATAATATCAATTGACAATGATTTAAAAAAGAAAAACTATCTTTATGGCAAATTCCCATTACTTGGGTCTGCTGGGGGGGACCTTAACAACTTTAATTACTTTAAAAATGACACAAAGTTCAAGATTGGAAGCACAAACATGTGGACAAGCAGCACAGACTGTACCACACATCCTACAAGACTGTAGCCACTATAATGCTTTGAGAGATGTGCACTGGCCAAATGAAATTACACTAAACACTTTGTGCCTCCTTCATTATCATCATTTGCCATACCACTTGATGTATGCAATCATGTCCTTCCACAGTTCACTGTGCATTGTATCAATTCTGTTGTTGACTGTTTACTGTGTCATGACACCAAACATCTTCTCTCTGTGTATTCTGTGATATCTCTTTCCATGTATTTTGCCAGTTGTAATCAAGTATTCCAACTCTCATGATGTGCTTGAACACTTTTATGGTTCCCTGCATGAGCCATTAAAGACAACCAAAACTCATAGAAAAAGATACATTTACAGATGCTGATAATAACAAATAAAAGAAGTATATATAGCAATAGCAAGATGTATAAGGTTAAAGAAATACTCATGCTAAAGTCGGATATTATAATACAATATAATAATTATTTAATTAATAATTGTTACAATTTAAAAGCAGTAGTAAAATCATGAAACCCCATTTACTCTCATATTTGGAAAATTAACAAAGTTTATCAAGGAAAACAAAATGGAGAAAAGGATGAAGTAACATATAAGTTACTCTTTCCTAGAGACAACAACACAATGATTTAACATATAGTGATTGAACATGACATCATTGACATGACCTGAATAAATAAACAGAGTGTGATATTGGTCAATAGTTAAACAATGAAAGTAGAAAGTGACATTCATTCATTCGTGGTTCATGTGATGTGGTGTTCAATATCATGTCTCTCCATAACTCTTGATCTTGTAAGGTGTTAAACAGCTCTACCATTGAGCATTTCCCTTGTCTGTTGTCAAACCATTCAGTACTTTTCCCTTTGTCTTTCTTTATATCTCTCACATTTCATTTTTCATGTTATTAGATATTCCCACATATCTCTTATCCACACAAGCCCAACAAATCTAGACTTTGTTTCCTAATATGTGGTATAACCTTCCCCTTTTCATTTGCCTCTTTTAGCACTGGATGTTTTGGCAACAGAAAGTGACAATAGACAGGTTTAACACACAGAAT
The DNA here is from genome assembly GCA_032433765.1 of Megaustenia siamemsis. NCBI lineage: Eukaryota > Metazoa > Mollusca > Gastropoda > Stylommatophora > Ariophantidae > Megaustenia > Megaustenia siamemsis. The sequence goes on along the minus strand of JAVIAB010000001.1, from coordinate 82,750,161 downwards.
TTATTATTATAATTAATAGTTTAACATAAGTCTATCTATCTATTGACCTTTCGAGCCGTAACCGGCCCATAGGGCGTAGACCAAGATACACCTTCTCCTATATGAATTTTTGTTCTAGCAGTTTTCTTTTAAAGATATTTTATCAAATCTCGCCATCTGTCTCTGTTCTGTGCAAGCAGTTCTATCTCATTGAGGGAGCCGATTCCTGCTGCTCTTGCCTCTCTCATCAATGTTCTTCTCAGTGTCTCCCTGGGTCTTCCTCTTTTTCTTTTACCTGTTGTTTCCCATATGAGGGCTTGCTTTGCTATTCGATTATTATCTCTTCTCATCACATGTCCAACGTATGACCATCGTCTTTTCTTTATTACTGAAGATATTAGTGGTTGATTGGCGATTTCTCTAATTTCCTCGTTTGTTTTGAATTCGTTCCATTCTATACCAAGTATTTTCCTTAGACATTTATTTTCGAATGCGTTCAACTTTGTTTCTATATCTCTTGTTGTTTTCCAGCTTTCACACGCATACGTAAGGGTTGATAGTACATTTGATTTGAATAGCCTAAGTTTTGTGTTTGTGCTAATGAGTTTTGATTTCCACAACTTTTCAAGGCTTCTGAAAGACATTGCTGCTTTAGCCAGTCTGATTCTAATTTCTTTGCTCGTATCCCCTTCTCGATCAATGTGACTTCCAAGATAGATGAAGTGATCGATCTCTTCTACTGGTTTGTTTTCCATGTATATTTTGTCACTTGTTGGAATTAAACTTTTCATGACTTTAGTCTTTTCATGATTGACCTCAAGCCCAATTTTGCTGGCTATTGATGATAGTTCATTTGTGTTTTCCTGCATCGTTTTTATCTGATTGCTGATGAGAACTATGTCATCAGCAAAGTCCAGGTCCTCCAAATGGTCTCCTTGTATCCATTCGATGCCTTTATTACCAGTGCAGCATTTCTTCATTATGAAGTCCATAACAATTCCAAATAACAAGGGCGATAAAATACATCCTTGTTTAACCCCAGTTTCTATTGGGAAACATTCGCTCAGTCCTTCCTCTGTTCGAACTGCACATGTGTAACCATCATACATGTCTTTGATAATATTTATGATTTTTGATGGTAAGCCATATTGCTTCAGAATTTTCCACAAAGAATCTCTATGAATACTATCAAATGCTTTTTTGAAGTCGATGAAGTTAAGTACAAAAGGTTTTTGCTTTTCAATGTGTTCCTCCAATATAAGTCGTAGAGTGAAAATGTGGTCAAGACAGCTTCTCCCTTTTCTAAACCCAGCCTGTTCTTCACGCATTACTGTATCTATTGAATCCTTTATTCTATTTAGGATGATTTTACAGAATAATTTTGAGGCAACTGACAAAAGTGTCACGCCTCTCCAATTGTTACAATCTCTAAGATTGCCCTTTTTTGGGATCTTAACAATGATTCCTTTTTTCCATTTATGAGGCGTCTTCTCTGTTTTCCAAATGATGTTGAACATTTTTTGGAGATGTATTAAATTATGGCTATCAATTGCCTTGAGGATCTCAGCTGTTAACTTATCCTCTCCAGCAGCCTTGTTATTGGTCATTAGCTTTAAGGTGGTTTCTATTTCACTCAAGGTGAAGTCATCTAAATTTACATCTAATTCTGCTGCTGGTGTTTCAGCTTCAAAATCTATTAAACTGTGAGGTAGTGGACGGTTAAGAATTTCTTTGAAGTGTTCCGCCCAACGGGCTTTTATGTCTGCGCTTGTTGTTAGCATTAATCCAGATTTGTCTAGAATTGGTGTTCCACTGGATGTATAGGTGTTTGTCAGCATCTTTTGTACAGTATAAAGAGTTCTGCTGTCTCCTGTAATTGCAGCTGTCTCTGCTTTCTCTGCCAAGTTGTCTATATAAGCTCTTGTATCTCTTCTTGCCGAACTTTTCACTTTGTTGTCTAATTCTTTGTATGTTGCTTTTGCCAGAACCTTTCCAAGATCTGTCTTTACATTAGTCATGGCTCTCTTCGCTTCTCTTCTTTCTTTGATGTATTTCCATGTGGTGTCTGAGATCCAAGCTCGTTTTTCCATTTTCTTCAGTCCAGCACTTGCTTCTGCTGCTGTCATTAGTATTTTGCTCTGTGAGTCCCACATTTCATTGATATCTAAGTCTATTTCACCAAGTGCTGAATAACAATTACTTAGCTCTATGTTAAACTTTTCCTTTATTGCTTCATCTTTCAGTTTATGACTATCAATTTTATGTGTAATTGACCTCTTCTGTTGGTTTCTAAATTTTAATCTTATTTTCCCAATGCACAGGTTGTGGTCACTATTAACATCAGCACCTCTGTATGCTCTTACATCTATTAATGATGATCTGAATTGTTGTTTAATACATAGGTGGTCAATTTGATTTGATGTTCTATCATCAGGAGATATCCATGTTGTTTTGTGGATATTTTTATGTGGAAATAATGTCCCACCTATAACTAAATTTTCTATTAAACATAATTCTATTAATCTTTCTCCATTCTGACTTGTTGTATTACAGCCTTCTCTCCCCATCACATGTTCCACTCCTGCGTTATCTTGTCCTACTTTGGCGTTGAAGTCTCCCATTACAATTAAAAGATCGTGTTTTGGTATTTTGTTTATAAGTTGTTGCAGTTGGTTATAAAAATCATTCTTAACTTCATCATCAGCTTCGTTAGTAGGCGCATAACATTGAATAATTGAAAGTCTTCCATGTTTTGTTTTGTATCGTGTTCGTATCAGACGGCTATTTACCGGTTCCCATTCTAATAAACTTCTTGCAGCTTTGTCTGTCATCATTATGCCTACTCCTTCACGGTGTTTTCCATCTTCCCTTCCAGAAAAAACTACTATTTTATTATCAATAGATCTCCTACCTGTTCCAGGCCAGCGCATTTCGCTTAATCCTAAAATATCTAGATCGTATCTGTCCATCTCGCTCGCGACCTGTGCATGTTTCGTCGGAGCGGCCATTGTTCGCACATTCCAGAATCCTATTTTTGTTGTTGTTTTAGGGCCGAAAAAACTATCACTACTATCTACTGCTAATTTACACATTCTGTATCAGGTCTACGTTTCATTAACAACATCGTTTTTACGATAGCGGCTTGTTAAACCTCTGATCAACGGTTCTATACCAAGCCGGAGAAAAATAATTCCTCCATTTTGGAAACAACCGGAAACCGGAATATTTTAACATAAGTAGACTATGATATAAAGGACATGAATTAACATTTAGAGGCAAAGTGTGGCAGTTATCACTTTAGCATATACAAGTAAATATGACATTGAGTTAATGATTTAACTTGTAGCAGTTCATATGATAACAAGTACACTGAGATGAGAGGCAACAATAGCAGACATCAGCTCTCTTGCCGAGATTGAGTGGCTCTGTTAGAACAGAGACGTGCGATGAGATACAATGCAAGTCCTGTGCAAGGTCTGATACTTAACAAAGATCACAGGGCAAAGAAAGTCTAGAATGTCTGCCTTATATGCCATCTTCACTGAAAAGGACAACAGATAGATGGATGGATGAATGAATAGTGCATATGATACAAATATGTCACAATTATGTGTGAGAATAACAGAAAATATTAGCACAAATTAATCACCTGGCAATCTGTTGCCGAAGAGCATTCAGGAATGTGTCAGGTCGGAACAATTCAGATAAATCCAGCGTTTCTCTAAGGAGTGATCCAGATTCTGTTCGCTCTACCCATGTCTGGATAGCAGCTGCACGGGACACCAAACCACAAAGGTACCTCACTGGATCTTCTGGACCATCCCATTTGTCAAGCCAGGAAAGCGGAGTCTAAAGATAGCAACACATCAAATTTAAGTAATTACAACATGCAGCAGTAAACAAATAATCACATTATGGTCAGGCAGTTTTGAACAGGGAATTAAATCTTAGGGGGAGAGAAATGGGCAAAGTGATTTGATAAAGTGGAGGAGAACCGAGAAAATGTTGAAAAAATATTATATGGTCACAGCTCTACGATGATAAATGTTGATACAGAGGGCTCCAATGTAGAAAAACTGGCTGTTCTGCTGGAACACACTAACAGAAACAAGAAAAACCAAATATAATTATTAAAGCATTGTGGACTAAAAAAAAAAAAAAAGAAATGATAGAAAAATAAAATTAATATGATTTATTTAATCTTGTTGCTACAGAACAACTGCCAACCATGAAAATTATAATCACTGCATTTTTTTTTATCCATGAGTAATTTCTCAGCTGAAAATAGAATTAATGGCAAACTCCAGCATGAGTATACAAAAAAAAAAACTGTATACCATGGATACTAAAAGTAACAGATGCTCTTAGTCCTTCTCACCTTCACTGGTAACTTGAAATGAATTATGTTGTGTCACAGTTATATTATATTATAATATTGTCCCTTTTGATTTGGTACATCTACTTTTTTGCAAAAACTTCTTTTTCATTTTCTTTTTCTAATCTGGAATGTTCCTAGTTTTCATGCAGGGCAGCAGTTAGTTTAATACATTTTCTTTCTCTTAACTGAACTGTCTTCAAAGACTTGCATGTTGAACCAGGGCATTTCTGCTAGGCTTGCTTTTTGTAGCATTTATTTGCTTTTTCAAACTATCAGTAATGCAGTAGGGTCATGACTTATTTTGTCTGGTCCCTACCAATTGTTTTGTCTGGTTCAGGAGACTCTTCTTGTGGAATAATTACTATTGGTATGATATTTGGGTTATGTTATCTATCTATTGATATTTGGGTTATGTTATCTATCTATTGACATTTGGGTTATGTTATCTATCTATTGACATTTGGGTTATGTTATCTATCTATTGACATTTGGGTTATATTATCTATATATTGTCTGAAGATGACACACAGGGCAGAAACTCTGGACTCTACATGTCTAACGATCTTTGTTATTAAGAGTTGGACTTTGCATAGAATTTGCATCCCATCTCAGCATTTGCGTTATGAGAACACACAATCACCTCTGGAACAAAGTGGAGACACTTAAAATGATGTTATCCATTGTTTTTTTATTTCACCTGTGAGCCTGCCAGAGCCTTGATCATGGTGAGGAGTGAAAAGAATAAAGCCATTATCACTTGCCAGGCATGGTGTAAGGGTCGACTAAGGAGGTTTTGAGGACAATGTCTTTGCCAGTGCTATGGAGTTCAAGAAGATCACTGGAGTTTGTAGAAATGTGGTTTTACAGAAGAATGTTGAGAATACCATGGGCAGCTAAGAAGAGTAATGAAAAAGTTCTGATGGAGGCCAAAGCAAACAGAGAGCTAATTTCCAATATTAGGAAGAAACAATCATCATTCTTTGGCCATGTAATGAGAAGAGAACAGCTTGAATATATTGTAACAACTGGGAAAATTGAGGGATGAAGAGATAGAGGGAAGCAAAGAGAAAAGATTCCAGACAGCTTAAGAGAATAGCTTGGCAGAAGGTCAACAAAAGAAATGATAAATAACTGTCGAGTTCAAAAGTTGTGGAGAGACATGATCACCTACACCAGCAAGCATGGTACTTGATGATGATGATGGAGTTCATGCACCTGAGCTGAAACCATCTTCAATGCTTTCGCTGGTGTGTGGTGGTTGTGCTTCATACTGGGGACATACTGGGGAATGTGCTGATGAGGGAAGCTCTCAAAAGGCAGGTAAGAAAATTATATTTTCTTTTTTTTTTCATCGAATCATAAAAAACGTGTACTGGCAACAAACAGCAGCTATACGAATTAACAATCAAACAGGACAATTTCAATTTATAAAACAAGGAGTCAGACAAGGCTGTGTTCTGTCGCCGGATTTGTTTTCACTTTACAGTGAACATATTATGAGATCAACAGTAAACAAAAAAGGAATTGAAGTCAACGTTCACAACATAAATAATTTATGATACGCGGATGACACAGTCTTAATAGCAGAGACAGAGAATGAGCTACTAGAAATGATAGATATAATAGTGAAAGAAAGCAACAAGAAAGGTCTCAGTCTGAATAGTAAGAAAACAGAAGTAATGGTTATATCGAAAAAACAATCATCACCATCATGCAGCATAAAAATAAACAAAACAAATCTGAAACAAGTGCAACGTTTCAAATACTTGGGTACAGTGATAACATCAGATGGAAGATGCAACACAGAAATAAAAAGCAGAATAGCTCAGGCCAAAATTGCATTTCATAAAATGAAAAATATCTTATGCAACAAATCTATGTCAATAGAAATGAGAAAGAGAGTTCATCGATGCTATATAGAACCAATTCTGACCTATGGAAGCGAACCATGGACAGTAGACAAACAAATGAAAAGGTGATTTGAGGCCACAGAGATGGGATTTCTCAGAAGAATGTTGAAAGTTCCCTGGACAGCTAAAAAGACCAATGAGAAAGTTCTCAAAGAGGCCAACACAAAAAGGGAGCTCTTAAAAAACATCAGAAAGAAGCAATCAACATTTTTTGGGCATATCATGAGAAGAGGAAAGTTGGAATACTTGGTTACAACTGGCAAAATAAAAGGAAAGAGAGATCGAGGACGACAAAGAGAGAAAATACTGGATAGCTTGGTGTCATGGCATGGAAAACAGTCAACAATAGAACTCATATGATGCACTGTGGATAGAAGTTTGTGGAAGGACATAATCACCAATGCCAACCGGTACGGTACATGATGATGATGATGAAACACACACAAAATAGTTATTCTTGAACATTTTGTTATACATGACCACAACAAAACTAAAAAATGGCATAAACCTGAATCGTTCATTCTGCTGTAGGACCTTTCCTTCCAATATTGGCAGAATCAACCATGAGAGAAGCTATCTGGCAAAAGTGCACGTGGCAGATGCTACCTAAAATTAACACCAACCTGCTTCCAACCGTTGTTACATAAACAAAAGTTTAAATACTGCTTCCCAGGCCCCTGAAAGGGGATCATCATGCCACAATAGTTTATTTCTTTTCCTCTCATAAATATTAGTGATAACTTTTATATACAGATTGTACCTCCTGATTGAGAAGGGCAGCCACTAAATTCTGCACATCTGATGTCAGGAGTTGTGTGCCCCTGATGACCTTGCTGAGGGCAGCCAAAGATGCATGAACTGACTGGACCAGTTTGACAGAGTTGTATCGTTCCAGCAGAAGGAAGGTCAAGACAGGAGAACTATGACTGTCCTTGTCAGATGGTGGCGATACTTTTGACTGTATCAAGTTCTGACCCTGATTTGTAAAGAAAACATCAAATTTAACTACAGTTAATTCAGATTATCTTATCATACATTTATTAGAACAAATAATTCTGATTTGTCACTTAATAAGATCATTAATATTTATATTTTTAGAATTTTACATTTCCTAAAATTATTTATTCCATTCTATGCTCCTGTGTTTAGTAAATCATGACAGCTCAGTCATTGGTGAACTGAATTACAAAGGGCAAGAGGTTGGGTTCAATCCTGATTGACGGGGGTCCGGTTTCACCCAGCCTTAAATGGGTACAGGATTTTTTTTTGGGAAAGTAAAGCAGCATGGGCATAATACCGACCACATTACCACGCAAAATCATGCGCCGAAGGTTTGTAGAAATTATAGTCACTAATACCATATTCCCTATACTCCACTTGGCGTGATAGGGCTCTTAATTTTTTTTTTTAACTTATGCTCCTGTGTTTATAGCACTGCAAGTAAATTGAGTGTTCTTGATGGAGCTCTGTGGTTTGTTTTGTATATCTTTAGGTACATCCAGAAATAGCAAGCTGCATACTAGACACCAACCTTTAATAAGACCAAATTATAACATCATCAATCACAACTGGAGAAAAACTTCAATGTATACACTATTATACTCCATGTTAACAACAATGAAGAACAAAAAGATGAACTTTTCTATGAGCTGTCATAAAATACAACCTTCTCATCTTCATCCAGTGCTGTCTGTGCTAAATATAGTCACTCATGACAAGTCAGAAATTAAAATTAGTCACCAAAGATATGAGATGTTTGAGAAAGGGAGCTGAAGTGACCAGAAGAGGCAAAATAAGAAATGAGAAAATAAGTGACAGAGTAATGATAGAACCTTAGACTATTTACAGAAGCAACAAATAAAATGGTCTGTTGACCTGAAGTGAGTACTATGTTATTCCACACCAATCAAGGTATATATAAAAATAGGTGAAAGGTTAGGAGCTCAAGACAGACCTTGAGAAAAATTGAGGGACAATATCAAGGACACTCTACAACAGCATCACATGACAAAGGCAAAGGTCATCAGACCAACAAGAGCTAAAACTTTGTGTTCTCCTTAAACCCAAAAGGAAATAAAATGAAATGATTAAGGAGTTCATGGTTTGAGAATGTCAGCATGATCAGACTAAAACATGTTTCTAGAGAATGGAAGACATACAAAGAAATCAGTGTCTCACTTTTAGAGTGAAATAAGTCTTTCTTCTTTCCTTGTTCTTGTATTTGATGCCAGTGACACTCATAAAACAACAATCAAATTTCTTCACCTTGAGTAGTCTGTCTCTGTTACTCACAGGGTGTCATGTCTGTGCATCTTTGGTTTCCCTGTACTTCACCAACCTGACTTTGGTCTCCTCTTTTGTTTTCCATCAAAAGCTAAAATATGCCACATCAGTTATTGTGATGGTTTTCCTTGAGTCTGTATATTATTCAGCTGTACTGTCAACTGCTGCTATTACTGCATGCATATTTCTTCATTCTTATGTATTTGTGAAGTAATTCTTGTAAACATTGATCTGGAATGTGAACCACTTGTCCAGGTGAACATTGATCTAGAATGTGAACCACTTGTCCAGGTGAATATTGATCCAGCATGTGAACCCCTTGTCCAGGTGAACATTGATCCAGCATGTGAACCCCTTGTCCAGGTGAATATTGATCCAGCATGTGATCCATTTGTCCAGGTAAACATTGATCTGGAATGTGAATCACTTGTCCAGGTGAACATTGATCCAGCATGTAAACCACATGTCCAGGTAAATATTGATCTGGAATGTGAACTACATGTCCAGATAAACATTGATCTGGAATGTGAACCACATGTCCAGGTAAACATTGATCTGGAATGTGAATCACATGTCCAGATAAACATTGATCTAGAACGTGAACCACTTGCCCAGATAAACATTGATCTGGAACGTGAACCACATGTCCAGATAAACATTGATCTGGAATGTGAACCACATGCCAGATAAACATTTGATCTGGAATGTGAACCACATGCCAGATAAACATTTGATCTGGAATGTGAACCACATGTCCAGATAAACATTTGATCTGGAATGTGAACCACATGTCCAGATAAACATTGATCCAGCATGTGAACCACATGTCCAGGTAAACATTGATCTGGAATGTGAATCACTTGTCCAGGTAAACATTGATCCGGTATGTAAACCACTTGTCCAGATAAACATTGATCCGGCATGTAAACCACTTGTCCAGGAAACATTGATCCGGTATGTAAACCACTTGTCCAGATAAACATTGATCCGGCATGTAAACCACTTGTCCAGGTAAACATTGATCTGGTATGTAAATCACATGTCCAGGTAAACATTGATCTGGAATGTGAACCACACAGTTCATTGTCCAGCTCATCTCAGCTGTGATCTACATAGTATGTAGTAGTGTAAGTTTATCATGCTGGATTGCGCCAAATAAAGTAATAAAATGCTTATAATGCATTACAATAAAGGAATGTATGTATCATCAACATCCTAGAACATGACACATAATGATAGTGAGTACCTGGTTGAGTTTTTTCCACAAGTTCAGTATTGGCCCTAACTCTGTTGCCCAGATCTCCTTGTCAAACTTGCTAGCTTTGGAGTGTGACCTCTGAATAACTCGCAGCTGAGTGATGACTTGCATGCTGGTGATTCGTTGAGATGAGCGCTCTATATTTTCTGGCAACCCAAAGTAGGCTGGCTTATCAAACTCTGGCAGGGTCTCAATCAAATCAACATAGTCCTGAGTGAAATGAAAGTAAAACAATTAAATGAATTGATAAATTATAACAAAATAAAAAAGTTAAATGATAAATGATAGTGAAATAATAAAATGAAATTATAAATTATAGTGAAATAACAAACTGAAATGATAAATTATAGCAATATAATAAACTGAAATAATAAATAATAGTAAAATAAATAAGTGAAAAGATAAATAATAGTGAAATATTAAGCTGAAATAATAAATTATAAAGAAATAATACACTGAAATTATAATTATAGTGAAATAATAAACTGAAATGATAAATTATAGTTAAATAATAAACTGAATTAATCTCTCTCTATTAGTAAAACACATACTGCAACTAATAAACCTGTGATAGAAAAATAATGAAATGAAAAATTCAAGCCAATCACACAGACAAATAGAAATGATATTTGGAAAACATGACAATCACCCTAGCCAAGAAAATGTTCATGATAGTCTAGGCTGACAAGCAACACTTACTAAATGAGAAACTTCTACAATTACATTAACCCTAAATTGCGATACCATAGTAAAATTTACAACACCAAAACACAAATTCCTCAAAATTTGAAATTTTTCAATATTCAAACATTACCCCTTTCCATGTATATTCCTAATTACCAATTTCGGCGACCTTTGAGTATTTAATTTGTTTCCATTGCAGTTGGAAATTTTTTTTTTTTTTTTGAGATAGTGAGATACATCGCTTAATGCATCGCCAATTTTCAAGAAATTAGTGTTTTTTATTTTTTTTTATTTTGCTGTGGCCAGGGAAATTTCCTGGTCATAGACAAACATCAAACAACCCTTTGTGACTCGGGAAATACAGTCAATAACACTATGCAGTCGCTGAACATAATGATGGACTTACAGTGACCGTACCGATAGACAATGTAACACATCTGGTCCATGATATGAAACTCAGGTCATAAATCAACCTGAGCCAGGAATTTATAGTCCCCATGTTTTTCCTAGTGTCAACACATGGGACTGTGTCGAGAAGAGAAATTACTATTTTTAAAACACCTAATGTTATATTTAAGTAGTAGTAATTTTTATTGCGGTAACGCAACTGGGAGAGTTACAGGTAGGTATTGTAATCTAGGGTTAAAAATTAAAAAGTCATGGCATGATGTTAAATTAAAATAGACAATGATAAAGTTACAGTAAGATAATGACAGCCAGTCAACTTGACAAGAAAAGACAAAACTATGATCATCAACCAAGGCATTGGACACTGACCCTAATGTTTGTAGATCCAGGCAACTTAAATGGTCCCAGTCTTTTATTTTTGTTCTGTGGGGAGATAACTGAGGCACTGAAGAACTGCTGCAGGTAGGAAACCATGACCCTCACATCAAATGGGTTGTCCACTCGGCCACCATAAATTGCAAACTCAAATAAGCCATGCACAAACTTCCATTGTATGGAGTCCTGACCTGGTAAAGTGATACAACAAGTTAATATTTTTTACTATATCTCAAGTAATTCATGAGATCTACAAATACAGAGCTAAATATCTAAATCTTTCATATTGTAACCGTGAATGATGACACATACATATTTAGATCATAATTAAGTGAGGACAAAACAGGACTAGACAAATTTAGCATAGGGATGACTAAGAGACCATGTTAAGCCGCTGTGACTGACCACTGGTTGTAAACTTACCTTAGCTGTCGGAAATGGAATGTGGAACTCATAAACTAAAGGCTAGTCACACAGTGGCAGATGGTTAGGGAGGGTCACTTGAGTGTAGAGAGGAGTGGAGCAGTATCAGATGTCATTTTTATCTGGAGAAAGAATAGTTGGCAGGAAAAAAAGGTTAACTGTCGGTAAAAGGACAGGAGTATAAAAGTTAGAGGGCAGACTTGAGAAGGGGCTTCCACTTTTACATTTCGACTTAGGAACACACAGAGATAGCCACGCACTAAGGACTGATAGGAACTGAGATAGTCATAGAAGAACTTCAACTTAGAGAAGAGACTAGAACTAGAGAAGCAGATTCTTAGCGCTCGACTTCCCACCATTGTTACTTATATAGGGTGTCTCTTTAATGACTGTGCATTTTTTGTTGTTGAAATAATTACGCACCTAAATTTTATCTATGTATGACGTAATAGTTCAAGCACCATTTACGTGTTCATTTAAACATCACTGCTACATGATAGATCTGGCTTACAATGGTGTTAACGATTGAAGAAAGAGTATTTATAGTGGAGCATGTGTTCCATAACGGCGGCAAGTATTCGAATGGGGTTGTTGAACAATTTGTGAATAGATTTCCTGATACACCAGTGCCTCATCGAAATACTGTGAGTAATTTAATAATCAAATTTCAAAACACCGGTAGTGTACATGATGTTAGCCGTCCTGGTAGACCATCTGTTCTTGAAGTAACATCTCTCAACATCCAGGACAGCATTCTAATGAGTCCTGGCAAATCAATAAGAAAGCTGGCTCAACAAGTACACAAATCAAGCAGTACTGTTCATAGAGTTCTGAAAAAAAAATTAAAGTTACATCCGTACAAATTTTCCGTCGTTCCTCAATTAAAAGAATTAGATCACCAATCCAGAATTAATTATTGTATGTGGTTTGAGAATTTTCTAGCCCAAGAAGGTGAGGAAATCCTTGATTTCACTTTCTTCACAGGTGAAGCATGGTTCCATTTGTCTGGGTACGTGAATAGGCAGAATGATCATCTTTGGAGTGATGAAAATCCACATGCATTGCACCCAGTGCCTCTCCACGATCAGAAAGTAGGAGTGTGGTGTGCAATGAGTTGTCAGCGGATAATCGGCCCAATTTTCTTCTATGACACAATAAATTCAGAAAGATACAGGATTAACATACTGGAGCGATTCGTAACCCAACTTTCTGAGCCAGAAATTGAAAAAGCTTGGTTTCAACAAGATGGCGCAACTGCTCACACTGCTGTAAAATCACTGGAATTTTTATATGAAATTTTTGCTAATCGTATAATCTCTCGCGGAATTTGGCCTGCACGGTCTCCTGATCTTACTCCCATGGACTACTATCTCTGGGGTGAACTGAAAGGAAAAGTGTACGAAAACAATCCCCACACACTCGATGAGCTGCAGGTTTCAATCGCCAACAACATTAATAATGTTACACAGTCCATACTGCGTAAGGTTTTTGACAATATGAAAAAACGTATCAACATTTGCCAACTAAAACGTGGTGGATATTTGGAATACCTTTTGTGAATAGTGATGTTATATGTTTAACTTTACCGAAAAAGGAACAAGCTACAGCAGTACATGATGCATGATTTACATAAATAAATTGGAACAACTAGATTTTCAAATAATGCACAGTCATTAAAGAAACACCCACCGATCTGGAAGACCTTCAATTTCACAAGACCAAATTATGGAACTCCAAGACATGATTACAATGAATCCAAATGCATCTTTAAACCACTTGTCTCAACAGGTGCAAATATCTAAGAGTTCTGTTCACAAGGTTTTAAGAAGTGAACTACACTATCGTCCATACAAATTAACTGAAGTGTCTCAACTCCAAGAAAGAGATTATGAATCCCGTTTAAACTACTGCATGTGGTTTCAGAATTTTATTTATGAACAAGGCGCTGCCATCCTTGACGTCACTTTTTTCACTGATGAGGCCTGGTTTCATTTATCCGGTTATGTGAACAGTCAGAACAATCGGCTGTGGAGCAGTGAAAACCCCCATGAATTTCATCAAGTGCCGCTTTACGATTAAAAAGTCGGAGTGTGGTGCGCTATAAGTCGTATGCGGATAATAGGACCTATATTTTTTAATGAAACAATAAATGCAGAACGTTACCGTACTTTAATTCTGGAACCGTTCATAGCACACCTTACAGAACGGGAAATTATGGAATCCTGGTTTCAGCAGGATGGGGCAACAGCACACACAGCCACAACAACACTCAATTATTTAGAAAGCATATTTGCAAATCGCATTATTTCACGTGGAATCTGGCCTGCTCGCTCACCAGATCTAACACCCCCAGATTATTATCTGTGGGGGGCATTGAAGGGGAAAGTTTATGAAAATAATCCACAGACAATTAATGACCTAAAGACTGAAATAGTAGACAAGATTAAACAAATATCACCAGACATTATTCTGAAGGTTTTCGCAAATATGGAAAGACGAATCACGACATGTCTTGAAGCCCGTGGTGGACATTTTCAACATATGCTTTAGGCACAACTTTATTGTGTTAATACCAACATTACCCATTATAAGCTCGCCGATAGCAGTCAAGTATATTTGAATAATACCATTTATTTTACAATTTGTGTGACGCATTAGTTAACCGCATTTCTGGTGACGTTTTTCTTCCGAGAGTAGAAATTCACTGCACTGCGACTTTAAAAACACCCTGTATAATGAATATCATTATCACCACAAAAACTGTTGTCCGACTCTGAATAGTCAATTTCAGAATCACTCAATAACAAGTTTTCAAACATAGATAAAGTTTGTTCCGATCGTTTTGGGCGAGAAGCACTGCAGGAAGTACCAGCAGTGGGCATGGCCATTATATGACAGAAATTTCAGAAATAAACAATGAATATAAATTAACAATTTTCAACGTTCAAAACTTTGACCATGCCGGTATAAACAGGAAGATCAAGAGAGAAAACTCTCCTACTTCCAGAAATCAAGTATTCATCATCATGTGCCATACCGGTTGGCATAGGTGATCATGTCCCTCCACAATCTTCTATCCACAGTGCATTGTATCAGTTCTGTTGTTGACTGTTTTCCATGCCATGACACCAAGCTATCCAGTATTTTCTCTCTTTGTCGTCCGCAATCTCTCTTTCCTTTTATTTTGCCAGTTGTAACCAAGTATTCCAACTTTCCTCTTCTCATGATGTGCCCAAAAAATGTTGATTGCTTCTTTCTGATGTTTTTGTAAGAGCTCCCTTTTTGTGTTGGCCTCTTTGAGAACTTTCTCATTGGTCTTTTTCACTGTCCAGGAACTTTCAACATTCTTCTGAGAAATCCCATCTCTGTGGCCTCTAATCATCTTTTTATTTGTTTGTCTACTGTCCATGATTCGCTTCCATAAGTCAGAATTGGTTCTATATAGCATCGATGAACTCTCTTTCTCATTTTTATTGACATAGATTTGTTGCATAAGATATTTTTCATTTTATGAAATGCTATTTTGGCCTGAGCTATTCTGCTTTTTATTTCTGTGGTGCATCTCCCATCTGCTGTTATTATTATCGTGCCCAAGTATTTGAAACGTTGCACTTGTTTCAGATTTGTCTCGTTTATTTTTACGCTGCATGATGGTGGTGATTGTTTCTTCGATATAACCATTACTTCTGTTTTCTTACTATTCAGACTGAGACCTTTCTTGTTGCTTTCTTTTACTATTATGTCTATCATTTCTTGTAGTTCATTCTCTGTCTCTGCTATTAAGACTGTGTAATCAAGTATTGGTTGAAATAAAAATGAAAATCAGTGAAAACCAATCAAATATTCAGCTACACCCGAAATAACCGACGTGTTGGTGAGTGGCTAGAACTGATCAATTTCATAGAACCGAGATGTCTGATAATAATCTGGAAAGAGTTAATAATATCAAAACAGACGAACAAAGTCTTGTGTTAACTATTACAAAACACATGAACAAATGTAGTCTAAATATCTAGACTTGGGATTTTATTTTCTCAATTATATTTTTCCTATAAGATGAAAACTCTAAAAGTCTTGACTTAAACCAACCTCCTTTGCAAAGCCTGTCAATGATGTCTGCTCCAGCTCTGAGGTCAGCAGTTGAGAATTCATAGAATTTGGTCCACCCCTGAGGGATGTACACTCTCCGTTCCTGGACAACTGCATGGAACCAGGCAAGTGCAAACAATGCTTGTGACCTTGACACATCTCCACCTCGAGCAACATACTCTGGTGTCCAGCTTTCATAAGTTCTCATCAAATTGCGTTTAATACCTGGAGGGGCCTAAAATTTAGCATTAATAAAGTCTAGATTATAAAATAAAAGTGTTCAATTACATATGAAATTATACAATTATTAGATGTGAAAGTGTATGAGATATCTGTTGTATTTTTTTTTTTTCCATTCGTCAGCTTTCACCTCTGGCAAAGTCCCTGGAGACTAAGAACTGAACTTTTGCGTGTTAATCCATTTTTCCCTGGCAGCTGTATGCAAAGGGGTCCCCCTGTCTGCACAGGCAAATAACTCAGACTTCGGTGGTACGCATATTTTTTCTGTCGATGAGTAAATGATGCTACAAGCTGGACCTCACTACTAAGACCAGGGGTGGTTGCTGTAGAGAGAAATCACAAATAAAAATTCCAACTGGCGGAGCTGGGAATTGAACTCACATCTCTGTCTCGAGGCCTGCATCTTGCCTCAAGACCAACCAGTCCCCCATTTGCTGTACTCGTGAAAGTGTATAAATACAATAATGAAAGTGTATAAATACAATAATGAAAGTGTATAAATATCTGCCAGTTATGAAAATATATAAACATTAGGTATAGATGGACAAATATTTGATGTGAAAGTCTATAAATGTCATATATAATCCACTGCATAAATACTGAACATGAACATTTCATTTTTATAAGCTCCAATCTCGATGAATTTCAGTTCTTTTTTCAGTTATTCAATCCACAACTTTGTAATAATTTATATCCCCCCAACAAGAATGCATATACAAAATTTTTTAAATTCCAAAATCAAAGATCAACACAAACCTCGTATGTAATTTTTAGACTTGACTGCAACAAGATGGCTGGGAATTTGGAGTGAACTTCAGATGTCAGCCACAAGCGGAAGTCATTGTGAGGCTGAAGAGTGTTGATTTCCTGAGAAAGAATGTACTAGAGAATGTTATACATGTGATGATGGCTAGCATTTCAAATTAATTAAAAACCTCTATTCCTTCTTCTGTCTGTTTCCTAAGCATAAACTTTCAGACGTTACCTTCCACAAATGGGTATAAAGAGAGCAGAGATTAGGTCTATGGGCATTTTCACATTATTTGTTTGTTGTGGATTTGTCACAAGACTGCCATATGAGCTTTTCCTGAATGTAATACTCTGAGCACTTCTGTTACAGACTTGAGCAGTAATTGTGCATGGAAATGTTTTGAAAAATTGGACTTACCTTTTATCCTTAGTGTTGAAAAATTGGACCTACCTATAACAAATTTCAATATTGCTAATTGTTCATACCTGTTTAGCATGTAATATATTTAATTTTTTTTAAATGGTGACATGGATGCTATGTGAATTAATTACATCTCAAAGTCTGTACCTTTTCCAAAACTGGAAGCCAAGTTGTGACAAGGTGAAGGTTTTTTAAGCACAGCCAATCACCATTCTTTGAGCATTCACGAAGCAGCTTCAAAGCCAAATCTGCCTGACCTTGACCCATGGCAACCTATAAAAGACTTGTATTCGTTATAAAGAACTTAAATATAGTCAGGACATTATTACACATATGTTTAAGTGAAGGAATTACTTTTCAAAGCAAACCTTTTCCAGGATGGAAAAGATGGTCGTCCATGGGGGCTGAATGGAAGATTTCAAGGACCAAAACATCCTCTGATGTCCAGTGATAGTAGATGTGAAGATTTCTCTGATGTCCAGTAATAGATGTGAAGATGTCTCTGATGTCCAGTGATAGTAGATATAAAGATGTCTCTGATGTCCAGTGATAGTAGATATAAAGATGTCTCTGATGTCCAGTGATAGTAGATGTGAAGATGTCTCTGATGTCCAGTGATAGTAGATGTGAAGATTTCTCTGATGTCCAGTGATAGTAGATATGAAGATGTCTCTGATGTCCAGTGATAGTAGATATGAAGATGTCTCTGATATCCAGTGATAGTAGATATGAAGATGTCTCTGATGTCCAGTGATAGTAGATATGAAGATGTCTCTGATGTCCAGTGATAGTAGATGTGAAGATGTCTCTGATGTCCAGTGATAGTAGATATGAAGATGTCTCTGATGTCCAGTAATAGTAGATATAAATATGTCTCTGATGTCCAGTGATAGTAGATGTGAAGATGTCTCTGATGTCCAGTGATAGTAGATGTGAAGATGCCTCTGATGTCCAGTGATAGTAGATATGAAGATGTCTCTGATGTCCAGTGATAGTAGATATGAAGATTTCTCTGATGTCCAGCGAGAGTGAATGAGATCAAAAGATTTCTAAATGAGAACCTGTATAGTCAGGGAAGATCAAGGGCAGCTTTGTTTTGAGGAGTCGACTGATAAGAGTGATTGACAGATGTTTGTGAAGACTCCTCATGAAATGATAGGCGATTGACAAGCAATCAGTAAGTGGGAAGAGAGTTTTGGGCTGTGGTAGTCTGGCATAAGGACCTATACATCCAAGAAGGTGTCAAACAATTATCTGACACCACATTCTATAAACCTTGCCCCAGTGATTCCACTACTAGCAACAATGAGAAGGTTCGCTCAACCATGAAACAGCTTATCGACGATAAATCCCTTCCTCCTAGCGCGTTCCGTCTCATCATCCCTGACAGTGCTCTAGGCAAACCTTCCTTCTACATGCTTCCTAAGATCCACAAGCCCAATAATCCTGGTACATTGTTTCAGCATGTAGTTGTCCCACAGAACATATATCCGACTATAGCATTTTCCAACCCATAGTGACATCACTTCCCCCCTATGTCAAGGACACAAATGAAGCCCTCACTATCTTCTCTTCTCTTTCCCTTACCCCTGAATACTCGTACCGACTTTTCGTCCTCGACGTATGCTCTCTGTATATCTCTATCCCTCATGCTGATGGCCTTATAGCTCTTCAATTCTTTCTTGACCAAAGAAAACATCCATCTGTGGATACTTCTACTCTCCCCCGCCTCACTGAACTTGTTCTCAACCGTAATACTTTCGAATTCAATGGTCAGTTCTATGGCCAGGTGAGTGGTTTAGCTATGGGAACCAAGATGGGTCCTGGTTATGCTTGCCTGTTCATGGGTTACCCTGAACATCAAATACTGAACTCGTACCGTGGCCCCCTTCCCCTTAAATACCTCTGGTACATTGATGACGGTTTTGGACTGACTGACTTGCCGGAAGATGACATCTCCAGGTTCATCGACTACATTGACAACTTTCATAAATCCATCAAGATTACATCTCATATCTCTACCTCGTCCATCACTTTTCTTGATCTGGTCGTCTCCCTTGGTACCTCCAGCCTCCACACCTCCGTCTTCTATAAACCCACGGACGCCCACTGTTATCTTCTCTACACCTCGTCTCATCCATCTCACTGAAGAGATTCCATTCCATATTCTCAATTATTACGACTTCGTCGTATCTGCCAGGATGATCAAGATTTTCTCCAACAGACCCATCTGATGTTAAGTTTCTTTAGGCATCGTCTCTATCCTGATTCGGTTCTCCAATCTGCCTTTAAGCAAGCTCTCGATATTTCCCGTCCTGTGACACTCACCCTATCCACCCGCCGTTCCTCTGATAGGACCACATTCACCCTCACCTACCACCCCCACAACGTGGCTGCAGTGAGGATCCTTAACCGGTATCACTCCATTCTCCACTCAGATCCCACTACCCGCCTACTTTTCAGTGATCCTCCTTTGACAGCCTTCGAACGCGACAGGAGTCTGAGAGACATTCTTGTCACGAGCCGCCTCCCCCGCTCAAACCACAAACACCTTGGTACTGTTCGTTGTGGACGTCGAGTTTGCAGAACTTGTAACTACATGCTTTGCACCGATTCAGTCTTGTTCCCTTATAAGCGATTCGACATCAAGGAGGGTTTTACTTGTGTGTCACGGAATATCATCTACGCCATAATATGTAAGCATTGCCAAATGACGTATGTGGGCGAAAGTGGATGACGCTTGAGTGACAGATTTTGTGAGCATCTTCGTGATGTTGAGCAAAAGACTGGCAGACCGGTGTCTGCCCATTTCAACTCCCCTTGCCATAGTGATAAACATGACATGCAAGTTACTGTCTCCTGTCACTCCAGCAATCGCAGCCGGTTCACCCTTGAGAATCGCCTTATTGCCCAGTTGGGTTTGCTGTCCCCCCATGGTATGAACATATCACTCTCATACACATAGGGCACCTACTACATATTTCTTACCCCCATGCGCTACCAAACCTATACATGTAGATATATTTGTCTGCATATGTATTGGCACATTTGGTCTCCTTTTGGTTTTTCTTTTGTGGGCTTTGTGACAATATATATGCGGATTTGTGCTTGTACGCATGTATTGTTATATACATATGTTTCTTTTTACACATCGGTTCGAGGTGCACACACAGAGTTAGATTTGCATAGTTTATACATATCCTGTATCCACCTCCCCATATTTTTAGAACCCTTCTGTTCCGTCTTCTTGCTTGACTGCCTGGTCAGTGAGATTTATAGTTGATCATCCTGCCTTATCATTTTAGTCCATTCGGAGACTGATCACGCTCTGGAATACAGGGAAGTGACCCTTTTTTAAAATTTCCTTTCTTGAGTATCTAGCATATTATCGCCATGTAGTTAGATTTGTTTACATATCCTTATATATTTTTTTTGTGTTTGTTGTTTGTTCCAGCTGAAGGCCTACTTGGCCGAAACGTCGACTTTTGTTTTGTCCATTACTACGTAAAGCTGTCACCATACCACTTTTTTTCTTCTTTTTTTGGTATTGCTATTATCATCAGCTTTACAGCAGCTTCGCATCTCTACGCATCGTGATGCCTTTACCTCTAAGAGAGTCTTAGACTTGTACCGCGGAGTTCCCAGCGGAACCATGCCTGTTTTCCAGAGCACCAAAGAGTTAGGAGGAGCCTAGTTTGTGACAAAAACATCAAGCAGAGACTTTTAGGACACAACTTTCCAGTTACCTTTTTTGAAGCGAGCAGGAGATACCATGAAGATGTAGAAGTTAGACAAAGTTTAGGAACCTGCCTCAAAGTAGAGGAGTGTTGGTAGATAGTGATATAATTAGGAAGTATTAGAAGTTTTCAGGAGATTTTTAGACCCACTGGAATAGTTACAGTTCAGATTAACTCGTTCAGAGCTAGAAAGAGAAGCCAGTAGGAGAGTAGGTCAGATGAAATTTAGGAACCTATCCAAAGGTAAGTCTTCTAGAAAAGAAATAGAAATAGTAGACGTATTCTGAACCACTGGAGTTATTTATCAGCAAGAGAGATTATTCCAGAGACTCTAAGCATGATCACAAATTACATTAACCAACATCTATTGACTAAGAATTGTAACATGCTTAAGAACTTGCTAATGTTTAATGTTAATTCTGTTGTTGAAGTGCATATTAGAGCCAAGACTTGTAGTCTGTAAAATAAAGGTTTATAATTGATTCTATTGTAGCACAAACAACTGTGAGTTATCAAATGTCTGAAGTGTGCTAAATGTGATGTGGTGTTGAGAGTAATCCTCTCATGTGGTAGCTCTCTCAAGGAATCAAGGCAAGCCCAGCAAAGAATTAAGTCTTTATAAATAAAATATGATAAACTGTAACAACTCATATATAATAATTGGCCCACATGATCAGGACTAACAACAACTTAAGAACTAAGTTAGGAGAATAAATGAAAAATACTACTATATCTTGTAACATCTTTTTATTCTATCTATCTATTGACCTTTTGAGCCGTGGCCGGCCTATAGGACATAAACCCAGATACTCTTTCTCTTTTTCTAAATTTCCTTTCTAGGAATCTTTTTATTGGTGAAATCTAATTCCATCTTCCATTATCTAAAAATTCATATATATGTTATGTGGTATAATTATAAAATTTGTAGATTGATATTTAAAACCATAAAGTCCATGACAAATTTTGTCTCTGAAATTTTTTCCATTGCATTGATAAAAACCTTATGTACTGAAAGAGTTAAGAAACACATTTTACATTTTTCAGTCAGACCAGACCAGAGACATATCAAAAGGAATAAAATATTGTACAGTAAAATGAACACACTTTGAGAGTTGAAATATTTTAATTGAAAAATTACAAGCAAGAAAGTTTAAGGTCCTAAACTGATAATATTGTGTCTCTGACCTGATGGTATCTCTCCATGCCAATCATTTCTGTTGCCATTTCCTGCAGTTCCAGAGAGGGATCAGCTCCCGCTGATAAGATAACCAGGATAGGTTCTGAGGGGATTGATTCCTGGAAAAGTTTCTTCAGGCTGATGGATGGTGGTGAGAGTTCTTTCATGTCTGAGAAGAGGAAGAGAGAATAGCTCTTTCATGTCTGTGAGAGGGAGAAGAGAGGATCGTTCTTTCATGTCTGAGAAGAGGAAGAGAGAATAGCTCTTTCATGTCTGTGAGAGGGAGAAGAGAGGATCGTTCTTTCATGAATGTGAGTGGGAAGAGAGAATAGTTCTTTCATGTCTGTGAGAGGGAAAAGAGAGAATAGCTCTTTCATGTCTGTGAGAGGGAGAAGAGAGGATCGTTCTTTCATGCCTGAGAAGAGGAAGAGAGAATAGTTCTTTCATGTCTGTGAGAGGGAAAAGAGAGAATAGTTCTTTCATGTCTGTGAGGGGAAAAGAGGATAATTCTTTCATGTCTGTTAGTGGGAAGAGAGAATAGTTCTTTCATGTCTGTGAGGGGAAGAGAGAATAGTTCTTTCATGTCTGTGAAGGGGAAGAGAGAATAGTTCTTTCATGTCTGTGAGTGGGAAGAGAGAATAGTTCTTTCATGTCTGTGAAGGGGAAGAGAGAATAGTTCTTTCATGTCTATGAGTGGGAAGAGAGAATAGTTCTTTCATGTCTGTTAGTGGGAAGAGAGAATAGTTCTTTCATGTCTGTGAAGGGGAAGAGAGAATAGTTCTTTCATGTCTGTGAGTGGGAAGAGAGAATAGTTCTTTCATGTCTGTGAAGGGGAAGAGAGAATAGTTCTTTCATGTCTATGAGTGGGAAGAGAGAATAGTTCTTTCATATCTATGAGTGGGAAGAGAGAATAGTTCTTTCATGTCTGTGAGTGGGAAGAGAGAATAGTTCTTTCATGAATGTGAGTGGGAAGAGAGAATAGTTCTTTCATGTCTGTGAGGGGGAAAAATGAATAGCTTTCTCATGTCTGTGGGGGGAAGAGAGAAGAGTTCCATCACACATTCAGAGTTCCATCTTACATCCATCATTTGTACACCACCACGCTTCCATCACTCGTACACCACCGCATTCCCGTTCAATTCAGCACTTATATTAAAGAAACTGCCAAAGCTGCTGGTAACTTACTGAGAGCCCTGCAAGCAAACTGACCCATGGCACTAAGAAGTCTATCAGGTCTGACTGCCTGAACAACCAGAACTTGCTGGAAGACAGACATCTTCTTCTCCATGGATGATGGAAATTCTTGTTCGCACTGACTGCTGCGTGAGAAGTTGGACCAAAGTCCTGTGTCTTCAAAATTCAAGCTTTGACACAATTTCGGGAAGTTGGCCTGGGGATTGTGATCACAGACAACAATTTAATGCTGGTCACAGTTGCTTGCTTTAATCTCAAAATAATATTTTAGTTACAACCTTGGAAATTAATTTTACAGCATTTATGGATGAAGATGTTCTGAGCTAGTACATTTCCTTCATTTTTAAAATTGATATTTTATGGAAGTGGTTTTAATTTGTGACATGACATGCAAAGCATCACATTTTTAGCTACAACAAATATTTTTTTAAGAATAATATTTGAGTAGTTAACACTCATAACAAAAATATTTTAAAAATGGAAAATCTGAGAGTTTCAGGGAATGCAATATTCAATTTTTAACCACAAAAGTTTTTAAATTCTAAAATACAGCTTTTTCTAATCACTTTGAATGTTAATAGAAGAAGATATGCGTATCTATGTATATACAACCATGCGAGAACACAGAGACCTGTATACATATATCTCTCACACACACACACACACATATACATGCATACAATAATCTACTACTGACCTTTTGAGCTGTAGCCGGCCCATAGGGCATAGACCCAGATACTCTTTCTCTTATCTAAATTTTTATTCTAGCAGTTTTCAATCCTTGTAAAGATCTTTTATCAAATCTCGCCATTTGTCTCTGTTCTGTGCAAGCAACTCTATCTCATTGAGGGAGCTGTTTCCTGCTGCACTTGCCTCTCTGATCAATGTTCTTCTCAGTGTCTCTCTGGGTCAGCCTCTTTTCCTCTTACCTGTTGTTTCCCACAAGAAGGCTTGCTTGGTTATTCGTTTATTATCTCTCCTCATCACATGTCCAACATATGACCATTGTCTTTTCTATTATTATAAAAAATGCATAAAGCATAAAATATGGCTGTTAAAGTTCTCACTGACTTTGTAGCAAAATCTCTTCCAGCTTTGAACTGTGATATATTCCGAGGTGTGTCTCATACCTTAAAAGCGGTGAATGCAGTTTGTCTTTCTTGGTCAACCCAAGATGGCGCATGAGCTCCGTCACCCTTAACATCAGCCACCAACATGCCAGTGAAAGCTTCCCATTCCTAAAAATAAAAGTAAAGTGCAGTCATACGGTCTAAAGAAACCCTCAAAACAAAAAAATATAAATATAAAAACATGGTCAGAAAACTGAAAAAAATGCAGCCACTAATATTACAAAGGGGGACTGGTTGGTCTCGAGACAGAGAGGTTGTGAGTTCATATCCTGGTTGCAACATTTGGATATTTTTATTTGTGATTTCTCTCTGCAGCAACCACCCCTGATCTCAGCAGCAAAGCCCAACTTGAAACATCAATTACTCATCACACAAAAAAATATGAGAAACTCCAAAGTTGGAGTTATCTGCCTATGTGGCAAGGGACCCTGTGCACATGGCTGCCAGGGAAAAACAGTTTAACACGCAAAATTGTATTCCTAGTCTCTAGGAACTTCACCAGAGGTGGAAGCTGACGAACGCCAAAAAAAAAGAAGCATTCAAACTCTCTTTGTACTTAAAGCCATGTTTTTGTGTGCCAAGGAAAAACAGAAAAATTGTTTTAAACCACAGAAAGAAATCATCTTCTAATTCAGCAAAGAAAAATTCAATAATAACATAACTTTCTGAAAAAGGCAAGCAACACAAGTAACATTTATAATTGTGCCAATCTCCAGAATAAATAAAGTAAATAAATTAAATGCCTGTGAATTAACTTCCTGCACAAACCAAATAGAACTTCTGTGGGAGTATGGAGCAATGAAAGAGTGAACAGGTTAGCTAGCTGTGCGGTCATTCAAGATGGTCAACCAATGGATCAAGCTGATGTTATTAATGCTCTCTGCGATATGGGAAGGGCACAGGACTTCGAAAACCATGAGTCCACGTCTCTTCTTCAAATGAAGGAGATGGGAGTAAAGATGGGCACATCCAGAAATGAGAGGCTTAGTGGGCACATAAGAGGACTTATCAACCAACACAGAGCTGGAGTTGTCAGTCCCTGGATGCTGCAGGACTTGCTGAGGAGGGGATCTGAACACCTATGAAATTGATCGGAGTGCAATGAAGATAACCCACAAATAACTCAATAACAAATTATAATATAAAGTACAAGGGAATACAAATCTTTAGATTAAATGAAATTAAAAACCTGAGATGAACAAATCAGCTTCCAGAAATCAAGTAGAAAGATCAGATACAGTTTAATACAAACATTTAGTAGAAACTATGCAGAGAATCAGCTTTATACAAATCAGTCTTCAACATAAACTGATTAGAAAATCAAGTGCATTCAAACTAATCACCAGTTATGTCAAAATAAAAATTCAGGCATATGCAAAAATCAATCTTAAACAGAAACTAATATATATTTTTACTCTTTCAAAACAAATATTTCCAATAAAATCTTACATTCTCCTCAAAGAGTTCTGGTCTGTATCCGTGTACCAGATGCATAGCAAACATCATACGATCAGCCTTGAAGAGTGAGCGGCAGACTTGCTCATACACCAAGGTCAGCAGCTTACCATTCAAGGTGTTGATTCTTTGTTCAGTCCCACTGCCATCCTGCATATTTTGGGATAAGAATTTATTGCTTCATCTCACTCAACATCTGAATAACAATATGTGAAAATACACACATTTTCACTGACAGAAATATATTATTTATGCTGATATAATTTAGTTTTATGATTCACCAATATCCTTGCCAATCATTTTTAATTAGAGTATTAACTGCGCCTGCTGCAAATATTAAAACTACTAATAGAACAAAACTTGTAATCTCCAACAAATCAATTTCATTTCTGTTACAGAAATTGCAGCAGAAGTGAAGAATTTTCAATCTTTTTAAATTAATATCTGAATGTTGAGAATGAGACTAAATATGTAAATTCTTAATTGAATATTCAAACTCTGAGATATGAATGAAATATTTGAACTATTCCTAGAAAACTTACATGTTTGGACCGTAGAGCTCTCTGAAACAGTCTAAGGAAGGCTGAGAGTGAAAACCTGTACATGTTGTTGATCTTAGCAAGATCAGATATGACAAAAAACAGGCAGCTTCCGCTCTCAGCCAAGGGCAGGTAAGTGTTACGCTCTTGGTCCAGAGAGACCTGAAGTTGGACAGACTCTGTCAGTGACCGGGTGATGGTGATACTGCTAGCCTTGGTTTTGTTGAGTGAGTCCAAAAGTTCCTTGTTTTCTAGAATATTGCCCTTGGCACTAGCTAGTTCCTGAAATAAAATAACACAGCACAGAATAAGATATTTGGTAAGGAGAAAATTCTGTAACGGTCATTTATTTCAATTTAATAATGGAATTTTAGCTCTATTATCCATCTATTGTCCTTTAGAGTCAAAGATGGCACATAGGGCAGAAAGTATAGACTCTTTTATGTCCAACAATCTTTGTTATCAAGTGTCACAGGACCTGGATTCTATCTCATCACATGTCCCTGTTGTTGGAAAGCCTCTCCATCTTGGCAAGGGAGTTGATGCCTGCTGTTAGTGCATCTTGCCTCAATGTTTTTATTAGTTTTTAGCTTTACCCCCATATTAATAATATGAATTACAATTAACCCTTAATTACGATACCTATCTGTGGCTGACGTGTCTACGATACCATAGTATAAATTCTATCTATCTATTGTCCTTTCGAGCCTAAGATGGCTATTAGGACAGAACCACAATCTCAAAAACAGAAACCTTGCGTGCCAAAATGGCACATATTGCAGAGATCACTGATCTAAAATCTATGGCTCTGTTTCCATAACAATACTTTTCACAATGACAGCTTGTCAAGCCATCGATCAACCTCCTTAGTCGCCTCTTACAACATGCCTGGAAGGTCACAGTGTCACTATTCTTTAATAGTATAGTAATAAAAATTCTCCTGTGTGTTACCGGGGCCTCATTATGAGGAAAGTAAAGAATAGTGACACTGTGACCTTCCAGGCATGTCGTAAGAGGCGACTAAGGAGGTTGATCAATGGCTTGACAAGCTGTCATTGTAAAAAGTATTGTTATGGAAATAGCCATAGATTTTAGAAGCAGTGATCTCTGCAATATGTGCCATTTTGGCACGCAAGGTTTCTGTTTTTGAGATTGTGGTTCTGCCCTATGTGCCATCTTCGGCTCGAAAGGACAATAGATAGATAGAATAAAAATTACTACCACTTAATCGTAACATTAGGAGCTCTAAAAATAGTGTTTTCTTTTAACTTTTTGACATACAGCTGTGTGTTTATACTAGGACAGACATGTGAAACACAGATTTCCTGTCTCTGGTTAATTTATGACCTGAATCTGAATGCAGGGATTGGACCTGTTACAATGTCTATTAGTATGGAAGCCGTAAGTACGTCAGTATGTTTGCTGGTCACAGCCAAGAAAAAAAAAAAGTGGGAAAATTAACAAATTTATTCAAAATTGGCAAATTTTTTTTCACATGATATGAGATTGTATATCACAAAATGGGGGGGGGGGGGGGGGGGGGGGGATCAAACAATGGAAACAAATCACAGAACTCAAGGGTTACCAGTAGTGGTAATTAGGAAGGACACAGAGGAGGACAATGTTTGAACATGGCCAAATGACAAATTTGGAAGAATTTATGTTTTGATGCAGTAATTTTTACTACAGTATCGTAATCTAGGGTTCAACTTTTATTGAACAATGGTTTGGAAATCCCTTAAAAAGGTACCAGAGATTTATTTTCTGGGACAGAAAGATGACCTGGGATTTAGTGCTGACATTACCTAAAAAAATGTGCAAAGGTCGAAGAAATATAAACACTAACACCATATTCCTTATATGTTACACTTAAGATGTAATGGGTCCTTTTTTCTATTCTTTTTATTTCAAAACAAATGTCACATATGTAACTGAAATTCAAAATTGAGCTACATACATAAAGAAATAAACCCACTAAATTACAAGATATCTAGTAGCTGATCTTATGTTACCCTTTCTGCCATATTTCAAGAAAAATATCCCTAGCACACCTCTAGCAAACTTGACTCCAACTTGGCCAACTGTATCTTCAATTCCTCCTCTTGTCTTAACAGTTCAGTCTTTCTCACTTCCAGTTCTGGCTTCTCATTCTGCAAACTGCTGGCCAGGAGCTAGAAGACATTAACTCATTATGTATCAAATTTAAAATTGAGTACAGAAGAATTAATTTTCATTAGAGAATTAAATTAATATGACTCACAGCTGCTGCTAGTAACTGTGGTTAAACATAATACCCTCAACCAGTCACTGTGTAGTAAGATTAAATGTCTAGTCTTTTCAGATAATGGCAAAATGGAGGTCCTGTATGCACGCTATGCATAAAGGTAAATGTAAAGTACGAGACTTGAACTGGCGTCTCAGCACGCGAGTTTCCACCCATATGTGCTCGGCCGCCTATCCAGAAATGTTCAGAGATTTTCTGGATAGTGTCGCCTCAAGCATTGAAACTCAGATGTGAGGCGACATTCCTCACCTTCCTAGGGTAATACCCTAGTACCCATTTATTTCCAATGGCTGGGTCGACCGTGGGGGTATTTTTTTCCAACCAGTACAATTCACACTGCTCCCAGCGGGAATCAAACACGGGTTGTCTGAACGTCCTTAGTCCAGTCGGGTGGTATGCATGCTAAAGTTAAATGATGCTTGGAAGTTAAAAGTTAACTCTTTCAGTACGGAAGGTTTTTATCAATTTAGCGGTAGAGATTGCAGAATAAGATTGTTCATGTTTTTAAATATTAATATATATGTTTATATTATCTAGCACTTAACATATTAAATATGAATTTTTAGATAATTAAACAAGGAATTTGATTTCATAAAAACTAAAAAAATACAAGACATAAAAAGAATATGGTTTGATTACAGTTTACACTAACCAAATTGAGAGTGACACACTGTGCGACGAAATGTATGGAAAGAGTTAAAGATTGATTGGAAGTTAAAAGTTAAAGAGTGCCTGGAAGTTAAAAGTTAAAGATTGATTGGAAGTTAAAAAATGTGTTGAAGTTAAAAGTTAAAAAGAGTAAGCCAAATTGGACACTGCTCTGGAATAAATTGTTAAGTGTTAAAAAATCTAATGTGCTGAAGGTAAATGTGTTGGGTCAAAATGCACAGATATCGTGGCTTTGCCTTAAGCTAGTAAGACAACACATCTATGAAACTTAATTTGTGAACACTGAATAAAAAGAAGCCTTTTCTACATTTCAATTATTCACTCTCCTACCTAATATGCCTTTCTAATTTCTTTAATGTTCACCTTCTCCCTAAGCCCCTCTACAATTCAATTATTCACTCCCCTACTTACTATGTCTTTCCTATTTCTCTTGTTTTGATTTTCTCCCAAAGCTCCTCTACATCTCAATTATTCACTCTCCTAATTGCTATGCCTTTCCAATTTCTCTAATTTTCACCTTCTCCCGAAGTCCCTCTACATCTCATTTATTCACTCTCCTACCTACTATGCCTTTCCAATTTCTCTAATTTTCACCTTCTCCCGAAGTCCCTCTACATCTCATTTATTCACTCTTCTACCTACTATGCCTTTCCAATTTCTCTAATTTTCACCTTCTCCCGAAGTCCCTCTACATCTCATTTATTCACTCTCCTACCTACTTTGCCTTTCCAATTTCTCTAATTTTCACTTTCTCCCGAAGTCCCTCAACATCTCATTTATTCACTCTTCTACCTACTATGCCTTTCCTATTTCTCTTGAGTTCATCTTTTCTCTAAACCTCTCCTACCTGTCCTGTCAGACCAGCTCTGGTGGTAGTAAAGTTGATCTTGGTAATGATGGCAGAAGCATCTGGCGGAACCTCTGGGTTAGGGTTCCTAGTGGCCAGGAAGAGACGAAACTCCTCATTATAGTCAATGACTTTATCTCCAACCTGCACCACATATCTTGGCCCTGTAAGTAGCAACATTAATACGAAGTTCAAAGAAGCTGAAAGTGAGACTGTTGTCTTCAGTGTTGCAGTATTGTTAATTAATTCTAGGATTAAATAACACATTTAGAGAAAAAGTGAACAAAAAGAAATGTTTTTAAAATTTGTAAAGATGGAATTAAAAAATATTGAAAGACATTTGTTAAAATAGATAATAAATATTGAATTATTAAATATTAAAATATATTTAAATACTGAATATGACAATAAAGGACAAAGTTAAAAGACAAGCAAGCATAACAACAACAAAAGACAAGAGGTAGGGTTCAATCCCAACCGACAGTTTCTGGGTTCACCCAGCCTTAAATGGGTACCGGATTTTTTATGGGAAAGTAAAGTGGTACGGGCGTAATACTGACCACATTACCCCAAAAATCATGTGCTGAAGGTCTGTAAAATTTAGGTTATTAATGTCATATTCCCTATATGCCACTTGGCATGACGGGCTCTTTACTTTTACTAAGCATAACAACAACAACAATCTAGATAAAAGTAATACAAAGTAAGGAAAAGAACATTATCTGAAAATGCATATGAATTTCTGCTAGTTCTTGACACTTGCAATATAAAGTAATAACATGACAAATAATTGCACACTGAGAGACTTACAACATACTCAAGTTTTGAAATATGAAAAGAATAGGTTGGGGATGAAGTCCAAGAGATTACTAGTGAATTATAAAAGTCTGAAGTAAAGTACAATAATAAATCAAGTCTGAAGTAAAGTACAATAGTAAATCAAGTCTGAAGGAAAAATACAATAGTAGAAAAAAGTCTGAAAGTAAAGTAGAATAGTAAATCAAGTCTGAAGTAAAGTACAATAGTAAATTAAGTCTGAAGGTAAAGTACAATAGTAAATCAAGTCTCAAGGTAAAGTACAATAGTAAATCAAATCTGAAGGTAAAGTACAATAATAAATGAAGTCTGAAGTAAAGTACAATAGTAAATCAAGTCTGAAGTAAAGTACAATAGTAAATCAAGTCTGAAGGTAAAGTGCAATAGTAAATCAAATCTCAAGGTAAAGTGCAATAGTAAATCAAGTCTGAAGGTAAAGTACAATAGTAAATCAAGTCTGAAGGTAAAGTACAATAGTAAATCAAGTCTGAAGGTAAAGTACAATAATAAATCAAGTCTGAAGTAAAGTACAATAGTAAATCAAGTCTGAAAGTAAAGTACAATAGTAAATCAAGTCTGAAGGTAAAGTGCAATAGTAAATCAAGTCTGAAAGTAAAGTACAATAGTAAATCAAGTCTGAAAGTAAAGTACAATAGTAAATCAAGTCTGAAGGTAAAGTACAATAGTAAATCAAGTCTGAAGGTAAAGTACAATAGTAAATCAAGTCTGAAGGTAAAGTACAATAGTAAATCAAGTCTGAAGGTAAAGTACAATAGTAAATCAAATCTGAAAGTAAAGTACAATAGTAAATCAAGTCTGAAGGTAAAGTGCAATAGTAAATCAAGTCTGAAAGTAAAGTACAATAGTAAATCAAGTCTGAAGGTAAAGTGCAATAGTAAATCAAGTCTGAAGGTAAAGTACAATAGCAAATCCAAGTCTGAAGGTAAAGTACAATAGTAAATTAAGGCTAAAGGTAAAGTAGTCACTGAATTATTAGATGAGAGCATCAAGACGGAGGAGAGCAATAGACAAGAATTATAAGACATGTAGGTCTGTGGATCAAGACTCATAACATAGACATAGTCTTGAATTATGAGACTAGAGTGGATGAAGACTCACAATATAGACATAGTCTTGAATTATGAGACATGAGTGGATGAAGACTCACAATATAGACATAGTCTTGAATTATGAGACATGAGTGGATGAAGACTCACAATATAGACATAGTCTTGAATTATGAGACATGAGTGGATGAAGACTCACAATATAGACATAGTCTTGAATTATGAGACTAGAGTGGATGAAGACTCACAATATAGACATAGTCTTGAATTGTGAGACATAAGTGCATGAAGACTCACAATATAGACATAGTCTTGAATTATGAGACTAGAGTGGATGAAGACTCACAATATAGACATAGTCTTGAATTATGAGACTACAGTGGATGAAGACTCACAATATAGACATAGTCTTGAATTATGAGACATAAGTGGATGAAGACTCACAATATAGACATAGTCTTGAATTATGAGACATGAGTGGATCAAGACTCACAATATAGATAGTCTTGAATTAAGAGACAAGAATGAATCAAGACATAACACAGACATAGTCTTGAATTACATGACAAGTGTCAATCAAGACACATCACAAACATAGTCTTAAATTATGAGACAAGAGTCGATTAAGACATATAACACAGACATAGTCTTGAATTATAAGATAAGAGTGGTCAAGGATAATGACAAAACATAGTTAGCAAATTAAAAGATAAGAGTTAATTAAGACTAAAGTCAACCTTGAGCAGTGAGATCTCCTCTGAGAAGTGGGAATAGCACTGGCTCAACTCCATCAACATCCTGTATGATCAAAGTCTTGCCAAATCTGACAGCTAGTTCCAGGGCCGTACTGAAATTGGCATCCTAGATGGGTAAATAGTTAACAGAGAAGTAAATGAGCTGGTAAATTAAAAGTGACTTAAGTCATAAACATATGAAAACATATCACAAGAGCTGTGAGTTAGTAATTGAAAATTCAACATATCAACTATGTTCATTTAGCATACAAACTAATTTAATTAAATTATTTAGATAATCTGTTTCTAACTGCAGCCACGTCAATTGGTAACAGTCCTTCCAATCCACTCTGACTGAAGCTGAGAACAAATTGTAAAATGATTTAAACTCCACAGAAAGTTTTATAAATTTCTTACACAAGAATTAATATTAGAAGTTGTGTTATTAAAAGCTAGCGCCACTTTTGAAACTTTTACAGGCATAAGAGTTGAGCAATTAAATCAATGGAAACTGTTTTACTGAAAACAGAGAATCAAAATGGAACAAAATTTAATAAGAAGTTGTTAAGACCACAATTAGAACTTTTATGATGACATTTTCACAAGTAACATTAAGTGTCCTCTCACCTGTTGATTGATAACCTCCAATCTGTTTGGCTTTAAGTGAACTTTCAACCACTCAGTTGCTCTCATGGAAGGATCCACCAAAAATGGCCGTAAAGAACTCTAGGGTTAAAAAAATAAAGACGTAGTGGTGAGAAAATATATAGAATGCTTTCATTTATCAGGTAACATAGCCTGGTTAATTATATATAAAGAATTATAATATTTCCTTGCACATATACGTAGATGCCAATTAGTACACAAAATCTATGTTGCTATGTTCAAGCACAAGTTACATACACACACAAAGCTATTTTCTATTAAACATGTTTAATTGTTATAGGACGTCTGTCACTTGAAAACCTTTCCTGATGAAAATCTAAACCTGTTAACAGATTAACTGAAACCTGTAAGCAGAACAATCAAAATCTGAGAGCAGAACAATTAAAATCTGAGAACAGAACAATTAAAATCTGAGAGCAGAACAATTAAAATCTGCTACACAACTGTGTGTTTATACAAGGAGAGACACAGGTATCAGATGCGGTAATCATTTCCTAACTTAGTAAAAATAGTAAAAGTAAAGTACCCCCGTCACGCCAAGTGGCGTATAGGGAAATATGGCGTTAGTGACCATATATTTTACAGACCTTCAGCACATTATTTTTGGGGTAATGTGGTCGGTATTACGCCCGTGCTGTTTTACTTTCCCAGAAAAATATCCGGTATCCATTTAAGGCTGGGTGAACCTGGAAGCCGTCGGTTGGGATCGAACCCTACCCCTTGTCCTTTGTAGTCCATTTCACTAACCACTGAGCTATCGTGGCTCCCATTTCCTGACTTAGGTCAAATTTATGGCTTAAAACCCTGCAGGTGTTACTTTTGTCTATTCAAACATCGTCTGTCAGTCCAGTCTGTATTTTCAAATTCTTCTTAGTGTTGTTCGCTGCCTATCTCGAGTTATAAAGGTTTGTTTGATGTCTCACCAATAGCCGAAGAGATTTCCCCCATCATAAGGGAAAAAAAAAAATTCTTTAAAACTGGCCAAATTGATTATGGAGACAAATAATAATAAATGAAATATGTATTCTACTTGTTTTTGTGTACACAAAATGCTCATCCCATAACTTGCGAAAACTGTACACAATAACAAAAAGGTAACCATACAGTCATTTACTTATTTTTTACTAGCAATATATAACTGATTCAAGTGATTATTAATTTCATGTAGAACTTGCAGTAGTGATGTGGTTAATGTACCAAGTTACTGCTCAGGTAGTTCCAGGTTCAATTCTCTAAATGTGTTAATTTTATTTAGACCAATGTGGCTCCTGGGGTCCACCTAGCATCTTAAATTGGGCACCAGTGATTTTCTCAGAAAATGTAAAATGGCATGATACAAACCTAAATATGCATAAATTTGACAATAATCGAGAGAAATGTGGCACTAAAAACATAATACTCATACAAGTTGTGATTTTTGTTTTAACTGCATAATATCAATACTAGCTAAGGTACTGTGTATAAGACTATATAGAAATATATCGTTTATAGAAGTAAGTACACTGAGTATATTCAAGCTGTACCAATTTGAAAATGAATAAAAGTGAGAATAAAATGAAGGAATAAAGTAAAGAAAGGTGTTTGGTAATTGATTTAATTTGTGGAAAGATGGCACAAGATTTATCTGGCATGCAGCTAAACCAAGTCTTCTACTGGGTCACTAATGTTACATTAAAGTATTCTTTTCTCATTTTATTCTCCCTGTCATCAACTTTACCATTTCTCATATTATTCTCCCTATCATTAATTTTACTGTTTCTCACATTATTCTTCCGATCATTATCTTTACCATTTTTCACATTATTCTACCTATCATAAACTTTACCATTTCTCACATTATTCTCCCTATCATTAACTTTACCATTTCTCACATTATTCTCCATATCATCAACTTTACCATTTCTCATATTATTCTCCCTATCATTAATTTTACTGTTTCTCACATTATTCTTCCGATCATTATCTTTACCATTTTTCACATTATTCTACCTATCATAAACTTTACCATTTCTCACATTATTCTCCCTATCATTAACTTTACCATTTCTCACATTATTCTCCCGATCATTAACTTTACCATTTCTCACATTATTTTCCCTATCATCAACTTTACCATTTCTCACATTATTCTCCCTATCATTAACTTTACCATTTCTCACATTATTCTCCCCATCATTAACTTTACCATTTCTCACATTATTCTCCTGATCATTAACTTTACTGTTTCTCACATTATTCTCTCTACCATTAACCTTACTTCAGCAGCACATCAACTATGTCTATCTCCTGAGATCTTGAAAAAAAAAAGAAAATAGAGAATATGGGTAACTTATTTACATGCAAGTGTTTAACTAATAGTCTTATTAAATTAAACATCATGCTTTCTTACAACATCATATAGCTACTTGATATGTTTAATTCAGATTCTCAAATTTGAAATTTGTATTTAAAATAAAGTAATAAATATATCTCTTCAACTGGTTTGTTTTCCAGTAGAAGAGATATATGAACCAGTTGAAGAGATCGATCACTTTATCTATCTTGGAAGTCACATTGATCGAGAAGGGGATACGAGCAAAGAAATTAAAATCAGAATAGCTAAAGCAGCAATGTCTTTCAGAAGCCTTGAAAAGTTGTGGAAATCAAAACTTATCAGCACAAACACAAAACTTAGGCTATTCAAATCAAATGTACTATCAACCCTTACGTATGCGTGTGAAAGCTGGAAAACAACAAGAGATATAGAAACAAAGTTGAACGCATTCGAAAATAAATGTCTAAGGAAAATACTTGGTATAGCATGGAACGAATTCAAAACAAATGAGGAAATTAGAGAAATCGCCAATCAACCACTAATATCTTCAGTAATAAAGAAAAGACGATGGTCATACGTTGGACATGTGATGAGAAGAGATAATAACCGAATAGCAAAGCAAGCCCTCATATGGGAAACAACAGGTAAAAGAAAAAGAGGAAGACCCAGGGAGACACTGAGAAGAACATTGATGAGAGAGGCAAGAGCAGCAGGAGTCGGCTCCCTCAATGAGATAGAACTGCTTGCACAGAACAGAGACAGATGGCGAGATTTGATAAAATATCTTTAAAAGAAAACTGCTAGAACAAAAAATCCATATAGGAGAAGGTGTATCTTGGTCTACGCCCTATGGGCCGGTTACGGCTCGAAAGGTCAATAGATAGATAGAATAAATATATCAGAGAATTATG
The DNA here is from genome assembly GCA_032433765.1 of Megaustenia siamemsis. NCBI lineage: Eukaryota > Metazoa > Mollusca > Gastropoda > Stylommatophora > Ariophantidae > Megaustenia > Megaustenia siamemsis. The sequence goes on along the minus strand of JAVIAB010000001.1, from coordinate 82,713,423 downwards.
CAAAATGTCATGTCAACTTTTTAACAACTTTTATGTAAATATAAATTTCCAAACATCAAAATAATAACTGAAGGATAATAACTAGGTCAATATATTATCACACACAAAATAGATGAAACTAACAATACTATCACACACACACAAAAATTGATTAAACTAACAATACTATCATAATAAAATAGATGAAACTAACAATACTATCACACACACACACAAATTGATTAAACTAACAATACTAACACACACACACAAAAATTGATTAAACTAACAATACTATCATAATAAAATAGATGAAACTAACAATACTATCACACACACAAAAATAGATGAAACTAACAATACTATCACACTTAAAAAATAGATGAAACTAACAATACTATCACACACACACAAAATTGATTAAACTAACAATACTATCATAATAAAATAGATGAAACTAACAATACTATCACACACACACAAAAATTGATTAAACTAACAATACTATCATAATAAAATAGATGAAACTAACAATACTATCACACACACACACAAATAGATGAAACAAACAATACTATCACACACACACAAATAGATGAAACAAACAATACTATCACAAATAAAGTACATGAAACTAACAATACTATTACAAATAAAGTAGATGAAACTAAAATATCCATTATTTCTCTCATTTCCCATTGTGCTACTAATCTGATCTAACTATCATATTTTATTTATTTTTAAACCAGAAATGTATATCTTAATTGGGGATACTGGTTTAATTGTTTCACACAGCAGTTTGTATTCATCTCAAATTGGCATTTTTAGTTCTAACCTTTACAATTTTGCAGTATTTATGGAGGAACATGCTATGAAGGAAGATGCCCGGAGCCTGGTACATTCTATCTATTCTCCTTTCGAGCCAAAGATGACATATTGGCCAGAATCACAATCTCAAAAACAGAAACCTTGCATGCCAAAATGGCACATATTGCAGAGATCACTGTTCTAAAATCTATGGCTCTGTTTCCATAACAATACTTTTACAAAGACAGCTTGTCAAGCCATCAATCAACCTCCTTAGTCGCCTCTTACGACATGCCTGGAAGATCACAGTTCTTAAAACTGATATTTTATGGAAGAGGTTTTAGTTTGTAACACCACACACAAATCATAAGATTTTTTTGCTATAAAATATATCAATGTATGAGTAATATTTGAGTTCTTAATGCTTGTAATGAAAAGATCAAAGATTGACAAATCTGAGAGTATCCAGGAAGCAATATTTAATCAAAGTTTTTATACTTTATGATACAGCTTTTAATCACTCAATGTATAATAGAAGAGGTTTGGGTATTGTATCTTCCTGGAAAGAAGCAAAAGAGCAAATAAACCAAAGCATCAATGACGAACAACTGTGTCCAGGTTATCACAGCTTATTTTTGGCTTCATAAAAATACATTCAAATAAAATAAACATCAATATATATTTTTACAAAAGCTTAAAAATCATGTAAGATAAGGAAGGTAGTATATGCTGATTATTTTAAGAACACAGATGTGATGCAACTTTGGAGTAAGTTTTATAGTTTGCTTATGAAATTATTCTAGTTGTATACACAGAGGGTTTCCGGTTGTTTCCAAAATGGAGGAATTATTTTTCTCCGGCTTGGTATTGAACCGTTGATCAGAGGTTTAACAAGCCGCTATCGTAAAAACGATGTTGTTAATGAAACGTAGACCTGATACAGAATGTGTAAATTAGCAGTAGATAATAATGATAGTTTTTTCGGCCCCAAAACAACAACAAAAATAGGATTCTGGAATGTGCGAACAATGGCCGCTCCGACGAAACATGCACAGGTCGCGAGCGAGATGGACAGATACGATCTAGATATTTTAGGATTAAGCGAAATGCGCTGGCTTGGAACAGGTAGGAGATCTATTGATAATAAAATAGTAGTTTTTTCTGGAAGGGAAGATGGAAAACACCGTGAAGGAGTAGGCATAATGATGACAGACAAAGCTGCAAGAAGTTTATTAGAATGGGAACCGGTAAATAGCCGTCTGATACGAACACGATACAAAACAAAACATGGAAGACTTTCAATTATTCAATGTTATGCGCCTACTAACGAAGCTGATGATGAAGTTAAGGACGTTTTTTATAACCAACTGCAACAACTTATAAACAAAATACCAAAACACGATCTTTTAATTGTAATGGGAGACTTCAACGCCAAAGTAGGACAAGATAACGCAGGAGTGGAACATGTGATGGGGAGAGAAGGCTGTAATACAACAAGTCAGAATGGAGAAAGATTAATAGAATTATGTTTAATAGAAAATTTAGTTATAGGTGGGACATTATTTCCACATAAAAATATCCACAAAACAACATGGATATCTCCTGATGATAGAACATCAAATCAAATTGACCACCTATGTATTAAACAACAATTCAGATCATCATTAATAGATGTAAGAGCTTACAGAGGTGCTGATGTTAATAGTGACCACAACCTGTGCATTGGGAAAATAAGATTAAAATTTAGAAACCAACAGAAGAGGTCAATTACACATAAAATTGATAGTCATAAACTGAAAGATGAAGCCATAAAGGAAAAGTTTAACATAGAGCTAAGTAATTGTTATTCAGCACTCGGTGAAATAGACTTAGATATCAATGAAATGTGGGACTCACAGAGCAAAATACTAATGACAGCAGCAGAAGCAAGTGCCGGACTGAAGAAAATGGAAAAACGAGCTTGGATCTCAGACACCACATGGAAATACATCAAAGAAAGAAGAGAAGCAAAGAGAGCCGTGACTAATGTAAAGACAGATCTTGGAAAGGTTCTGGCAAAAGCAACATACAAAGAATTAGACAACAAAGTGAAAAGTTCGGCAAGAAGAGATACAAGAGCTTATATAGACAACTTGGCAGAGAAAGCAGAGACAGCTGCAATTACAGGAGACAGCAGAACTCTCTATACAGTACAAAAGATGCTGACAAACACCTATACATCCAGTGGAACACCAATTCTAGACAAATCTGGATTAATGCTAACAACAAGCGCAGACATAAAAGCCCGTTGGGCAGAACACTTCAAAGAAATTCTTAACCGTCCACTACCTCACAGTTTAATAGATTTTGAAGCTGAAACACCAGCAGCAGAATTAGATGTAAATTTAGATGACTTCACCTTGAGTGAAATAGAAACCACCTTAAAGCTAATGACCAATAACAAGGCTGCTGGAGAGGATAAGTTAACAGCTGAGATCCTCAAGGCAATTGATAGCCATAATTTAATACATCTCCAAAAAATGTTCAACATCATTTGGAAAACAGAGAAGACGCCTCATAAATGGAAAAAAGGAATCATTGTTAAGATCCCAAAAAAGGGCAATCTTAGAGATTGTAACAACTGGAGAGGCGTGACACTTTTGTCAGTTGCCTCAAAGTTATTCTGTAAAATCATCCTAAATAGAATAAAGGATTCAATAGATACAGTAATGCGTGAAGAACAGGCTGGGTTTAGAAAAGGGAGAAGCTGTCTTGACCACATTTTCACTCTACGACTTATATTGGAGGAACATATTGAAAAGCAAAAACCTTTTGTACTTAACTTCATCGACTTCAAAAAAGCATTTGATAGTATTCATAGAGATTCTTTGTGGAAAATTCTGAAGCAATATGGTTTACCATCAAAAATCATAAATATTATCAAAGACATGTATGATGGTTACACATGTGCAGTTCGAACAGAGGAAGGACTGAGCGAATGTTTCCCAATAGAAACTGGGGTTAAACAAGGATGTATTTTATCGCCCTTGTTATTTGGAATTGTTATGGACTTCATAATGAAGAAATGCTGCACTGGTAATAAAGGCATCGAATGGATACAAGGAGACCATTTGGAGGACCTCGACTTTGCTGATGACATAGTTCTCATCAGCAGTCAGATAAAAACGATGCAGGAAAACACAAATGAACTATCATCAATAGCCAGCAAAATTGGGCTTGAGGTCAATCATGAAAAGACTAAAGTCATGAAAAGTTTAATTCCAACAAGTGACAAGATATACATGGAAAACAAACCAGTAGAAGAGATCGATCACTTTATCTATCTTGGAAGTCACATTGATCGAGAAGGGGATACGAGCAAAGAAATTAGAATCAGACTGGCTAAAGCAGCAATGTCTTTCAGAAGCCTTGAAAAGTTGTGGAAATCAAAACTCATTAGCACAAACACAAAACTTAGGCTATTCAAATCAAATGTACTATCAACCCTTACGTATGCGTGTGAAAGCTGGAAAACAACAAGAGATATAGAAACAAAGTTGAACGCATTCGAAAATAAATGTCTAAGGAAAATACTTGGTATAGAATGGAACGAATTCAAAACAAACGAGGAAATTAGAGAAATCGCCAATCAACCACTAATATCTTCAGTAATAAAGAAAAGACGATGGTCATACGTTGGACATGTGATGAGAAGAGATAATAATCGAATAGCAAAGCAAGCCCTCATATGGGAAACAACAGGTAAAAGAAAAAGAGGAAGACCCAGGGAGACACTGAGAAGAACATTGATGAGAGAGGCAAGAGCAGCAGGAATCGGCTCCCTCAATGAGATAGAACTGCTTGCACAGAACAGAGACAGATGGCGAGATTTAATAAAATATCTTTAAAAGAAAACTGCTAGAACAAAAATTCATATAGGAGAAGGTGTATCTTGGTCTATGCCCTATGGGCCGGTTACGGCTCGAAAGGTCAATAGATAGATAGATACACAGGTAGAAATGTACTGACTAGTTTCTAAAATAGATGAAGAAACTTAATACCAGAAATATAAATATTATTTTGGATGGAAAGGAGGAGGTAAGGAGTATTTGAATTTTAACCTCTTCCCTGTTTATGTCACTTAAATTGTTACAGATCAATGATAAATCTGTTGTTATGTGTTTATTTATAATTATTGACTAGTTTATTTGTTACAGATCAATGATAAATCTGTTGTTATGTGTTTATTTATAATTATTGACTAGTTTATTTGTTACAGATCAATGATAAATCTGTTGTTATGTGTTTATTTATAATTATTGACTAGTTTATTTGTGACAAAGGCTTAAAGTGTCCTGTAAATAAAATAAACATCAAATATTAAAACAAAATGAAAGTGCAAAGTAACCAGATGACAAAAGCAATAAACTGTTTAAGTATAACAATTATAGCATCAAAGAACAAAATATTTAAATCATTTATTCAACACTAGAATCTCAATTAAATGCATTAAAACATCCTATTAAAACACAATGCTGAAGACATAAAACAGGTGATGATGAAAGCAAAGTACAAAAATATCAATATAAGTCACAAAGCTGATAACAAAAGAAAACTCCCACACTAGCAATATGAAAGTGAAAAGCATAGGAAAAAAATGGGCCTGATCACACTTTCTTAAATGGCTGACACACAGTAAATAAAAGGGTGTAAAAGCAGCGAAAAAAAAAAAGAAAGAAAGAAAGAAAAGAAGAAAAATAATTTCACAGCAAAGGACTTCACAACAAAAAGAGTTAACTCTTTCCGTACGTTTCGCCGCACTGAGCGTCATGACAATTTCGGCCGAGTACGTTATGCCACATAGCGCGCCACTCTCAATTTGATTAGTGTGAACCATCATCAAACCATAGTCTTTTTACATGTCTTGTATCATCTTGGTATTAGTGAAATCTAATTCCTTGTTCAATTATCTTAAAATTCATATGTAATATGTTATGTGTTAGATAAATATAAATATGTAGATTGATTCTTAAAACCATGAACAATTTGGTTTCTGAAATTGCTTCCGTTGTATTGGTAAAAAGTTTCCGTACGGAAAGAGTTAAACAACCATTTCAATCATGAATCCACAATCATTCCTGCTTGCAATTCAGAGGTAATACTTACCTATATATATATATATATATATATATATATATATATATATATATATATATATATATATATATATATATATATATATATATATATTATATATATATGTTTGTGTGTGTGTGAGGCTTTATATTATATATATGAATGTTTCCATTGTTTATTGTGGTTTTAAGTCACAGAGTCATAGATATGCACCCAACATTCATTCACAGTAACCACTCTATGAAGATAATTATCTTCACAAGCTTTGCAAATGTACAACATCCATGGTGGCTCTTTTGGCTCAATGCTCCTTTTGGAATTGTGAGAAGGCGGAGAACGCACCTGCCGGAACACCTTTGACATGTAAAATTGTTCATGTAAAATCATCACTATGATCCCATGATGTAGTCTGAACTCATCCAAAATTTCATCAATGGTTAAGTGTCTGTCTGAAGGGACTAGGGTCTCCATTCCTGCAATGATTTAGCCAAGATTTCTACAATGGTTAAGCATCTGTCTGAGGAGACTAGGGTCTCTATTTTTGCAATGATTCAGCCAAGATTTCTACAATGGTTAAGCGTCTGTCTGAGAGGACTAGGGTCTCCACTCCTGCAATGATTCAGCCAAGATTTCCTCAATGCTTAGGCATCTGTCTGAGGAGACTAGGGTCTCCACTACTGCAATGATTCAGCCAAGATTTCTACAATGGTTAAGCATCTGTCTGAGAGGACTAGGGTCTCCATTCCTGCAATGATTCAGCCAAGATTTCTACAATGGTTAAGCATCTGTCTGAGGAGACTAGAGTCTCCATTCCTGCAATGATTCAGCCAAGATTTCCTCAATGCTTAAGCATCTGTCTGAGGAGACTAGGGTCTCCATTCCTGCAATGATTCAGCCAAGATTTCTACAATGGTTAAGCATCTGTCTGAGGAGACTAGGGTCTCCATTCCTGCAATGATTCAGCCAAGATTTCTACAATGGTTAAGCATCTGTCTGAGGAGACTAGAGTCTCCATTCCTGCAATGATTCAGCCAAGATTTCCTCAATGCTTAAGCATCTGTCTGAGGAGACTAGGGTCTCCATTCCTGCAATGATTCAGCCAAGATTTCCTCAATGCTTAAGCATCTGTCTGAGGAGACTAGGGTCTCCATCCTGCAATGATTCAGCCAAGATTTCTACAATGGTTAAGCGTCTGTTTGAGGAGACTAGGGTCTCCATTCCTGCAATGATTCAGCCAAGATTTCTACAATGGTTAAGCGTCTGTCTGAGGGGACTAGGGTCTCCACTCCTGCAATGATTCAGCCAAGATTTCTACAATGGTTAAGCGTCTGTCTGAGGGGACTAGGGTCTCCACTCCTGCAATGATTCAGCCAAGATTTCCTCAATGCTTAAGCATCTGTCTGAGGAGACTAGGTCCCCACTACTGCAATGATTCAGCCAAGATTTCTACAATGCTTAAGCATCTGTCTGAGGGGACTAGGGTCTCCACTCCTGCAATGATTCAGCCAAGATTTCCTCAATGCTTAAGCATCTGTCTGAGACTAGGGTCTCCACTCCTGCAATGATTCTTGTATCATCTGCATTGGACAACTTTTGCCTCATCTTGAAAACTGATGTATCCCATTTGAAGGTAATTTTTCCAAAGCTTCACAGTCTCATATGAAGAACAGACAACCTCATAAACATCTCATAAAATTGTTTCATGGATTTTCCCTGCAGGTGCAGGAATTTGAAAAAGCACAGAGCTTCTGTTTTGACCATGTAAAAGAATTAAATACTCCTAAGACCTAAATTTTGTGAGTCAAACATCAGTTTATTGTCTATGTTGCCACTTGATACACAACAGTTTTCTTCCAATTTCTCTTTCACACAACACCTGGACCATGTACACACAGAAAATTGTAACCAATAATGTGTCTTTACAAAGATACATAACATTCCTGTCTACCATAATGATTTCTTAGTAAAGGGCACCACTTTTTAACTTACCCTCATGAAAGTCTTTTTGCCAGTCACCATAAATTAACTTCCTTATTTAGCATTTGACACGGTATGTGTAAGACATGGTCAGGACATTTTAGCTGTGACTCGTTAAATGTAAACTATTTAATATACAACTCATGCAAGCATATCTATATTTGGAGGAGAAGTGAAAAAATTAGCAATAGAAAAAAACAATAGAAAAAACAATAGAAAAAAAAATAGAAAAAACAGTATGTTTAAAACTTCAGGTAACAAGAGGACAACACAAACCAGAATGATGTTTTGGCTCTATAGGCCTTCAGCAGAAACAAACATACAACACACATACACACAAATATGTATTTTTAAAAGAATTAAATTTAAAAAAAAAAATATTTTTTATTATATATTTATATATTTTTTTAATTATTATTTTTAATTTTTATTTAAATACATATTTGTGTGTGTGTTGTATGCTTGTTCCTGCTGAAGGCCAATCGAGTCGAAATGTTGTTGTCCTCATATTACATGAAGCTTTAACCATATCATTTATATCTATATCAATTTTTTTCATTTCTCCTCACAATTAGCTTCACTGCAGCTTTTCAATTTTATGCATTTATGTACATTTCTTTGCTTGATCCTACAACTATATTTGGCATTTTATTGTCATCCTATATTTAGCAATTTCCTCAAGTAATTCTTGTTAAAATGATTCACTAGCTCGTTTCACAGAATGCAGTCATGATGGCAGGATCATTAGACAGTGGTTCAGATCTCAGTCCAGATTACCTGTTACTTTCTGTTTCTTTTTTTAATTTTAAATTGTTATCTACTGCTATTTTAATATTTGTCTTCATTTAAAATTAAGTGACAAATGCTGCACCTTACACCGTTACAGTTAGTTTAGTGAAAGGGGAACCAAATTATTTTTAATTGTGCATTGAGGAAGAAAGGGAGAAAAAAAATCGCAGAATTTGAAAATCACACAAGAAATTAATTTTAAATGAGAAACAAGTATGAGTTCTTACCCCAACTGGAATGTCTTGCAACTGTTTGATCAAGCATTCGGAATGAAAATCATGAATCACTTAAAGTGGAAATGAGTTTGAACTATCATATTTCTCAGTAGGATAAACATGCCAATACAGAGAACTAAAAATATATGCATCAGTTAATCTTTTTGTGTAGAACAACGATTCTACTATTATAATAGTACTGAGAACATGCTACACTCAAACATTCAAGAACATGCATTAAAGTCATGTGCCACATTTTTGTGTACTCTAATTTTGTATGTGCAGCAAAGAACATAGATGTTCTCGGTACTTCCTACAGTATAACACTGTACACTAACAGGTGTTCAGTAAACTATTGTCTAAATATGTGCACACAAAATACAAATAGTACAAACTGTTAAGAAAATGTCAGAACATATTTTTCAAATTTAGTAATGTAAAATAATCTACCATCTACCAGAAATCGTACTAAATTTTGACTATCTTTGACTGCTGAGTGCAAACATCTATCTACATCATACATGCAATGGTGCATAATCTGACTTTATTTGCCTATAACCAGCTTACAAGTATAAGACATGTTTGGCAGCCTCCCAGATGGCCTGTCAGATTATATACACACAGTACTACAATAGAAGTGAGCAGAAGTGTTATTCACAGAACGAGATTCTTCTCCAAACCCAACAAGCAATCATTCATGCAAATGGATACCCAATAAATCAACAATATTCCTCTATCACTGCAGACTTATAATACAATTGCACACATTGACCATATCTGAATGCTTGCTCTTTAAAACCTCTACCTTAGTTTTATGCAATCATGACATCATTGAAATTGAAGCCTTGAAATGTGGATATATAGAAGAATAGGTAGAATTGAATGGAAAGAAAAGAAAATAACAATGAAGTCTTAAAACAACTAAAAATGCAAAGAGAACTACTAAATACAATTCAAACAAGACAAATAAAATTTTTGGGCATGTTAAAAAACACAACAGCCTAGTAAAAGTAATCTTGGAAGGGAAAATACAAGGTAAAATAGGCGGAGGCAGACCAAGACTAACGTGGATGAGTAACATCAAATGATAGACAAGTCAGCCTATGACAACTTGCACCATCAAAGCAAGAGACAGAGCGAAATGGTGCTCTATGGTAGCCAACCTTCGATGCGGAGACGGCACTCAATGAATGATGATGACGTCAAATACGGAATTTCCTCCTGCAAAATCTGACCTGAATGTTTGTCTAGCCTGCCACTGTTGGAAAAATTACACCATGACTATGTATTTTATATTATGATCCACTTATTTCATTGTATTAAATCTGTCATATTAACAAAGAATGGCTATATTGTTTAACCAGCAATACAATTTTATCATTATCATGTGAGTAAAAGTGAAAGTCGTAATTTTTTAGCACTTCAATCTTGTCAAATTTGTATTTGGAGCAGATCTATGTTTTTTATGCCCACCGTGTCGTTGACCATATGTGACTTAATAATATTTTACGATTCACTTAATTCATGACATTTAATCTGTAATATAAACATTGAACAGCTACATTTTTTTATACAATAATATCATTTTATAATTTCTGTGAGTAAAAGTGAAAGTTATAATTGTTTTGAGCATTTCAATTTTGTGAAATTTGTATTTAAAGTTTATTTATATTTTTGTGCTCGCAGCACCTGTAAAAGTGAAAGTCTTTATAAGACAGCAATTGTTATTTTAGCAAATTTTATAGATGAACTGAAACAACAGACGTGGCCATCTGGGTGGAATTATACAAACAATAATTATTTTTATAGCAGGAAGACGGAAAAGTTAACCTTTAATTATGAAGCCTATTTGTGATTGACATGTTTACGATACCATAGTAAAAATTACTACCACTTAAATATAACATAAGGTTCTCTAAAAAATAGTATTTTCTCAGAACATTTTACATACAGCTGTGTGTTCACACTAGGTGAGGCACAGAGACTTGGATTTCCTGGCTAAGGTTAATTTATGATCTGAGTTTGACCTCATGGACTGGACATGTTACAAAGTCTATCACTATGGTCGCCGTAAGTCTGTAGTATGTTCTGCTACCTCATTGTGTTATTTCTGAGTTTCCTGAGTTACAAAGGGCTGTTTTGATGTCAGCAATGACCGAGGAAATTTCCCTGGTCACAGTAAAACAAGAAACACAACCAATTTATTGAAAATTGGCGATTTTTTGTTTGTTTTTTGTAACAAGATTGTATAATAGATTCGGGGTGTATGTGTGTGTCAATCATACAAAACAAATCCAATACTCAGGGGTCACTGGAAGTAGTAATTAAGAAAGTGTGTGTGTGTGCATGTGCACACATGTTTGTGTATGTGCGTGCGTACGTGCGGTTAGTTTTTTTATTTTACCATGGCAAAATGTCAAGTTTTGAAGAATTTGTGTTTTGATGCTGTAATTTGTATGCCAGAATAATAATCTAGGGTTAATGAAAGCTGTGTAGTCAACATTTCTGAATGCAGGTTAGAAACATGAAACTTTTTGTCAGGGGAAGGGTCTCATTTGTGTCATATTAGGGTTTCATTTGCATCATCATGACCCAGGTCATTTTGTAGAAGTGAAAAGAAATATTGCACATAATAATTCACAGCAAAATGGGAAAAGGTTACCAGACCAGAATATGTGAGCATATAGAAACGTAGGTGGATTACAGGAGTGGCCAGTATATAATAAGACACCTAGAGATCATAGAACAAGCTGAAAAGAGAGAAGTGTAAACATCGCAGTAATTCTAAGACAAACTGTCGAGAAGCCACCATGTCCTTTGTCCAGACAATGGCAATCTTATTAAAAATTTTTTTTGACTCTGCCTTCTATGGTTCACTGCACAACTAACTGTGTGCTAACAGACTAATGAGGTTGGAAAATTTCAGTGAGAAAGCATACTTAAACTCCATGTTCCAATAGATGAGGGTTTTCTAGAAAAATTTGAAAAAAAAAAAAAATCCGACTAACAGTAATAAAATGTCAAATTTTTTTTCATTCCTGCAAAATTTTCATTCAACCAGATTTTGTCAGAAATGTTATGAGTCACTGCCCAGTTGTGATTGTGTCAGATTAAATGGCATTAAAAATTTTTTTCAATGCCTAACACTTGTGACCTTGCAGTCGTAAATTTTTATTTAATTTTGTAAATGACAACACTAGAGAACTGAGATGGATGTGTTCCATTAGTTGGTGTACAGGGACACTAATCTTAAAACTTCTAAGCACTAAAACTTGGTAAACAAACAAAAAGTATGGTGTTAAAACTTTATAAAAAATACTTTTTTGTGAACAATTGTCACCAATCAGTTCATGCTATTGATATAATTTTGTTAAACAACACATATTTACTCATATTCTTGATCTTTCCCATGTTGTTAGACATTGCATGGGGCTTGTAGTGCTCTTCTCCATCCATCTCTATTCTGGGATAGATCTTATCTAATGAATCTATGCCTGCCAACTTTGCTTCTATTTACTCATATACTGATGTATTAATATCATAAAATAGTCAGGTACTCACTATCTTGGGAGCCGCGATAGCTCAGTGGTTAGTGAACTGGACTACCATGGACAAGGGGTAGGATTCGATCCCAACCGACGGCTTCCGGGTTCACCCAGCCTTAAATGGGTACCGGATTTTTTTGGGAAAGTAAAGCAGCACGGGCGTAATACTGACCACATTACCCCAAAAATCATGTGCTGAAGGTCTGTAAAATGTAGGGTCACTAACACCATATTTCCCTATACGCCACTTGGCGTGACGGGGGTACTTTACTTTTTTTTTTTTACTCACTATCTTTACACCCATACATTAAAAAAATATACACTCACTGACTATGTAAAGACAGCCATACATTATGCTCTTCTCTAAATCTATAAATTATGTGCTCATTTTTATGATAGGAAATGGCCTAAAGATAAATAGAGGAATAAACCAACAATTGTGGGTCATGAAGACAGTGATCTAATAATGCACCACTATTCCAGCTCTCTCAGTCATTGACATAAATAAGCACAATTTATTACAAAGCACCTATATATATATATATATATATATATATATATATATATATTTATGTACACATTCTCATTCATGCAGATGTAGACAACTTTGACGCTTTTCTTTCAAAAACTATACAAAATCTTCTGATGACAAACCACATCCAGCATATGTAAGACTGTTTACAAATATCTTATGAATGATATAAATAACATGTGCTCATTTTCAAGAATGAAGAAAAACACATGACATGCAAATATTCTGATTAATATATGACTGACTAAAATATGAGATTAATATACAACTGAGAAAAAAACATAACTAGCTTAAATCTAAAAAGTTAAATGATAAGCAAATGTGTGTTAGAATAAACAAGGCTATGATAGAGGACTACAACGTAGCAGATGAATACATAGTTTAATTTTACTAAGGATAAATAAATTACTTGATTAATAAATAACTGATTAGTACATACAATTGAAAACTGCTAGAACAAAAACTCAGATAAGAGAAGGAGTATCTTGGTTTACGCCCTATGGGCCAGCTACGGCTCGAAAGGTCAATAGATAGATAGATAGTGCATACAAGGTGACTAATTAAAATATAAAAGGAAAAAATGTCTGTCAAATTAATGACAACCTAAATTAGACTAACTGATACTGAACTAATTAATGTACATGATTACTAAAAACTATTTAATACCTTAATGACTAATACCTAACTGAGTAATACTTGGCAGACTAAAACCACATGACTACAAGGTTAAAATGATACATTACTGATTAATAGTTGGCTGAAAAATAAATAACTGATCAATACTAGATTGACTTAGAAATATTAACTAATACATGTTGCAACTAATGTCTGATACACGAGCAACCAGACCTCACCTGTAAAATAACTAATGCATTTTCCATAGATAAGTCATCGGATGGTAGTCCCTCACTTTTCCAGATGAGCTGTTCACTCTCAGTAGATAGAAATTGTCTGAGGTCAAATCTGTCGACACCGACAACACTCTGCCACTGTCGAAGTAAGTCTCGCCTCTCATCTTCAGGAGCTGATGACAAGTAAGTGATAAACGCCGCAGCCAATAGAGCTCTCTTTGGCAGCACTTCAAGTTCTGTCGAGAGCTCACCAACCTAGTTTTAAGATTATAGCAATAAAATAATACCAACAAAATCATATTTCTGCTCATTAATGAACAAAAATAGTTTGTCTCTGTCAATAACCAAATACACAGTGTTTCCCTGAATCTGATAAAATTAAAAATACAAAGTTTGCATTCTTAACAGAAATCATAATTTGCATCTATCTACAGCAAAATAAATGTTTCCATTACAAAAAAAACAAACAAAAAACATGCTTTAAATAAAATAAATTGCATTGGCAAATAATGGTGGAGTAATGGAGTAAGTAGACATCCTATTATAATTATATTATGCAAAGTACTCAAACCACAAAAAAAGACTAAATGTCTTCCACATGTGATGTCTCCGCAGATTAATGCACATCAAATGGCAGGACAAAATAACCAACTTAACTGTCCTGCAATGTACTAAGACCCCAACAATTATGTTGATGCTCAGAAGTCGAAGACTAAGATGGCTGGGGCATGTCCAGCAAAAGGAAGAAAAAAGCATTCCCAGGCAAATACTATATGGTGAACTAATACACGGAAAAAGACAAATTGGCAGACCTGAACTACGATATAGAGATATCTGTTAATCATCTCTGAATGACTTCTCCATCTGTGAAAATGACTGGAAACATCTGGCAAGTGATCGCATTTCATGGAGAGTATGTTTAAGGAATGTTATAACATCATTTGAGACTGTGCTAAAGCAAAACTTAGAAGAGAAAAGACTCATGAAAAAGGATGGAAAACCCTGTAGATCAGTGGGCCTGACTTATTCATTCTTTGGCCGTGTGTGTTGGTCAAACATTGGTAGAATTAGCCATGAGAGAAGCTGTTTGACAAAAACAAAATCACAAGAAAATACACAATAGCCTCTACTAGACCGTCTGACAAGATGAAAAGGGCATATATATATATATATATATATATATATATATATATATATATATATATATATATATATATGCAAAAGTCTACACAGTTCATTCATTTGCATTTACTTGATGACTAAAGGATCACACCACTTCGTTATCCGCCCTTAATGGATGTTAAGTGGGTGTGTCTGCGTTATTTCTATACAGTGATTGCAGAAGTGTGGTTCAATCAAGGAACATCAGAAACATTTATTTTTATATCTTGAGTAAGACTGGGATGTTACTACCACCAGTAATGCAGAGTCCAAAAAAATGGATATAATATCAATAACCTAAACCTAATCTTTGCAGATGACCAGGCCTTGGTAGCAGAAACACCAGAGGAATTGCAACATCTCATATCCATGAATCAGGGGTGTAAGACAATGTAAGAATCAACACAGAAAAAACTTCAGTCAAGGTAACAGGAGGAGAGAAGGAATTATCAGAGTTCAAGTATATAGGAATAACATTCTCTGAAAAAGGCAAAAGCAAAATGGATAAAAATAACATTCAGTGTAGTATGGCAAACCAAGTATTGGGACAACTAGCCGCTCTCCTATAATACACACCAATCCCAACCAGCACAAAGAAACATCTTGCACAAAGCATATTTATTCATTTTACCAGCGCAGAATGTGGTTACTCACAAGTTAAAGAAAGTTATGTACCAGATCTTGGGTTTGAGAGAGTTAAATATTATACTAAGAGAGTGGGAGTTAAAAGAGTTAACAGGGGAATGGCTAGGAGATGTTAATTTACTCAGCTGTGAGGAACACTGGTCAGATTTAAAGGACATCTTGAGATCATGGGATTAGGCTATGGTCACGTGATCAAAGTCAACGAGCCAAACTAGAGGACTGGACTAGTCAGTTCTTGTTCGTACCTTTGACAGACAAGACATAGAGTTAGATCAGGATGGATAACAACTGGAGAATGGCTGACAACAGGATAGTGAATAGTAGATCGCTAAAATTCAAGTAGAAATATCAGCCAACAAGTTAGAGAATGAAGTTTAGTTAGACATAGAATGATTTAGTAGCTTGACTCTATCCAGGACAGTTGTAAAGTTCTGTTAGAGATAGACAGATACAACTGAGCACCAGCCGTTGATTTGTATATTTCACTATTAAGTGTGTGAGTATAATGTGATTTTTGATTGCAGGTCTTTGTCATTGGCCTTACATCACAGCAGACAGGCACCAGAGAATAAAATATGAAGAAAATAATGTTGATAGTCACCCCAAAAATTAGATGTTTGAGAAAGGCAGTGACCACAAGAGACAAAATATGAAATAAGGCAATAAGACAGAGAGTTGGCATAGAACAAATTTTGAATTACACACAAAGATAAAATGGTTTGCTGATGCATTTTCTTCTGTCAAGTTTAAACTAATTTCCTTTCTCTGTGAACAACCAAATGAAGATGAATTTATAAATTTAAAAAAACATTCAAATTCGATATACAAACATGACTAAAGATATGTGCTTTTGCATGGGACATTATTGCTACATTTGACCATATAGCAAAAAATGTAACTAAAAATAGCGTAAATAACTAATTTTAACACCTGTTTACCTGCTGATTCCAACGTAGGTATTCTCCCTCCAGTTTGGACATCAAACTTTCAGCAGCCTCAATAGTCTCATTCTCCTTGTCCAGCTTGATTTTTAATTCAGCAGCCTCTTTAGTGAGAGTTTCAAACCTGTTCCTTAGGGCAGCCACTTTGAGATCAACTTCACTCACTGCCTGACTCAGCCTGGCCATACGGGCCTCTGCCTTCTCTAGGTTTCTGTGCAGTACCAAATTTTAGCTTATTGTAACAGTTTTATATTGCAATACACAATTTTATCTTGTAGACTACAATTATATATTTTGTAGTACACAATTTTATCTTGCAATGCACAATTTTATCTTGCAGACCGCTATTTTATCCTTCTTCTTCCTCCTTTTCAACTCCCTGTGGAGCATAGGTCTTCAACAAACATTTTCCAAACTGTTCTTTTTTTTGGCCATTGTTTTAAGATCATTCAATGACTTCCCATCATTTTCATCTCTGTTTCCATCTGTCTTCTCCAAGAATATTTTGGTTTTTGTCTTTGTCCTTTCCCCTAGGGATTCATAAAAAGGGCATGTCATGTAATTCTCTCAATTGGCATCCAGCGTGTCCTGTCCAGCACCATCATCTTCATTGTATCTCATTTGTCGACTGGTATTTGACTGGTACTTTTCCAAAATATTACCTTAGTGATTTTGTCCTGCCATTTCCATCTTTTTATTCTGTACCATTATCCATTAACGATTGTCTGTATCTTCATGATTGTCATTTTTGTTGTTCTCCATGTTCCACAGCCATATAATAGGACTGACCTAACATTGGAGTTGAAAATTTTTATTTTTGTATTTAAACTAATTTCCATATATTCCCAAGTGCAAAGAAGGCTTCTTTTGCTTTTTGTCTCCCTTAATTTGGTATCTGATGAAATTGAGCCAAAGTAAAAATCCATATTGCCAGAGTTTGACCATTTTTTTGCTTATTTGAAGATACCTGTTGCTCACAGTCATCTGATTACACTACAAAAATACACAATTTTATCCTCTGCAGTACAAAATTTTATCTTGCAATACACAATTTTATCTTGAAAGCACAGATATAAAGAATCTGCTATTCATGCAGTAAGACAAACATATAATTGGGACATCTGGCTAGGGCTATTAGATGTCAGGATTTTTCTGGATGTGTCCTGCTCTTTTAAGGTGGGTGATTGTCATTATTGCCAATACCAACTGGTACGGCACATGATGATGATGACGACAACCCTACCTAACTCTGGCATATATCCCACAATACAAATGAGTGCCTATAACACTAAGGGATATCTCAAATAAAGCAGTATTTTCATTCCTACCTTAATCAGTCGCAGCCAAACGTGTGCAAGTAAAAGACAGAAGTTACCATCATTGTCATGTGCCCTACCACTTGGTATAGGCAATGATGTCCTTCCACAATTTTCTATCCACAGTGCATTGTATCAATATTCTTTTGTTGACTGTTTACCTTGCCGTGACACCAAGCTATCTAGTACTTCTCTCTTTGTCATTTTTGTATCTCTCTTTACTTTTACTTTGCCAGTTGTAACCAAGTATTCCAACTTTCCTCTTCTCATGATGTGCCTGAAAAATGTTGATTGTTTCTTTCTGATGTTTTTTTAGGAGCTCCCTTTTTTTTGGCCTCTTTGAACATGTCCTCATTGGTCTTTTCAGCTGTCCAGGGATCTTTCAACATTCTTCTGAGAAATCCCATCTCCGTGGCCTCTAATTGTCTTTTCATCTGTATGTCTACTGTCCATGATATACTTTCTTAGGTCAGAATTGGCTCTACATAACACAGATGAACTAGGTGTTGGTCACTATAGAAAAATAAGACGTTTGTGGCAAACAATTAAAATTATCAATGAGATCATATAAGAAGGAATCAGCATAGAACCAATCTTGAACCACATATTAAGGCAACATATACATTGGTTTGACCACTTAATGAGAATGTCTTATAATCCTCCACTATACATGGTATCATCAAGTACCAAGCCTGAATGCATAGGTGATCATGTCTTTCCATAATTCTTGATCTTGACAGTTATTTATCATTTCTGTTGTTGACCTACCAAGCCATTCTCTTAAGCTGTCTGGTATTTTTTCTCTTTGCTTCCCTCTTTCTCTTCATCCCTCAATTTTCCCAGTTGTCACAATATATTCCAGCTGTTCTCTTCTCATTACATGGCCAAAATAATTATGATAACTTCTTACTATTGAAAAATGCTTTTGAATGTTAGACCATATAACTAACGTAACCCAGGAAATTATTACAGCATCCGATTCTCGTGTGTCTGCTTAGGTAAACACACAGTTATATGTAGCAAAAGTAAAAAAAAACAACTATTTCTGGAACACAAAGTAACATTTAAGTCAAATTAATTTTTACAACAATATCATGAAAACATCACCTACAGATATGTATCGTAATCTAGGGTTAATCAAATTATCCAAGCAAAGACCCACTTTCTCAGCTCATTCTGCTCCTGCTCCAGAGGTTCCACTTTCTCCAGGACATAAGAGTACTGCACATTGGCCCTCACCCAGGCTGCCAAAGGCTCTGCTGCTTGTGACGCTCTCCTTGCATTCTAGCAGATGTGGACACTTGTTTTTTAACATCAAACACCTTTAATAACTTAATTATTCTATAAAATGATTTGTTAACAAATATATATGTATACATGCCAAATAGATTTAAAATACAAAGAGGTATACAGATATAATTTACATTAAATGGACATGCAACCAAAGAAAGATATAACTTCTACCCACTTGGTACCCATTATTTGTCAAAGAAAACATGTAAAGAACAGATTTATTGCATTTAAACATATCTGGTACTAGTTTGTATTAAACTATTTTACATCTGGGGAGCCATGACAGCTCAGTGGTTAGTGAACTGGACTACAAAGGACAAGAGGTTGAGTTCGATCCTGATAGACAGCTTCCAGGTTCACCCTGCCTTAAATAGGTACCAGATTTTATCTGGGAAAGTAAAGTAGCACGGGAGTAATACCAACCACATTACCCAAAAAATCATGTGCTGAAGGTCTGTAAAAATTATGGTCACTAACACCATATTCCCTATATGCCACATGGCGTGACAGGGCACTTAACTTTTTATTTTACTTACCATACAAAAATAATAGACTACAGTCTCAGAAATATGATAATGTAACCCTTCCAATCAAAAACAACACAGTTGATGACAGTCAAAGAGCAAGGTCAGGTTCTCCTTAATTCCTGAAACACTTTACCCCCAATAAATCTCAGAAATCTGACCACCTGATGATGTTAAACATAAATAAACTGTTATGGGGAAGGTGTAATATTTATTTTTAGACTTCAGCTAGAAGAATAAATGAACAAAATACTAGTACATGTAGCAATGATAGAAGATTTGAACTTGATTCTATCTATCTATGCTGTTGGACATTTTGGCTCCCTCTTAAGTAACCCTTCACTAATATTGTGATCAAACTATTTTGTACTTTTGATAAGGAAAACTTATTTGACATATATAAATAGAAAAAAGAGACCCACCAAGAAAACATGGAGTGTTTAGGGAATATGGTGTTAGTGTCCATTTAAAAAACAGAAAAATAGACCTTTGGCACAACATTCTTTGGGTAATGTGGTCGGCATTATGCCAGTGTCATCTTTCTTTCCAAGAAAAACCCAATATCCATTTAAGGCTGGGAGAATATGGAAGCTGTCAACTGAGATTAAAACCCTTAGTATTCCAGTTCACTAACCACTCAGTTACTGTAGCTACCATGATAAACAGAGACATGGCAGAAATATATTATTTATCAGTTCCTGTTTTGTTGCCATTTTTATGTTTGGATATTTAAATAATGGTGACAACTGGTATGCCAGTGTTTTGGCCTTGTGGCATCTTTTCAATTTCTCCTAAGATTTGTTCTGTCCTCTGGTAAGTGAACTGATCTACTGAGGACAAGAGATCAAAATAAAAGCTTCAAAGTTATCCTATCCTTAAAAGAGTATTGGAGATATTAATGATCAAGAAAGACAGCACTGGCAGAGTGCTGGTCACATTACCCAAAAATATGCTGATAGTAACAGAAATATGGATGTTAACACCAAATTCCCTATTTTCAAGAGGGTGTGACATTATTATTTTTTTTAAATGGTGTATACAGGTTTCCTGTGTGTTACCAGAGCCTCATTATGAGGGAAGTAAAGAATAGTGACACTGTGACCTTCCAGGCATGTCATAAGAGGCGACTAAGGAGGTTGATCAATGGCTTGACAAGCTGTCATTGTAAAAAGTATTGTTATGGAAACAGCGCCATATATTTTAGAGCAGTGATCTCTGCAATATGTGCCACTTTGGCATGCAAGGTTTCTGTTTTTGAGATTGTGGTTCTGCCCTATGTGCCATCTTCGGCTCGAAAGGACAATAGATAGATAGATACAGGTTTGTTCAACTATTTGTTGTAAAAATAAGATTTCATCTGTGATTAACAGTTTTCCATTAATCTACATTCTATTTGCTAACAAATAAATTACCTTAGGATCAAAAGAATCCTTGTTCTTTCTTAGTAATTCCTCTGCATTTTTTCTAAATTCTGGTGAGATCTTTCTGGCATCAAAAGTTTGTATTTCTTCCTTTACACCTCTCTTGGCCAAGAAGCTAGGGATGGCAAAAGGAAGTAAGAATTAATAACATCTGCTTTCTTTTTTTGTCTAAAATATTTAAACATTTGGTAAATGGCAGCAACAATTGACAGGGTTAACAGTCCTCACTCCCACTGCCTGCTGGTTATGCTAAACTTCTCACAAATCCCAAGGAACATAACTGTGTTAGGGATTGCCATGTTCTGAGCCACCATGTCTCTGTAGTGGGTTTAAATAAAGAGAAATTAGCAATAATCTGTTATTCAGTCTCCAGTTAGTGCAGTACAGTTCTGACTTCTTCCCAACCAGAAAGAATGCACGCATATTAATAATAGAACACAAAGTGTACAGATTTTTTACTGGTCACATTTTAAGACATATAACCTCACTTTCTTGTGAAGCATCTACTAATTTATACTCTGCATGGCATCTGATTCCATAGATCTTGAGAGTTGTTGTCAAAGTTATGTCATGTCACACCTTCTTCTGAAAGGGCTTTAAGTCCTTATGTGAGATACTGGAAACATCAACATAAATACTTTTTATCTTTTTAAATGGGCTGAACAGCTTAATAACTGCACTGAATGCAATGAGGCTAGTCTTGATCCTTCCAGTGCCGCTAACTAATAACTGTACTGAATGCAATAAGACTAGTCTTGATCCTTCCAGTGCTACTAATTAATAACTGTACTGAATGCAATGAGGCTAGTCTTGATCCTTCCAGTGCCGCTAACTAATAACTGTACTGAATGCAATAAGACTAGTCTTGATCCTTCCAGTGCTACTAATTAATAACTGCACTGAATGCAATAAGACTAGTCTTGATCCTTCCAGTGCTACTAATTAATAACTGTACTGAATGCAATGAGGCTAGTCTTGATCCTTCCAGTGCTACTAATTAATAACTGCACTGAATGCAATAAGACTAGTCTTGATCCTTCCAGTGCTACTAATTAATAACTGCACTGAATGCAATAAGACTAGTCTTGATCCTTCCAGTGCTACTAATTAATAACTGCACTGAATGCAATGAGGCTAGTCTTGATCCTTCCAGTGCTACTAATTAATAACTGCACTGAATGCAATGAGGCTAGTCTTGATCCTTCCAGTGCTACTAATTAATAACTGTACTGAATGCAATGAGGCTAGTCTTGATCCTTCCAGTGCTACTAATTAATAACTGCACTGAATGCAATAAGACTAGTCTTGATCCTTCCAGTGCTACTAATTAATAACTGCACTGAATGCAATGAGGCTAGTCTTGATCCTTCCAGTGCTACTAATTAATAACTGCACTGAATGCAATGAGGCTAGTCTTGATCCTTCCAGTGCTACTAATTAATAACTGCACTGAATGCAATAAGACTAGTCTTGATCCTTCCAGTGCTACTAATTAATAACTGTACTGAATGCAATAAGACTAGTCTTGATCCTTCCAGTGCTACTAATTAATAACTGCACTGAATGCAATAAGACTAGTCTTGATCCTTCCAGTGCTACTAATTAATAACTGTACTGAATGCAATAAGACTAGTCTTGATCCTTCCAGTGCTACTAATTAATAACTGTACTGAATGCAATGAGGCTAGTCTTGATCCTTCCAGTGCTACTAATTAATAACTGTACTGAATGCAATAAGACTAGTCTTGATCCTTCCAGTGCTACTAATTAATAACTGCATTGAATGCAATAAGACTAGTCTTGATCCTTCCAGTGCTACTAATTAATAACTGTACTGAATGCAATGAGGCTAGTCTTGATCCTTCCAGTGCTACTAATTAATAACTGCATTGAATGCAATAAGACTAGTCTTGATCCTTCCAGTGCTACTAATTAATAACTGCACTGAATGCAATGAGGCTAGTCTTGATCCTTCCAGTGCTACTAATTAATAACTGCACTGAATGCAATGAGGCTAGTCTTGATCCTTCCAGTGCTACTAATTAATAACTGCACTGAATGCAATGAGGCTAGTCTTGATCCTTCCAGTGCTACTAATTAATAACTGCACTGAATGCAATAAGACTAGTCTTGATCCTTC
Organism: Megaustenia siamemsis; assembly: GCA_032433765.1. Taxonomy (NCBI): domain Eukaryota; kingdom Metazoa; phylum Mollusca; class Gastropoda; order Stylommatophora; family Ariophantidae; genus Megaustenia; species Megaustenia siamemsis. Next base: position 82,690,172 of record JAVIAB010000001.1, on the reverse strand, counting down.
CAGTGCTACTAATTAATAACTGTACTGAATGCAATAAGACTAGTCTTGATCCTTCCAGTGCTACTAATTAATAACTGTACTGAATGCAATAAGACTAGTCTTGATCCTTCCAGTGCTACTAATTAATAACTGCACTGAATGCAATAAGACTAGTCTTGATCCTTCCAGTGCTACTAATTAATAACTGTACTGAATGCAATAAGACTAGTCTTGATCCTTCCAGTGCTACTAATTAATAACTGTACTGAATGCAATGAGGCTAGTCTTGATCCTTCCAGTGCTACTAATTAATAACTGCACTGAATGCAATGAGGCTAGTCTTGATCCTTCCAGTGCTACTAATTAATAACTGTACTGAATGCAATAAGACTAGTCTTGATCCTTCCAGTGCTACTAATTAATAACTGCACTGAATGCAATAAGGCTAGTCTTGATCCTTCCAGTGCTACTAATTAATAACTGTACTGAATGCAATAAGACTAGTCTTGATCCTTCCAGTGCTACTAATTAATAACTGTACTGAATGCAATAAGACTAGTCTTGATCCTTCCAGTGCTACTAATTAATAACTGTACTGAATGCAATAAGGCTAGTCTTGATCCTTCCAGTGCTACTAATTAATAACTGCACTGAATGCAATGAGGCTAGTCTTGATCTTGATCCTTCCAGCGCCAATAGATGTCCCATAGGGCTCATGTTTTTTACCATCCATCTTTATTCTTGGTGAGATGTTCGATTTTATCTAATGAGTCAATGCCTGCCAACATAGTCTCTCTTATTAGTGCTTTTTTTTTAGTCTATCTGTAGGTCTTCCTCTTTTTCTGTATCTTAATGTTTCCCATAGAAGAGAATGTTTTTTATTTCTCTTGCTCTCTCTTCTCAACACATGTCCATCCTCATAATATGGGCACTGTTAACCAATCAAGAATAATGTTATTAAATCATTTTGGTCAATCCAAGAGCCGACCACAACAAATATGGACTGACTGAATATTAGAAACAGTAGAAAACATAATAACATTAGCGGCAAACATAAGAGCAAAAGACCACAAATTATATCTCCCCTCGATGCTGAACAGCAAATGATGAAGGAAAGAAGGAAAAATCCTATTAGTTGTGATGTAAAGATCTCTTATATTTTATTGTAAAGGAAATGTTCACAAGTTAACTTACAAACCTCTTCATGCTGACCCATGAAGTATCAAAGATACCCATCAGGCAAAGAACACCCTCAAGGATGTCTCTAATGACATCAGGAGGAGCACGAAGTGCCCGTATTTCTGCTAGTGCTTCTGTCTTGATACTTCCCACAGCTTTACGTGCATCTTGAACAAGTGGCTCCACCTATAATATACAATTAAATAATCATAATCCAAAATATCTGTAAAACCTCTTTATCAATAAAACTTGACAAGACAATTACAAAACTTGACAATCTAGCTAAAAAACTTTGCAATTCAAGTACAAGACTAGACAATTAGTTACAAAACTTTACAATTAATTAACAATTAAAAAAAAAGACTTCACAATTTAAGTACAGAAAACTATAGTTTAACTATCAAATTTGGAGGACTGGTTGATCTCAAGGCAAGATGCCAGTGAAACAGAAAGGATGTGAATTCAAATCCCAGCTGGGACTGTATTTTTGTGATTACCTCACACACCTGTGTTTGAGTACCTCTGAAGACGGGTTTATCATTTATGTGGCAAGGGATCCCTGTGCACAGGGCTGCCACGGAAAAGTGGATTAACACGCAAAATTCAGTTCTTAATCTCTAGGGACTTAGCCAGAAGTAAAAACTGGCAAATGCAAAAAAAAAATAATTAAAAAAATATAAAATAATAGTGTAGAGTTAATTAAAATGACTGGATTATATTCTGATGACAAATTTCATGACATTATTAATTATGTTCATAACAAAACATGTTAGTCAAAAGTAAATAAAATTCTAGAAGAGAAAAATCCCACATATAACAAACTCTGTTGGTAGATCAATATCAGGCTTGCTGTATAACAAACTGGAAATAATAATAGTAAAACATTATGTAACCTGAGCCATCTCTAGGTCTATCGCTTTCTTTCTCTTCTCCAAGATCTTGTTCTCCTCAGCAGCACTTTTCTTCAGTTCCTCCATCTCTATCTTTTGATCTCCAGCATTCTGCATAGCTACCTACAGGCAGGCATGAGGAAACAGTAAGATCTTAGCAGTATTATCAACAGTTTCAACATCTCTATATCTAAATAGATGGTATCAACAGTACAAATCTATTCATTTTCCTGCTACTGCTACAACACAAACAATATCTTTAAACTGTCAGATTCAAGTAAAGAAAGTCGTTACTGGCATTTTTAAGACAGATATGTTAAGAGATAATTATTAACAATCTTCAAATCAACAAATTTTGGAGTCATTACTAACAATCTTTGAGCAAGAAATTATAAATCCCATTATTACTATTTATTAGAATGACAAATTTAGTGGGCCAGTAACTATCAATTCCAAAGAGATACAAAGAACAGATACTGGCAATCTTCAATTGGACAAACTTGCTGAGACATGCTAACAAATATTTTGGTAGAATAATGATAAATCCATTACTGATAATTTTATGCTGACAAATTTAGAGACAATTACTAACAATCCTCAAACTGGCTGTTAGAGAACAATCACTGGCAATTTTCAAACACACAAACCTAGACATTGCCACTAATGTATTAAAAGTGACTTTACGACAGATAAAGCTGGTTTAAAATATTGTCATTTAAAAGGTGAATATTTATACCGATCAATTCTTCATAATTTTTGGAGAGACATCTCTAGAGATTCCTAAAGTGTTAATCTTCAGCAATCAAGATGGCACTTCTTCTTCTTCTTCTTTCCTTCCTCATCTGCCTTTCAGCGTCGAGGGGAGATATAATTTGCGGACTTTTGCTCTTCTGTTCGCCTCTGCTGCTGTTATGTTTCCTAGTGCTTCTAATATTCCATCGATCCATCTTTTTCGTGGTCGACCCTTGGGTCTGTTGTTCTCACAACGTTTGTTGAAGGCTCGTTGTGTTGTGTTTTGTTCTTTCTGCCTTGTCACGTGGCCAAACCATTTTATCTGTTGTTTCCTTATATATTCTATGGCTGGGGCTATTCCTAGCTTTTTTCTCAGTTCTTCATTTCTGATCTTATCTCTCAGACTGTTTCCTGTCATTCGTCTAACACATTTCATCTCTGTAGAGGTTATTATTCTTATTGTTCTTGCATCTAGAGTCCAGGTCTGGCATTGGTAGCACTGATGGCACTTGATTATTCTAATGTGATTTAATGTTGGGTAGTTGTAGATAGTATTTCAGACTACACAAACAACAGGTCAAACCTGGGAAAGCCAGAAAGAAGTATTGCATAGAAAAATGCCAATGAATAACAAATGAACATAGAACTGGAGTCGTCAGTCTCCACACACTGAGGGACATACTGGAGAGGAGATCTAAGCACTTATGGACGTGTCAGACATACAATGAGGATGATCCATCGACCAAACTAAACTAAATTTGTTTTTGGGTAGGAATTGTCAAATATTGTAAACAAAATGTGTTTACCGTGATCTCTTTGAGAGCAGCATCTGCTTCTCCCTGTTTCTCTGCCAACAGCTGACTCTGTTGTCCTGCTTTCCCTTTGAGGTCATCTACCAACACTCTGGCATCCTTCAGTTTGGACACGCCAGCCTTATAAGAGAATTACAAGATTTTAGTGGAAATAATTGGGGAAATGTCAATTAAATTAGCACATGACATTGTCTTGAGCTCTCTTTCAAAATTCTAACAGCAACGTAAGTTATAGATATAGGAGGAGATTTCTATCTACAAATGTACGAGAAGTATTGTCAATGTGGGAGAGAAGATGCTATAGTATTGACAAAAATTAACAGTAACAGGACCAGTGTAGGAGAGGGGATGTTAAAGGTAAGGTAAAGTACGAGATTTAAATCACCGTCTTAGCATGCAAGTTTACAACCATATGTGCTTGGCTGCCTATCCAGAAGTGTTTGGAGACTTCTGGATAGTGCCACATCAAGCATAAAATTCACAATGTGAGGCGGCATTCCTCACCTTATCAGAGTACTACCCTTGTACCCATTTCTGCCAGCGGCTGGGTCAACCGCAGGGGTATTTTTTTTTCCAACCACAAGTTTGAACCCAACCACGGGATGTTAAAATAGGTCTGAAATGATGATAGTAGCTAGCATGACATAGATAGAATAATGCATAATAATATATTGGCAGACAAAAACTGAGATTTGTATGACATATACAGAAATTATCTTAATCCTTTGCTAAAACCAGGGTTTCATTAATCCACCTTTTAGCACAAATTGTCGCTCATGACAATTTAATGATATATCTGCTATTTGTCATTGTTCAATCATGTTTTTATATATTAAAATGTTTAGGAATGGCTGAGAATACAGTTTTCACTTACCACTTCATCAAACTAATCCTACACAACAGTGATGTACAAAATGGCTTTCATTTCATAGTATATCAATATTTACACAGACAGCCAAACTTCATCATGACTGAAGCACAATTAAAATTGCTGTGACCATTTATAATGGAAGATGGTGATAATTTTTTTCTACTGAAAAGGTAACAAAAATAACTGTTGATGATATATAAGTGAAATTGATTTATGAAGAATTATTCCAAATAACAACAAACTAGCAACTAACTTCATGTAATTAGAGCAGCTTTTGAAAATGATATTGTGTTGAATTATAAAAGGAGGAGTGGATTAAAACTGTACAATGACTACTTAAAATAGTATAGGTCCATAAACCACACCTAAATGGCAAGTCATAAAACTGTGGCTGCCTGTCAGTTACATGAAATAGCTTTCATTACATACTAAGGGAACAATATAATAGTAAATAAAATGTGGATTGTTGCATTACAATAGCTGACAAAATGTGAGATTAGTATGTCATGTAATGAAGAAATGATATTACAATGATAGTCAAAATGTGAGATTAGTATGTCATGTATTGAGGAAATTATTTTACAATGATAGACAAAATGTGAGATTAGTATGTCATGTATTGAGGAAATTATTTTACAATGATAGACAAAATGTGAGATTAGTATGTCATGTAAAGAGGAAATTATTTTACAATGATAGACAAAATGACAGTTTAGTATGTCATGTAAAGAGGAAATTATTTTACAATGATAGACAAAATGTCAGATTAGTATGTCATGTAATGAAGAAATGATATTACAATGATAGTCAAAATGTGAGAGCAACATGATACAGAGATATGAAATCATATTACAAATGTAAGAGAAGTAAGACTTGCAGGCATATTATAATTCCCTATTTTCTACCTGTAGATGATTCTGTTTCTCCAAAATGCTCTTTTTCTTCCTCTCATACACAGACATATAAGTAGTCAAGAACATGATGAATCGACGTGGACTAGAATTGCAGGACTCATGAATGTGCAGGAAGCATTTCAGCATGTCTTCTCCCCCAGACAGCTTCTTCTTGTGGCCTTTTGGCTCACCAATAGAACCTCCTTCTTGTTTTGGTGGTCGCGTTAACAGCATCCAGGGAACCTAGCATGCAAACACAAAGAAAAGAAGAATTTGTCAAAAATCAGTTACATACTACCAGTCAAAACAATAATAAACTCCAAAATTAAATTTAACAAAATAAGGAGATAATAAATTATTTCTAACATTGCTGGTACAGTATGAACTCTTTCCATTCCTAGCAGCGCTCACTCAGGACCTTTGCCATAAGCGACCCAATAACGCTCTCTCCGACTTCTGCAAAATGTCTCCAAAAATCTTCTATATTAATAAGTTTTACAGACATTCATTGCATAGAAGAGTGGTTTCCCCCTAATACAGATCTGCTTCTTAAAACCAAAGTAGCCACATGTTGGAAATACATTATAAGTCTATAGTGTATATATAAATTGTTTTTTTTAAATTTAGTTTTATGTCTTGTAATCATGGCTTTCAATGGAAGTGGGTGAAAATTTAGTTCCTGTGTATCTACTTATCTTCTCTACTATTAGGAAAAAAAGAATGGACATATGTTGGGCATATAAAATATATAATAATATATATTATATTAATGCTGGAGGCATGGGGATATACCTCAGGACAAGAGAGATGTGAAGATTGTAACATTATGTAAGAACAAAGTGACAAGAGCAAGTGCAACAACTACTACAGAGATATCTCCCTCCTAGTTGAGAAGACTTTTGCTAGAAATAATCTAAAGCATGTACAAAATGGCTGAACATATCTCTCTTGAGATTTATTGTATGCTGGCAGGTCATTCACAGACATGGCCAAAAAAATGATGATTGTTTCTTCCTAATATTGGAAATTAGCTCTCTTTTTGCTTTGGCCTCTTTTAGAATGTTTTCATTACTCTTCTTAGCTGTCCATGTTATTATTGCCATATATACGAACAAGATTTCTTAGGTAGACATCGATTTTGCATGCAAACAAAAAACATCACTAGTATAGTAATTACAAATTAACACGATCGCTGTTATAGTAATTAGAGAATACATCATTGGTGCAGTAATTACAAAACAACATCACTGGTGTAGTAATTACAAAAGAACATCACTGATACAGTAATTACAAAACTACACAATCACTTCTATAGTAATTACAGAATAACATCACTGGTGCAGTAATTACAAAACAACATCACTGGTACAGTAATTACAAAAGTACACCATCACTTCTATAGTAATTACAAAACAACATCACTGGTGCAGTAATTACAGAAGTACACCATCACTTCTACAGTAATTATAGAATAACATCACTGGTGTAGTAATTACAAAAGAACATCACTGATACAGTAATTACAAAACTACACCATCACTTCTATAGTAATTACAGAATAACATCACTGGTGGGGTTATTACAAAACAACATCACTGGTACAATAATTACAAAAGTACACCATCACTTCTACAGTAATTACAAAACAACATCATTGGTGCAGTAATACCAAAAGTACACCATACTAGATATAGAAAAATGGAAATTAAACTACCTTCATCATGCTCTCCCTACTCCAGCCTTCCATCCATTGGACTGTACACAACTTGTACAAGGCTGGGTTGCTCTCACAGTTCACTGTAAAGTTGCTGTTCAGGCAGTCCATTAGCAGCACAATGTGTAGGTTGTTCAACACACCTAAAATAATGTCTCACAATGTATAGGCTGTTCAACACACCTAAAATAACATTGTCTACATATAATTCATTTAGAGTACCATAAACATTTTACAAATAACTACACACAATAACAACGTTCATATCTGTATCTTTGCTACAATGAAAATATCAGATTCTAGAGCGAAGGCGTGCCTCACAGCAGAAGAGCTGGAAGTTGTCAGCTACCCACAGCTGATGGCTTGCACCACAATCGGTGAACCATAACCATCCAGACCCTGCTCCACCTCTCCGTGGTGTCTCAAGTAACAGACTAACCTGTCTAGTCTAGCCTAGTGATCCGGTTAGGGATTAAAGAGTTGAAGACAACCAGGTGCTTAAAAATGTGCTGAAGTCAGATGTGTTGGGCAGAAAGGTACAAATATCACAGCTATACTGCAAACCACAACACAATGCAGACACGCCCACTTAACATCTTTTAAGGGTAGATGATGAAGCGGTGTACTCCTATAGTCATCAGACAAACGCAAGCAAGTCGCCTCTTACAGCATGTGTGGCAAATAACAGTATTCACACACAAACATATTCACATCTACAATTACAATAAGACCATAATCAATAAAAGAATGCAAAATCTCTCAAGAGTCTGGAACTAACGTGAAGCAAAAAAGTTGATTAAAGATCCTCTAAACCCAGCCTCAGATGCCATATCTCTGAGTGGAGCAAGCAGGGGCTCCAACTCTTCATGTGTGTATAGTCCAGGGACTTCTCCTGCTGACAAGAGGCTGTTGATAAGCTCCAGGAACTGCGGTTCCACAAACTGATGATCTTCCAACAAGAGAACAACCTGTTCACCTTCTATACCAGCCAATTGCATCACCTACAGGAAAGATTATAACAGATGAAATAACAAACATTTAAAACGACACTAGTTTTTAGTATAACAGACACAAAACATGACTTCTCAACATATCAGTATTGTTAAGGGCAATTAATTCGGCAGTCTCTTATATCAACTACACTAAGGAAATAAAAAGGAAGAAATTCTAAAATATTTTCAAATGCAAAGGAAGAGAAAAACAAAAATTCAAACAAATAATGGCCATGTTTACAATCAACATGTTATAAGAAGTAATGAGGATATTCTCTAAAAAAAAAAAAAAGTCAACTTATTTCCAACAACGGGAGGAAACAATTATATATATTTATGTTGTAACTACTGGACCAATTTGGAGAAGAAAATAGAGGGAAGCAGAGAGAAAAGATACAAGACAGCTTAAGAGAAATTTGATTTGGATGGCAGCCAACAAGATTAGTGATAACAACTGTAGAAGTACGAAGTTGTGAACAGACATTATACCTAAACCACCAGGCTTGACATTAAATGGTAACGAAGTATGATCTTGATCCTTTCAGTGTCGCTAGGCATTACATTAGACTTATGGTGTTTTTTGCCATCTATCTCTATTTTTGGCAAGATATGTTCAATTTGATCTAATTAGTCTATACTTGCCAACCTTGCTTCTCTTATAATAAGTGTTCTTTTTAGTGTCTCTCTAGGGCTTCCTCTTTTTCCATATTCTGATGTTTCCCATAGGAAACATGCCTGCTATGGAATTCACTTGTGTCTCTTCTCAATACAAGCCCAAAATATGTCCATCTGTTTTACTGATACAGGACTATCATTAAAATGATGGATGTGATCTATACGATGACCATAAAAACAGATATGACAAGTGTAATCAACATGAAAAGAAACGAAATGTTTGAAATGAAGCACCAAGTAAACAAACTTACTGCCTTGAGGTCAGTTTTAAACTGCTTGAGACCAAATCCCCTAAAAACTTTGGGGGAGAACATCTTCATTTGGTGCATGTTGGCCACCACACTGACTGCTGTTCTACGACCAACACCACTCCGACCAGCCATCAGTAGAGAACCACCTGGCTTAGTCAGCACTCTGTCCACTCTTGCCATGTTTTCCAAAACTTCTCGGAAAATCAGAATGTCCAACTCCCTGTTTTCACGACCTGATAAACAGGAATAGTCATTTATTTTGGTTAGTGATTTATTTTGTAAAGGAAATATATATTTTTGTTATTGGGTAGGTCCATCATCGTTATAGTGAAACAATGTCCATTAGTGCTGTGATGTTAGGGTTAATGTGATCACTTCATAACCAAGAGGTACCTGGTACAACTAGTACAGTAATACAGAAAACTGTACAAGCAATAAGGAATATAGAAAAATTATATCATTACAAGCAATACAGTTATACAGACAGAATAGTCAAGGAATACGGTGGTGTATACTTATGACCACATGTAGTGTGACAATGGAGGTGATGGCAGTGACCAAGGCATTCATCTGGTTAGAGTCACAAGACTACACTCACGCCTGTATACTGAGTGATACGATGAGCATGATAAGAAAAGTGGAGGCAGGCTCTGTACATATGCAATGGGTAGAGTCATTGCAGAAGTTAAAAATATGTAAGGTCACCTTTGTCTACATCCCAGGACATGCGGGACAATGGGAAAATGAAACAGAGTGAACAGGTTGGCTAGCTGCATTATTGTTGAGGATGTTCAACCAATGGATTGGGCGAACATCACCAATGCCCTCTGGGAAGTGGGAAGGACACAGGACTTCGACAACCATGAGTCCATGTCACTCCTTCAGATGAAAGAGATGGGAGTTAAGATGGGCACAGCCAGAAATTAGAATCTTAGTGGGCGTGTAAGAAAACTAATTAACCAACACAGAACTGGAGTTGTCAGTCGCTGGACACTGCGAGACTTGCTGAGGAGGGGATCTGAGCACCTATGGACATGTTCAGAGTACAATGATGATGACCCGCTAATAATTCAATAACTCAGTAACACAGATAATTATAAAATTAAAAACAATACAGTAATACAGAAAATTATATCAACATAAAGAACATGTGGCACAATACCAGCAAGGCAGTAAAATTAAAATTACTAAGGGCATGTTATCTTCCTGTTAGCCACATATGGTTATGAATCATGGACAATCTCACAAACAGCATGGAAAATAATAGAATCATTTGAAAGAAAAATTCTACAGAAAAATCTTTAACATACCTTGGATAGTGTTAAAGAGCAATGAAGACATACTAAAAGACTTAAGCAGTAAAAAGAACTAGCTTATAAAAACCACTATACAAATTAAAATACTATGGCCATATAAAAAGATACAGCAGGCTAGAAAGAACAATAATGGAAGACATTGTTCTAGGAAGATGTGATGGGCAGACCAAGAAAAAGATGGTTTCAGAACATCAAAAAGACCATAAACATGACAAAAGAAGATCTGGGAGATCTGGCCAGAGATAGAGATTCTTTCAGACGAGCGATGGTGAATGCAACGTTCTGTGGGAGATCTTGCTGTAGAGATGTAGACAGAGATTCTTTCAGATGAGCTGTGGTGAATGCAACGTTCTGTGGGAGATCTTGCTGTAGAGATGTAGACAGAGATTCTTTCAGACAGACTGTGGTGAATGCAACATTCTGTGAGAGATCTGGCTAGAGACAGATTTTTTTCAGACAGACTGTGGTGAATGCAACGTTCTGCAAAAGAAGCGCAACATGAAATGATGATATCATTATAACTGATACTCATTACAATCAATACAGTAATATATTAATACTATAACATTATAACCATATACTATATTACAGCAAATGATGCAATTATAATCAATACAGTAAACCATAACATTATAACAGATATTAAAAAATACAAGTAGAGGAATTTAAATATTTGGGCACAAAGTTTACAGAAGATGGAAAACTAGACAGAGAAATTGACATGAGAATACAAAAATCAAATGCTGTCACATACCAGCTTTCACCATTGTTAAGACATCCAAACAAATGATAAATGGCATTTTCATACCAACTTTGTGCCATGAAAGTCAAACATGGACTCTTTCTAAATCACATTTAGATCAATACTCTCTATTGATCTACAATAAATCAATAGAAAGATCATTACATATGAGATGCAATGCTTGAGAAAAGTAACAAACAACACAAGAAGAGATAGAATACCAAATGAAACCATAAGAAAAATGGTAGGAACAAAACCTTGCCAAGAATATATAGAACAACAACTTAAATGGTTTAGCCACCTAGTCAGAATGAATCCTTACCAATCACCATCAAGGGCGTTCTTCTCGAGAATGCATGGAAAAGACCAAGAGAAAGATCCAGAAGAAGATGGATAGATGCAGTGACAGAGACATGTAACAACAAAGGAAAATCACTAATTCAGACAGTTCGAGCAGCTCAAGAATGACAAATGATATAAACCACGACACCTTTTAGGTATCAGTGAAAGAGAAAAGAAGATGGATAGATGCAGTGACAGAGACATGTAACAACAAAGGAAAATCACTAATTCAGACAGTTCGAGCAGCTCAAGAACGACAAATGATATAACCACGACACCTTTTAGGTATCAGTGAAAGAGAAAAGAAGATGGATAGATGCAGTGATAGAGACATGTAACAACAAAGGAAAATCACTAATTCAGACAGTTCGAGCAGCTCAAGAATGACAAATGATATAAACCACGACACCTTTTAGGTATCAGTGACAGAGACATGTAACAACAAAGGAAAATCACTAATTCAGACAGTTCGAGCAGCTCAAGAACGACAAATGATATAACCACGACACCTTTTAGGTATCAGTGAAAGAGAAAAGAAGATGGATAGATGCAGTGATAGAGACATGTAACAACAAAGGAAAATCACTAATTCAGACAGTTCGAGCAGCTCAAGAACGACAAATGATATAAACCACGACACCTTTTAGGTATCAGTGAAAGAGAAAAGAAGATGGATAGATGCAGTGACAGAGACATGTAACACAAAGGAAAATCACTAATTCAGACAGTTCGAGCAGCTCAAGAACGACAAATGATATAACCACGACACCTTTTAGGTATCAGTGAAAGAGAAAAGAAGATGGATAGATGCAGTGACAGAGACATGTAACAACAAAGGAAAATCACTAATTCAGACAGTTCGAGCAGCTCAAGAACGACAAATGATATAAACCACGACACCTTTTAGGTATCAGTGAGAAAGAGAAAAGAAGAAGATGGATAGATGCAGTGACAGAGACATGTAACAACAAAGGAAAATCACTAATTCAGACAGTTCGAGCAGCTCAAGAACGACAAATGATATAAACCACGACACCTTTTAGGTATCAGTGAGAAAGAGAAAAGAAGAAGATGGATAGATGCAGTGACAGAGACATGTAACAACAAAGGAAAATCACTAATTCAGACAGTTCGAGCAGCTCAAGAACGACAAATGATATAACCACGACACCTTTTAGGTATCAGTGAAAGAGAAAAGAAGATGGATAGATGCAGTGATAGAGACATGTAACAACAAAGGAAAATCACTAATTCAGACAGTTCGAGCAGCTCAAGAACGACAAATGATATAAACCACGACACCTTTTTGGTATCAGTGAAAGAGAAAAGAAGATGGATAGATGCAGTGATAGAGACATGTAACAACAAAGGAAAATCACTAATTCAGACAGTTCGAGCAGCTCAAGAACGACAAATGATATAACCACGACACCTTTTAGGTATCAGTGAGAAAGAGAAAAGAAGAAGATGGATAGATGCAGTGATAGAGACATGTAACAACAAAGGAAATCACTAATTCAGACAGTTCGAGCAGCTCAAGAACGACAAATGATATAACCACGACACCTTTTAGGTATCAGTGAGAAAGAGAAAAGAAGAAGATGGATAGATGCAGTGATAGAGACATGTAACAACAAAGGAAAATCACTAATTCAGACAGTTCGAGCAGCTCAAGAACGACAAATGATATAAACCACGACACCTTTTAGGTATCAGTGAGAAAGAGAAAAGAATATATTAAAAAAACCATATAATTATAACCGATATTAAACTTACTGTAAATTCTTATGCCCTTCTCAATTACAGCTTTGAGGTCATCTTCTGACAACCTGCCCAGTGGCTTGCCAAATGGTGGTAAGGGGGCCCCAGCACCCACTGCAGGGACTCCAGATTCAGATCTTGCTCCCCATGTGACATAAAAGGCATCTGTGACATACAAATTTGACAGAAAAATTGTTATATATTAAAAATGTTTTGCCAAACTGTGCTAATTCTATCACAACTTAAAATACATACACAAATCATATACTAACATGACAGCAGCAGAGCTGGAAGCTGTCAGCAACTCATAGCTGATAGCTTGTGCCAAGATCTGTGAATCAGAACCATCCAGACCCTACTCCACCTCTTTGCGATGTCTGTAGAAACAGGCTAATTATTGATTTCTTGCTACATAATCATTTTAATTGACAGTACCCATTAGTAATACATTATTTTCCAGATCATACAATTTAAGCAGATGCAGTACAGGAACTCTATAGCACAGGCAAGAGCCTCTGGGTAATATAGAAAATTGTTGTAAACATCATTTCAATGATAGTGTTGTTATTATGGATCCACCAGCCTGTGAGCTGACACCCTTTGGCTCATATAATGATATATTCAGGTATTTGTGAGTTCCCTTGTAGTTCCGTACAAGGCGTCACATTGATCAGGTCTTTGATGAAGTAGAGTTACTCTGATATTGGTGAGCTTTGGCAGCCAAGCTGTTGATGTTCTATTGTTTCATGCAGGTGTTCATAGAGTGGATATGTGAGAGTATGGCTTTACTGCATTCTATTAAATTGATATGGAATCCAGTGGTATATGACCGGTTCTCAGTCTAAAAATGGTGATTTGGTCTCTTCTTTTTAGGTTGTTAATGTTGTCTTGGGGTTTGGCCTTGACTTGTATCTAAAAAGATCTCTCCCTATTTTTGCCATGTCTTATCCCTTCAGCCAATCTTCTCTACTGGTGGAGTTTATGATTTGTTTGACTGTGTTTAAAGAGATGATGGTGTCAAACTCTGTCTATTTGGATCCTCTTTTAGCTAATGATCTAATTTATCTGCCTTATCATTTCCTAGTGTGTTAGTCTCCTGAGCTCCATTGCATCACTAACCTTATGTTCTGTATATTCATGAGGTTATCTATGTCTGGTGAGCTGTGTGAGTTCTGGTATGCTTATGTTACTTTCCAGAGCCTGTTGAGCTGATTTGGAATCTGTAAAGATGACTGTATTTCTTTTCTTTCTTTCTATCATTCATCCAATGCCTACTAGAGAAATGATAGTCCTCTTCACCATAAGCCCTTAAAAGGATTAAGTGGGCATAGATGCACCATGATGTGTTTATTTGTGCTTTTGGACCCAACACATCTGACTTCAGCACAGTATTTTGAGGACCGAGTTGCCTCCTTTCTCTGATCCCTAATTAATTGGCCAGATTGGGTAATCTGTTTCCAGGAGCACCACTGGAAGGTGGAGTAGGGTTTGATCAGCTGCTGTTCGCTGATCCTGACACAGACAGTTAGCTGTGGGTTGCTGACAGCAGTCAGCTCATTTGCTGGAAGGGTGTCTTGGCTCTCAATTTTCTTTCATTTGATGGTTTCCTTAGATGGTTTCCTTTGATGGTATCACATCAAATTTCAACCTATGGTAAGAATTTGCATTTTAAAAATTGAGTCCAGGTGGCAACAGAGTCTACTTTTTTTTCACTTTCAACAGTTAAAGATTCGTTCCTGTGCTCAACTTCAAGACAGGCTCTACATTTTATCACCCACCTTGGCTACAACTAAGAATTTGGTTTCACCTACCTCGAGATCAGGTACCACCAGAACAAAACCAAATAGTGCTAGATGCAATTTAAACAATATCTGTTTGCAAAGCACCATAGCTGCAAGCTATAATTAGGTGCAAGCTACAATTACCATCAGAATTAATTTGCAAATCAAAAATTGTCACAAAAATTTTTATAACCTAACAACATCAGATGCTAAAGGAATTGAAGAATTGATGCTTATTGTATGTTACTGAAGGAATACTAAATTACCATAACCATGGACTACTTTACAATAAATGGAATAAGCAGTGATTTGCGAAATGGTCTACTGAGGACAAGACCTCAGTTTAGTTCCCATCACTAACCAATTTCTAGATTCTGTCAACCTTACAAAGTTACTGATTTTTTTTTTGAAGAAAAAATAACCTTGAATAGTGATGACTACATTACCCAAAAATGTGCTCATTTTCCATAAAATATTAGCACTAACAGAATATTACTTAAAAGCACATTCAAGCTGTGACAGAATCCTTTCTTCTTTTCTTTGAAATGAATAGCATTTGACTTGCTGGTAGCATTTAAGGATATTTAATGTCTTGTAATAATAATTTTGAACATCATTTATCTCCCTCTTTTATTCACTTTTCACCTTATAAAATAAAAATGGTGTATAAATTAATGTCAAACTAAAATTATTTGTAATTTCCTGTAAAATTTACTTTAAATTTGGAAAAAAAAAACTCAAAAGATATTGTAAACAATAATAGAATATGACAAGACAACTCACTGTTTAGGTTGTTCAAACATCAGCTGAACAATCAGAGCGGAGAACAGACTGAAGCATGTTGTCAAACTTGCCACAACTGTCTAAGCCAACAATTTTATCTCGGAATAACCTGTGAGCTTCATATGCCCAAACTTCTAAAACTGTGTCAGACATGTCTTTGGAGCCAGCACTGAGGTCATACCGCAGCAGACTCATGGCCCAACTGGTCAGATCACGAGGTGTGAACAGGTAGTGACTGTAGTTGTCTACTGTGAACCTAGATCTCAACTGTTGACAGGGTGAAAAAGATATATCAAGCGTGTCATGTATTATTATGATTTATGACATTAATAATGGTAATATACAATAGCACGTCTTAAGAAATTGCATTTTTTAAAAATATATAAAACAAACCTTAGCAAATTTCTAGATAAATACACACATAAACACATTCACAGATATGTGATTACATATACACATTTGCAAGCATATACATTATCAAGAAGAAACCTGAGAAGCCAAATGCTGTGAAAAGATATTTTCCAACAGGCCCAAAGTTATTATCAAGTGCAGGAATTTTCAGAGAAGTAGTTGTGTAGTTATATTGTACTTAGAACTATGCATGATGTAGACGAAAAGTCTTAAACCAATTTAGCCACGGATGCCAGATTCAGTAAATATTTTATAGACGTGTTAAAATATGGATGATGTGGACTTATGGACTTAAATCAGATGACAGCAGTGAGAATCTTGTTAAGACTATTAACCATGAGACAGTTGTGTTGTTGAAATATGAAGTAGATTATGCTGGTATAGAGATTCTGCCAATTTGATGTGAGACATTTTAGTAACTATGAGATGAGAGCTGAGAACTTGTGACTTGGATAGCTTCTAGGATCATTAGAGTTAGATTGTGAAAAATCTTGATATTGTACAGAACACATGAACATGTTATTTTAAAATGTGTTATGTGAAGTTGTTACAGGTGATTGAATAATTAAATATGTCAACTGTGACTTCTCTCCTGTCATAATTTAGTAAGTTAGTGAGATTATTTTAAGATCCATAAGGGGCATGCGTGGAATAACAATCGGAGGTCATAATATAAATAATCTAAGGTATGCTGATGATACAGTATTAATCGCTTAGAGTGAAAATGAGTTACAAGAAATGTTAGAGATTATAGTGAAAGAAAGCAAAAATAAAGGACTCAGCCTTAATAGCAGAAAGACATAGGTAATGGTAACAACAAAGAAAAAGACATCACCTCAGTGCAAAATAAAGGCAAGTGAAACAATATTAAAACAGGTAAATGAATTTAAATATTTGGGAATTTGTTAACCTCAGACAGAAGATGTACAAAAGAGGTGAGATGCAGAATGTCTCAGGCAAAAGCAGCTTTCAAAAAATGAGGAAGATACTATGCAATCCATTCTTGACAATAGAAACAAGAAAAAGAGTTCTTAAATGTTATGTAGAGCCAGTCTTAACATATGGATTTGAATCATGGACAATAGGACAACAAACAAGAAAATCACTGGAGTCTGTAGAAATGTGTTTTACAGAATAATGTTGAGAATACCATGGACAGCTAAGAAGAGTAATGAAGATGTTCTGAAAGAGGCCAAAACATAAAGATAGCTAATTTCCAATATTAGGAAGAGACAATCATCATTTTTTGGCCATGCAACGAGAAGGAGAACTGCTGGAATATATTGTAACATCTGGGAAAATTGAGGGACAACGAGATAGAGGGAAGCAAAGAGAAAAGATACCAGACAACTTAAGAGAATGGCTTGGCAGAAGGTTAACAACAGAAATTATAAATAACTGTCGTGATCAAAAGTTGTGGAAAAACATGATCACCTATGCCAGCAGGCCCGGTACTAGATGATGATGAAGAGAACTTCACCTGCACTGAAGCACAGCAACATTGTCCTGTCATTGTCAATTGTTACCATAATAAAGAATAAACACTGTACTATAACATAAAGAACGTTCTATGAATGTCAGCATAATACACACAAGCAACACACTGTCAGTGTATATATGGATGCCCCTCCTAGTAAGAATCAATATTGTAAAAGAAACCTGGATCCACTACCACCAAGAAACAGAAACTAACAGAGCTAGCAAGGAATAGCACCACCTCCCTTCTTCTAAACTTGACAAGTTCTACCTGCAGCCATCTTAGAAGTGCAACAAGTGACTTCACATGTGACCAAACAAATTTTGCTACAGGAATTCATGCAGTTCGTAAGGCTAAAGAATTAGTGTTGAACTCAAATGGAAATAATCTAAAAAAATTATCATGTGTGTGCCAAGCTGCAGTAATTTAAGAAAAGAAATAAAACTTATGTATCACAGATTTTAGTCACTGACATTTAGTTTGCATTATCTGTGTTGCTCTGTTCAGAATTATAACTTGTAGAAAGATGTTAAATGGTTAAAAATAGATCATATGTCAAGGTCATGAGTGGGTGTATGAATTATTAGATATAGGGCAGACCAGATGCTACGTTACCAACAAAAGCGCAGGAAAAGGAGATACGCAGGAAAAGGATACTTAAACCTGTAACTAAGAACAACATGACACTTAGCAAAGAACAACCAGAGACAAGAAACGTTCTCTTGCAAAGAAGCGAACGCTTCAAGATCAAAACTCACTTAGTAAGTTGAGAGAGAAAATCTGCCAAAATGGCAAAGAAGCTAAGTCAACCAGAGACCAAAGCTTAGATAAGCAATAGACACATGATGAGTCATATAACAAGCTGGAATAGCAATAGCTAAGTCAACCAGAGACCAAAGCTTAGATTAGCAATAGACACACATGAGTCATGTAACAAGCCGGAATGGTGACAGCTAAGTCAACCAGAGACCAAAGCTTAGATTAGCAATAGACACAAGATGAGTCATGTAACAAGCCAGAATGGTGATAGCTAAGTCAACAGAAACAAAGACACTTGAAGAGAGAAGCGCACTCTCAAGCACACTGAGAGAAAGACAGAACAGAGACCAAGCTTAGATAAGCAATGGACACAAGATGAGTCGTGTAACAAGCCAGAATGGTGATAGCTAAGTCAACCAGAAACAAAGAAACACTTGAAGAGAGAAGCGCACTCTCAAGCACATTGAGAGAAGACAGAACCAATGAGCTAGAGTAATATTTCATGTGAAAAGCTTCACCTATCACAAGATTGCATTTCAGATTCTGAGATGTGTATTAGGCACAGATCACTAGTTTTGTGTGAGATGTGAACTATTTGAGTTGTGTACATAGATACATTAGAAGAATTCAAGTATTTGGGCACAATGTTCACAGAAGGTGGAAAACTAGACAGAGAAATTGACATGAGAACAGCTAAAACAACAAATGATAATAGCATTTTCATACCAACTTTGTGCTATGAAAGTCAACATGGACCCTTTCTAAATCACAATTAAGAAAGATAAATACATGTGAGATGCGATGCTTGAGAAAAGTAACAAACAACAACACAAGAAGAGATAGAATACCAAATGAAACCATAAGAAAAATGGTAGAAACAAAACCCTATCTATTGACCTTTCGAGCCGTAACCGCCCATAGGGCGTAGACCAAGATACACTTCTCCTATATAATTTTTGTTCTAGCAGTTTTCTTTTAAGATATTTTATCAAATCTCGCCATCTGTCTTGTTCTGTGCAAGCAGTTCTATCTCATTGAGGGAGCCGATTCCTGCTGCTCTTGCCTCTCTCATCAATGTTCTTCTCAGTGTCTCCCTGGGTCTTCCTCTTTTTCTTTTACCTGTTGTTTCCCATATGAGGCTGCTTTGCTATTCGATTATTATCTCTTCTCATCAAACAAAAACCCTGCCAAGAATATATAGAACAACAACAACTTAAATGGTTTGGCCACCTGGTCAGAATGAATCCTCACCAATCACCATCAAGGGCGTTCTTCTCGAGAATGCATGGGAAAGACCAAGAGGAAGACCCAGAAGAAGATGGATAGATGCAGTGACAGAGACATGTAACAACAAAGGAAAATCACTAATTTAGACAATTCAAGCAGCTCAAGAACGACAAATGATATAAACACGACACCTTTTAGGTATCAGTGAAAGAGAAAAGAAGAAGAAAGAAGAAGACATAGATACATTTATGATTAGTGATTAAATGGCTGTTTCAAACCGCCAAGTAGTTGTGACTTGTGTATTCCTTTGAACTTTGTAATAAACAGAAGTTGGTGTGTTATTACACCGTACACCTTGTACATTTTATATATATATATGTTGTAGACATAATGTTTACATAAAGAAGTGTTCAGGAAGAGCAAGAGTGCCTAACAATAATAATATTAACAGTACACGAAACACAACAAGAAGTAATTTATCAAAGCCACTATAAGATCACGAACTAAAAAGATAATAAAAAAATAACAAAAATCAACCACACTGCCATCGGCATTATTCAGTGGTCATACTATATTTGGTACTGAGAAGAAAACATTACTCTTTCTCTAGTTAGGAAAACCACCCGACTAGCTACCGACAAACCTGTGTTCGATTCCCGCTGGAAGCAGTGTGAACTGAACTCATGTTGGAAAAAATACTCCCACGGTCGACCCAGATGGTGGCAGAAAAGGGTAACAGGGTCGCACTTTGGGAAAGTGAGAAATGGCGTCTCACTTGTGAGTTATGATGCTTGAGGCAACACTAACAGGAGTCTGCAAACACTTCTGGATAGATGGCCGAGCACATATGAGTAAAAACCTGCATGATATGATGCTAAATCAAGTCTCATACCTTGACCTTTATTCAAATATTTTGTTGTATCACTTAAAATATAATAGATTAATAGAATTAGGAAATCTTTTTGCACATATATATATATATATATATATATATATATGAGAGAGAGAGGGAGGGAGAGAGAGAAAGAGAGAGTGAGAGCTTCATGTGCAGGCAAGGAGGTAAACACATAAGCAAAGAGGCTAGAGATTCTCTACCTGCTCATAAAATTGGATCATACTACTAGCCAGAGCATGGACCTTGGAGTTGTTAGACCACACTGGGTGACCTGCTAGTTGTCTGTGCAGGATGGGCTTCAGGTAAGCTGTGTAGATGACCTGAAGTTGTTCTCGGTCTGGATAACTTCAAGGAAAGATGTACCAATATCAAAGTTCGCTAATACATGGACAAATGTAAAAAATCATTCTGGATAACTTCAATATATTAATGTACAACATTCAAATACAACAAACAACTTATCAACACTCGCTTTGGAAAACTTTATCAAATTATATCATCATCATGTGCCATACCAGTTGTGTAGGTAATCAGTCCTTCCACAATATTCTATCCACAGTGCATAGCATCAAATCTGATTTTGACTGTTTTCCATGCCATGACACAAGCTAACAATAGTTTTGTTCAGAAATTCGTGCCCACAGAGTTTATTAATATCTCGGAACTATTGATGAATTTCTGTAATTCTTTTTCGTGAAATCTTATTTTTTCACCGACCTTCAGTCTGATTTGTTGCCCTACTGTCATGCATTTAGGAAAGACTTTTGCTTATTTGAGGTATATAAAAATATGATTTTCTTGCTTGTCCTAAATTTTAGGATTTTACAATACCCACATTTGTTGTAGAATCACTCACCAATTAAAAAGGCAAATTTCAAGTGCACACCACACAATCTTAGCACCGTTTCCCACTCTTAACTTGTAAGACTTGCACCACTCTGAGGTTTTTTGGGGTAATTTCATTTCTGGTTTCTTGTTAAATTGATCCAGAGGCATATTTTGACAAAATATTTACTATTAATGAATATTCCTGTATGTGTGTAATTTTAAGCTGTGTGAAGTGACTACTTGATTTTTAAACCATGAAGAGTTTTAAAGTGTTAATTCATCACTATGCAAAAGGTAACTGTGTTATTGTACATGCCTTTTTGCAAGGAATCTAAAAGGGGTCAGTTATATTACTATTCAATGTAATACAGATACGCCTTCGGGTTGCATTGTTAGAAATTAACTTATTTACAGTAAAATCTAATGATTAGAGCACGCAGTTTGATATTTTCCTAAAATTATATAATAAAAAATGATTTGTACAAAATTCAGACTACCTTTGTACTTAAATGTTATAAAATCTGAAGGTCGGTGAAAAAAATAAGATTTCATGAAAAAGAATTACAGAAATTCATCAAACAGTTTCCGAGATAATTGATCAACTCTGTGGGCATGAATTTGTGAACGAACTATAGTATCTTCTCTCTTTATCATCCGCGATCTCTCTTCCTGTATTTTGTCAGTTGTAACCAAGTATACCAACTTTCCTCTTCTCATGATGTGCCAGAAAAATATTGATTTTTTGTTTCTATTGTTTTTTAGGAGCTCCCTTTTTATTTTGGCTTCTTTGAGCATGTCCTCCTTGGTCTTTTTAGCTGTCCAGGGAACTTTCAACATTCTTCTGAAAAATCCCATCTCCGTGGCCTCTATATCATCTATATGTTTACTGTCCATGATTTGCTTCCATTGGTCAGATTGGACTCTATATAGCACCAATGAACTCTCTTTCTCACTTCTATTGACATAGACTAGCAAGTGATATAGCCAATATTAAATCTAAATAACTAATAGGATAAACTTTTCGCTAATATCTCTGTTGCCTCTTTTAGTCATCACTATCATATATCTGTTATAAATATTTTTCTTTCCTTCCTCATTTGTCTT